>CM069908.1:14486783-14554424 GCA_036172215.1 Camellia granthamiana | reverse complement strand
ACGGACCACATTTAGCGGCGTTTTTTAAAACGCTACCTGCAGTAATTTAACGATGTTTGTAAAGGGCCATAAAGTTATAGTGATGGCCGCATCTTCAACGTTTGGTGCTAAGCGTCACAAAAGGAATTAGTGGTGTTTTGACACCTATAGCGGCGTTTAAAAATGCTAAATTTCCTAGTGTATATAAGCTAAAACATTGGATTAAGAATGGCAACGGGCCAGGGGGGCTTGGGGATTACACTCCCCGTTTCCAATCCCTGAAAGTATAAAATTTCCTGTCCTCGCCCCTGATCCCCGGTAGGGAACCCATCACCCTTCCCTCCCGTCCCCGCCCCTTCCCCCTGCTCCCTAAAGGGGATCAGGTTTCTCCAATCCCGAAAAATCCCCTTACAAAAACAACAAAATTATCAACATTATCCCTGATCTGTTTCATTTTCATCAACATCAACGTCATCAACGACAACATCATCAAAATCAACATATACATACACAACAGATCACCTACCAAAAAAAAAAAAAAATGGAGACAAATAGAGACACACACACATACATGTATACATGCACACATACATGAGATCTGAGTGTATATCATCAACACAGATCTGAGATCTGTGTATCTGAGTGTGTGTCACATACATAGAGAGAAAGAGAGAGATATCTGAGTAAAGAGATTATGCAGTGTGTCGGCGACGATGGACCATGGAGGAGGACGACATGAGGTGTGAAAGAAAGTGAATTGATACCGGCAACGTCTGTAACTTCTGTTCCCGTTTGCTCAAATCTGCCCTGGCGGAGGGAACCAATGTTGAAGTATGGGGGTTCGGCGACTTTGGCATCGTGGTAGTAACAACGGCGCGAAGGAAGAGACGATGGTGATTGCGTTGCTGCAGAGAGAAGAGAGAAAGTGAGAGAGAGTAAAGGGAAAAGAGAGAGAGAGAGAGTGAGAGAGTGACAGAGGAGTATCATAGAGATATATATATGAATGGATAGAGGGATATAATAGTAATTTCAGTTCGGGGGGAAAACGGGGACGGGGACGAGGACGGGGACAGGGACGGGGACAGTGACAGGCTAGGGTTAGGGAACGTGTCACCGTCCCCGCCCTTAAAATTGTTGAGGATTCATTTTTTAATACCATCCCCGGCCTGTCAGGGGTATTTTTCAGGAAAAATTCGTTCTAATCGGGGTCAGAGGGCAGGGACCCCGTCGGGTCAGGTTCAAATTGCCATCCCCACGTTGGATAATCGTTTATATTAAAATTTGAAACACTATTTTTTTTTTTCAGCTGTTACGTAAGTTTTGGTTTGGTTTGGTTCTGTTTGACTATGTAAGTTAAAACATTGGATATTGTTTATGATTGTTTGATTTGTACAAAAAAAATTAAAACAATGTTTATGATTGCTTATTTATGTCAACATTTCCCCCCCTTCCCTCCCCCCCCCCCCCCCCCCCCCCCCCATTTACGCTTTTGATATATTAATCTATGAATTAACTCTTTCTTCTAGTGAAACAACTTGTTTGGTTTTGATTTTTTGAAAACACTTTTCAAAAAATTCTACTTTCTTATTTTCTGTATTTTTTTATTTTTACTGAATTTTTAAAAATATTTTAAGCGATTTTTTTTAGTTTTTAGACACACCTAATATAAATACACTTAAAAAGTATAATTTTTGTGAATTTTTTAAAAAAAAATTCACTAAATACCAAAAATACAAAAAATAAATATATAATTTTTTGTATTTTTGTGTATTTATTAATTTTTAAAATATTTTTTCATAATTATTTTACTTTTTAGATATATTTAAGTAAGGTGCATCTAAAAAAGTAAAAAAAAAAAAAAAGTTCTTAAAATTTTAAAAATATTCACTAAAAATAAAAAAATACAAAAAACAAAAAACAAAAAAATAAATTCAAAAAAATGAAACCAAACACACTCATTTTGAGCATTGTTGGCATTTATTTGTCTAAATCTCAAGAAATTTAAGCTGCTACCTACTTTAATTTATGTAGTTTTGATAGCACAAAATCTTATAATGTTAAAAAATCACTTTCATTCATTATGAAAGAAATCCCAATCAATTATAACCAAGCACCACTTAAGGTATAATTGAAAATATTTTCAATCATAACTAAAATGGCCTTTGATAGAGTGGCGTGGAAAATAAGGATTTATGTAGCCAATCCCATTTGATGAGACTTAAGATTTGGTTTGATTTGATTTGATTTGGCATAACTAAAATAACAATCACAATGGGTGAGCTTAGAATATAAAGAAATAATTGTTACATGGGAGACTAAGGCGGGTTTGGCAATAATTTTTTATTGTTCTTTTCCTCTTTTTTATTTTATTTTTAAGAATATAAAAAAATTGATTTGATTTTTCTTCACTTTTACCTTTTTATGGTATAGGTTACATGTACATAATCTTTCTGTCATTTAAAAATAATTATTCAATTATTTGTAATTTGTGAATTAAAATGCACTGCTACATTTTTCGTCCAAATTAGCACTAGTACATTACACATGTTTATATTTTTAATTGACTGAGACTTATGTATACATAATCTATACCACTGGTGTAAAGCGGAGAGTAAGTTCACAGAACAAAAAGAAGGGAGGGTTTGGGCTTTTTGGGCTAAAATAGCTACAAAAAAAGTAAAATAAACTTTTTAGTCTAATAAGACAAAATATCACATATAATCCATAATCATTACATTCTTTATATCACAAAAAAATCAAAAAAGCTAAAAGTCCTTCCCAAACAAGACTTTTAATCCTAGGCTAAAATAGTAAAAAAAACAAAAAAATCAACCCACTTCCCAAACGAACCTTAAATTAATTTACAAGTGTCCTTAACCAAAATTAGTGGTGAGTTTTTTTTTTTTTTTTCCTCAGCAAAGAAAAGATTTATTGATAAGAAGAGAGGATAGAGAGGATCAGATTAACAGTTGGAGGGGATATAAACCCACTCTAAACTTACAAAATCTAACCCTGCAAGTACTTCGGCCAGGAGCCAACCCAAACAAACAAAAAGAAAATAAAGGGGTCCAATATTACAACCCCAAAACAGAGCCACATAACAGAGTCAAAAGCAGCTATCCTTTCCCCTTCAATTTCAATCGATTCACCCCTTCAATTCTATAAATGACCGTCCGTGGAAAAAAGGCGCTCTTCAGTCTCTCTTTACCCAAAATGCTGTTGTGATCTTGATTTTTTCGACAAGCTCCACGCTTCTAACAACAAGCCTTCTAAAAATCAAATAATTCCTTGAAATCCATAATGTCCACATGTAAGTACAACTACAATATCGTCCACATTAGAAGTAAAGAAAAAATTAAAAATTAGTATCATGTGACAAAAGAACCAAACTTGATAACTGTCCTATCCTGTTCAATTCTACAAATAATATGATGGCAAGAGCAAAATTTCTCTGATAACTTTCTTGCATGAAACAGATGGAAAATGCTTACTATTCTTGAAATGAAGGATTTTGTTTCGCATACTTTCTCATCACAAGTGAGTAGTTACTGTTTTAATTTTGTTGCTTTGAAGTCAGAAAAATTAATTGAATTTTCTCGAGTAATAGTGACAACGGCCAAATTGGATTTTTATTGTATTGTCTTAGTTTGATTCACCTCCAGCTAGCTTCATTATTTTCCAATTGCAAACCGTAGTGATATATAAAAATTTTGAAAAAAAAATTCTATTCAACCAATATAGCACTCAGCAACTTTGACTTCTACTTTGAACCATCAACTGAATGGAGTACTCAAATATATTAAGCAATGGTTGTCAATAAACTATACTCAAACTTTATACTAACTTCTAGCGAGGCAATCCAAGTAAATTGACAATTAAAATTAAAAAAATAAAATAAATAATACAGATTGTTAAACTATCAATTATTCCACATGAATTCTTATGGAATTTATGGAATTTCATATAGTTAATCCCATGATAGAATGACAAAACAAATATGAATTTTTACTAGTCAGATGGTCATCAAACAAACACAATTTTTCTTAATCTCATCATGTCACGACCCAACGCTAGGGGCTTAGAGCTAGAATCGCAATTTACTAAATAATTCTAAGCTTAACAAATTACATGGCGTAGGCGGAGGCAGAGTGGTGGAAAGAAAATAATGAAACATAAAATTTACTTCATCCTACTATTTTGATAAAAAGAAAATACATTTATAAGGCTTTTATTATTTTATTATTCAGTGACTGACTCTCAGTAAAAAAAAACAAAAGGAAGAAAATGAAAGAAAATAAATAAATAAATAACGGATCAGTATCAAATTCTTGTACAGGTTCCACTACATGAGGTTACGGGTCTTCGTTACATCTCGTCATCTGAAAGGGTAACAGCTATAAGCACATAACATAGTGAGAAATATTATGCCAAGAGTATAGGGAACACAAAATAACCATAGATAGTTAGTTAAGCTAAAACATTTACATAACTTAATTTGAATAGACAAATTATTTAAAGTGGCAGAAACGGTATTGCGGAAATTATGTAAATAAATAACTATAACCACGGTACAGAACAGAACAAAATAAAGGTCACTGGAGTGACAGTCAGAACAAAGGTTAATGGATCCATGACAAACAGAGGATCACAAAGTTGTCAAACAGAGGCCAATGGTTATTTAAGTCCCAAAGGCATGAGACTCCCGTGATGGTACTTACAAAACATAATTGTTTATAAAACCATTGTCAAATAACTTCTAAAATTTAAACAAACGTATCCATGAGTTTCAATTTAAGCAAATAAAGTTCAGAAAATAATTTACGAAATCAAAATATTAATATAATTTTAAACCATAGATTGCATAAAATAATTTATAGCAACCCAAAACATACGTAAAATATATTATAGTGACTCAAGATATAATATAACTCACCTTAAAATTAATACCTTACTATTTCTTTCTACTATCAAAACCCTTCTTGACTTCCAGTATTTTCGTCCCCTTTCTTTGTTGGTTTCCTTCATTTATTCACAAACACCCTTCCTCCTTTTATACTACTTGCTGAGCATAATTTGGGTGACACGTAGCCTCTCTACGGACTGCCATCATTGTGCTAATAGATTTGAATCTTAAATATAAATTTGAATCTTCAGGATAAGTATAGATTGTTGTCAAATAGATATACTTGGGCCAACACTACTAAGGGAAATTGGATCACTAAATTTCTTTTTTATTTATTTATTTTGTTTTGGTACTTAATTCTACAATGTTCCTAATTAAATTATACTTTATCACCTATCATCATAAAATTAATTATTTTATTTTACTTTACAGATTATTATTATTATTATTAATCGTGGTGGGTTGTGGTATTAATTAAATATTTAGAGTGTCACACATCACTAACAATTCTCACACTAACAATCCCACCCAATCAAACTCTAAAAGCAAACAGGGATTTGCATGTCTTTGCCTGAATTCTATGTGGTTTTATCCTAAAACGCACAAATTCTTCTAAGAAAGTGGCATATCCTTGTCGTGTCCGTGTCAAACACAGACACTCTTTGGACACTTTCCTGACACGTGTCTGACGCTATTCAAAACGTAACATATTTTTTAATTTTTTTTTAAGGACTCAGATACTCTTTGGACACTTGGAGGACACGTGTCTATCAATTAAATATAGGTGAAAGTATAGCGACCCCGGTCTTTTCCCATTCGATGTTGTATCCGGACTTAGGCTCCGTAGATTCTATCCTTGTGTAATGGTTGTTGACATCCTTTAATTCTATTTGGTCGAGTTTTAGGATGTGTTGAGCGTGTTTCGAACAGTCGGGTTGAGCCTTAGTCTAGATGTTGATTGCCCAGTTTTTAGCCTCTCCGCTCGAGCGGACATTCCTGAGCTCGAGCGGGGTTTACACTCTTCCAGCATTTTTGGTCCCTGCAAAACTTCTGCAGGTGAGAGTTCTACGCTCGAGCGGGTTTTTTTACGCTCGAGCGGTATTGTTGACGCTCGAGCGGGTAGTGTGTTCTTCGCGTGGGTTCTGGAATGGGGGAATCTACGCTCGAGCGGTTGTCATTGCGCTCGAGCGGACCTTGTTTTGTTCTTTACGCTCGAGCGGTGTGTTGTACGCTCGAGCGGGCCTGTCAAGTTTAAATACGCAGCAGCGTGTTTTAAAACAGTTTTTCAGCCCCTTTCAGTTTTTAAAACCCTAGGTTACGGGTTCTCTCTCTCCCAACTCACCTTCTCTCCTAGGTTTCATCTATTTAGAGTGAGTATCTAACCTAGTTCCTTCATTAAAAAGGTAGAGTGGGTCGAGGGCTTCCATTTAATCTGAACGGTTGTTGATTTGGAGCACTTTGGAGTTTGGGCTATCATCTCCGTCTTCTTCTTTTCGGGTTCTTGCTTCGAGGTAGGGATTTCCTACTCCATTTATACGCTTTAATCCTAAGTGTTGGTATTTTGGTATGTGGGGGTAGTTTGGTAATTTTGGGAGAAACCTTAGGGTTTTGGCTTAGATTAATTTGTATAATTAATTTAAGGGAAAAATGTGGAATTGGGTTTAATTCATGAAGTTGGGAAAATTATGAGATTAATGATATAGTTGGGTAGTTTAAATACTTACCTATGAGAATGTTGATTTTACATTCATTGTTGTATTTATTTCTTGTTTAGAAATAACTGTTTTGGGCTATCGGTGGAGGATAGTCGTGATTGTTGTAGACCTTGCATGTGGCTTAGGTATAACTGGAATTAAGTCACTTATGTTGACTGTTGAATTAATACAGAACATTACTTGTATTGATTATGTGTTGTATATGGCAATTGTGTGTTTCATTGCATATGCATGTTGTTTGGAGAAGATAGGGGATGAACTCCACGGTTTAGGGGAAGATAGGGGATGTACCTCTAAACCGGATTTGTTGGGAGGAGATAGGGGATGGACTCCAGTAGCATCACTCATATGTGTGCTTATTGATAATAGCAATATTGCTATTCGTTGTTGATATGATACATCATTATAATGTGTATCAGTTGGAAGCATGGAAGTGTTGTGGTTTGAGCTTTAGTCTCATTTATTTTTGTGACATCTGGATCACTATTATAGTTGGCCAGGTTCTGAGCCATAATGATATAATTGGAAAGTTGAATAAACATTGGAAAGTGAAAGGTGTCATTGACAATATGTCATAGACAATGTAGACATTCGTTTCATGAAATTGGAAATTGATTATCTTGTGTTAACCATGTATCGTATGCTAATGCTTTAGTTAATTTGTATGCTTGGTTTAGTATTTTTCTACTGGGCTGTGGCTCACCCTATACGGGAACTTCATTTTCAGGTTCAGGTGGTTCACTACCTCCAAGGACTTAGCTTGTGAGGATTTGGACTCGAAGACTTGCTTTATTTTATTTGTTCTATTCGAACAACTTGTAAACTTTCAAGCCTAGGGCTTTATTTGTTTTTGAGTTAGAACTCATGGAATTGTGTCCAAGTGTTGGCTTGGCAAGGTGTAAGCCCATAGGGCATTTATTATGATGTTTTTATTTTATGGTACTCTGATGAATGAAATAAGATACTTTATTTCCTTATAATTCCGCATGTTAATATTATGTATTATGGGTTTATTTTGAGGGCGTTACAGAAAGTAATTATAAGTTTGAGTAAAACAACTTAAGATACAATAATAAAATAAAAATCATATAAATTAATAAGAATTAATGTCATATTACATTTTTTTATTATTTTTGAATAATATATTCATATATATAACAGATAATAAATATATAAAATTATATATTTCATACGTATTCTTCACGTGTTGTGTCTGTGTTGTATCGGTGTCGTTTCGCGTGTCCATACTTTTAGGTTTTATCTATGTGGGCAATAGAATTAGGGTTTGGTTTTGTTGACGAAGAAGATTTGAAGCTGGCTGGCCAAAAACTTTACATTGGGATCTTCTATGTTCTTTTGCTTCTTCCTTCTTTTTTTATTTTTTATTTTATTATTATTATTATTTTGGTGCACCAAAACGATTACAAAATGCACTACACTCTTTGCACTGCAGAGGATCTAGACTCCATAAATCTACCTTCCCAAAGTCATAAGTTCCCACAAAACAAACAAAGTTTAACAATGGATTTTTAGGAATATTTCCAAGGGACTCTTTAAACGAGATATGTTAGCTATTATAGCCAATATATTACAATAGTTATTTTAATAAAAAAAAAAAAAAAAAGGCTAGCTAAATTTAAAAAGTCTTAGAGCATCTTCAATGAGCTCTTTAAAATAGGCTTGTTAGTTATTATAACTAGTTTCATATTATTTTACTCACTCCAATGGGCTAGCTAGTATAGTAGCTATTTTAACAAAGGCTTGCTACATTTAGAGAGCATTAGGAGGCTCTTTAAATTAGTTTGTGTGGATAAATATGTAAAATAAAGAGTAGTGTTAACACATAGATGAAAAATTAGTTAGGTAAATTAAGAGCATACCATTTTCATACTTAAACTAGTGAAAAATGAAGAGTAACATTAGAGTTGCTCTTGGGAGGTTTTTTGAATAGTTTGTGGTATAGATAGATAAAACAAAGGGTAGCGCTGGAATGCATAAATAAAAAAGGAATTAGGCAAAATATATTTTTTATTTTTTATGTTTGAGCTTGTGAAAAATGAAGAGTATAATTGAAATTACTCTAACAATAAATTTTTAGTCCAATGGCATATTTTTGTCTCTCTCATATACCAAAGGTTAAGAATTTGACTCACTAAAAGTGAAATTGAGTAACAAATTACAATCGCCGCTT
The DNA here is from genome assembly GCA_036172215.1 of Camellia granthamiana. Classification (NCBI taxonomy): domain Eukaryota; kingdom Viridiplantae; phylum Streptophyta; class Magnoliopsida; order Ericales; family Theaceae; genus Camellia; species Camellia granthamiana. The sequence goes on along the minus strand of CM069908.1, from coordinate 14,545,636 downwards.
AATGACTCCTTTTCCATTCACCCTTGGCTAAATATATAAATTGCATTTGAAAATTTTAAATTTAAAAAAAAAAAATTATAAAAGATTTAACTAAAGTCTGAACCAATCCCAAATATTAAAAAAATGTTGGGGAACACCTAATTTAATTTATCCTAATATATAAAGCGAAGGCTGGAGTTGACATTAATGCCGCAAAAAGTCTTTTTTGAAAATATCCCAAAACTTAATAACTGGTATAAACTATTTCAATTTTCTCCCAATGTCTCAAATAATTATTATAATTATCACATCTAATTATAAATTATCCATCTAATTTATGCTCACCCCAAGTGCGTAGAAAAGGCAAGGCTACAGTCCACAGTCCCACGCACCACCTGCACCACCACACTTGCTGACAAACAAGACTACAGTCCACAACTTAATATTTATTTCCATATACCTAATATAGTTTGTCCATATGGGAGTAAAATATATCTCTCCCAAGAACCACGTAATTCAGGTGGTTTGAGATGTGTTATATAAATATATTTTTTTAATTTTTTAGTTAAAAAGTAGAGAAAAAAATATATATGTTTAGAATAATTTTTTAATTTTTTTATGAAAAGATGTGTAATAAAATATTATAGTAAAATCAAAATAATCATTCCACACTTGTTGACTTTTTGACTTTTGAGTAGTTGAATTCAAAAGGTAAAATAATAATTTTGTCCTCTAAACTTCCCCCACAAACTTATCCCAAATAGTATAGATTTTTTGACTTTTGTAATAACTTTTTGACTTTTGTAGGTTATCCCAAAAGTAAAAGTGTATTTGTTATGATGATATGTGGGAGATGATTAATGATGGAATTGTTAAATTATTTTTATATACTGCAAATAAAAAAAAATTCTATATTAAAAAAAACTAAAACAAATATTAAAACAAACAGGTGCACTTAGTAAAAATAAATGAATTTAAAAAAATAAATTTCTTATATAAAATAGACTCAATCTGCTCACTATTTTTCTAATTTCACCCAAAATCCAGCCAAACTAATCCCCCTACTGAGGGGGATTACTAAGTCTGTCGGACTATTACTCCCCCTCCCAAAACACCACCAAACAAACTCACCAAAATTGTCATAAAAGTGTTAATAAAGAAAGGGGCACTTACCAATAAGTTCCATACACAAAATTCAAAATTCATCTAATCCCAAAATAAATACTTGTACCAATTCGTTCTATATATTTTTTATTGTTACCAAAAACTCTTTTTTTTTTTTAATTTTTTTTATAACTTTAAAAATATTGCTACATCCAATGACTTCCGTTAAACTCACCAAAGACTTGCCGAAATATTCAACATCACTGGGAAGTCACCGTAGCATCATCGGAAGTTTGCCAGAGTGTTTTGAGCATTGCCGGAAGTTCACCGGAGTGTTCTGAACGTTACTGGAAAATGTCAAGAACATCATCGGAGACTCACCGGAATATTCAGAATATTATTGGGAAAAAAAAAAAAGAATAAATAGAGAAATTATAGTTAAAAAATATAACAACAAACAACAATGGGAAAAAGTATATATTATTTTTCAAATTTTATAGGGTTTAAGCAAATAATCTATAATATTGATCAAACTAAAAAGTATGCTTTGAAACTGTAAAATGTTACAGTTTCAAAGCATTATTCTATTAAGTTGGAAAACGTGTTATGAAATTGTAAAATTTTACAGTTCTAAAGAATGCTATGAAATTGAAAAATTTTACAGTTTTAAAGCATGATTCATTTCATCACCAAAAAAGCTAAAACTGTAAAATTTTACAGTTTTCACCGCCTGTAACTAAAACTCAAAAACAACTTATTTAGAACTTGAAAATTTTCTCCATTAAAACAGAAAAATAGACGTGTGTAACAGAGAAAAGGTAGAAAAATTGAAAAATCGAAGAAAAGAATAGATATAGAAAGAATATTGTATTCCGGCAATTATTTTTGGTTTAGATCTAGTCGGATCTCATGTAGATCTACTCAAATCTGATGTAAATTTCATCTTGTTCACCGTCGGTGAGGATGAAGGCATGAGTTGATGTTGGTGGTTAGTGATTGCCGATGAACCCCAATCAATGGTAGTCGTCGGTTATCGGTGATTATATATTAGAAAGAGAAAGAGAAAGAGAATAAGGCCTTGTTTGTCATAACCTAAAAAAGTCAAAAAGTCACTATCGTATATTTCATAAAAAGTCAAAAAATGCACTTATTTAGATCATCCCAAACAATCCTTAAGAAAGGTCTAATCATCGGTCGTCGAACATGACAAAGAATGAGAAGAAAACGCAAAAAAAAAATAGAGAGGAAAACATAAAGAATGAGACAAAAAGTAGAGAGAGAGAGAGGGGGGGGAAAACGTGTAAGACTTATGGGTCTACTCAAAAAATTATTAGATTAAATAGTATACACATATTTCAAATAGGACCTAGGGGTAACCCCATAAAGAAAATGTCATTTTGCCTCTCAAACCATTAATTAAAAATTCATTTAATTCCTATTCTTTTAATAATATTAATTTTATTACCGCCATTAGCTACAATTTATAATCAAAAGAAAATTATTGATGTAATACCAAAATTTCGTTTGAAATTTCATTTTATTTCTCAAATTATCTTTAAAATATCAATTAGACCCCCAAACTTCTCTTTGATAATAGGAGGCAATTGACGGTGGGGTAAAATCGATACAAAATCAAATAGTCTAGATATAAAATTGATTTTATTAAAAGAACAAGCATTGATTGATTTTTGAGTAATTGTTTGGGATAAAATAATATTTTCTCATGTTATTATATAGGTTTAACTACACTAAGACCCCCTTAACTATTAATGAATATCAATTTACACCCCTCAACTAATTGTACACATACACTACTTTTGGAGGTGGTTTCAAGGAGGTCTATAAGAGTGAAAGTGTTACACTTTTATAGTTGAGGGAGCCAAAATCTACGGATTCATAAATGAGATAGGTAAAGTGATATTTGCTAATAATTGAGAAAATCTTGGTGTAAATAACTCTTATATATATAGTATGTACTCAAGATTTTAATTACAATGATTCATAACTTCTAATCTGTAGTTAAAATTAAATTGATTCATATAGTAAAAATATTGGTAAGGTTTTATAATCAAATATCACAAAGTTTCATAAGTAAGAATAACTTGATTCATAACTTAAAACAATAGTCTCATAATTGAAGCAACGCCAATTCATAATCAATTGGCACAAATTCTATTACCAAATTTTTTTATAATTAAGCATCACATGATTTTTAACCAAAATTACAAAATTTCATGATTTTTTTTTTTTTTAATAATGTTCAGATTAACTTGTGCACATTTTAACTAATCTTGGATTTCATTCTTGAATCCGTCCTATTCAACAACCCCTTGGGGTCTAAGGAGGGATTTGGGATTCAAGCTTATGAAAAAATATTGAACATCTATTCGTAGTAATGCAACTTGCTAATTTGCTAACATTCTGTTCTTAGGGGGAAAAAATTTATACACTCCTTTTAAGAAATGTGTACAGTAGAATCAACCATAAAAAAAATAGTTAATATTTATTTAGATTGTATTTAAATTTTGAATTTGAAATTAAAAAAATTATAAAAAGAAGAGAAATGTATATAAAATAACTTATATTTTATTTATATTTGTCTTTTTCTTCTCTGCAATTTATTTCCTAAATGTAAGATGTAAATTCAGCCTTAATTTCTATTGGCTTCATAAATTCTTGCGGTATTACACAGAGACCTTCTAAATTATTGCTAAGTATATCACTTTGACGTCCTAAATTGAAAAAGGGGTAAATTACACAACTGGTCCTAATTTGAGGCCACCTAATAATTTTCCCTAATGCACCACCTCACATGGTGAAGACTAGGGGTGCACAAAGACTCATCCCAAAAAAAAAAAAAACTTGAGAACTAAAGGAACCCGACTTATATGGGGTTGGGTTGGTTCGGGTTTTTGACTACTTTGGGTAGATCTAATAGGATTGATCCAGCTTTTGGTTTAAGACTTGATTAACCACCTGAGACCCAAACTTAATTATATATATTACATAAATAATTTTATGTTGAGTTGTCCTTATATTATTATTGGAAAATAAATACTACAATAGACATTGATAACCTGATCATGCCATATAAGAGAAAAATTATATATAACAAATCATTCTCATTCTTTAATTTTTGCTATCGTATACTTGTATTTGTTTAATATGAATGATTGTTTATAGTTGTTGGCTTGTATTATAATTTGAAACATCGTTTTGTTTTTCTCTGTTGTAGGTTAGAATGTTCCAGATGGTGTGCTAAAATTCTCTAACCCTGTGTTTGGTTAGGGGATTTGAGAAAGAATTTGAAAATAAAAAGGGAAAATGTATGTGAAACTAGGTGAAATATAAATATATTTTATTCACACTTCACCTATCTTTTTTTTTCTTTTTCAAAATCTCTTCTCAAATCTCCCAATCAAACACAGCGTAAGGTGTTGAAGTCAAAATAATGGATAATTTTTTATAGCTGTTGGCTTGTATTAATATTAAAAAAATGTTTTTTTTTTTTTTTTTTGATGCTATGTATGTAATGTAAGTTTTGGTTGGTTTATATGAGTTAAACAATGGATGATTGTTTATAGTAGTCGGCTTGTATTAAAATTTGAAACATTGTTTTAGTTTTTTTCTATGTAATGTAAGTTTTGATTTGGTTTGGTTTGATTTAATTTTGTAAGTTACAACATTGGCTAATCGTTTGTCATTGTCGGCTTTATTAAAATTTAAAACAATGTTTATGGTTGATTGTTTATAATTGTTTATGACAAATTTTTTCAGGGAGTCCTTGGATAATTAACTTTTTAAGACAAATTTCACTTTATCTTTTTTTGTGGTATTGGCTATATATATGTGTACCTAATCTCTTCGTCATTTAAAAATAATTACTGAACTTATTGTAGTTTTTGAATTACACATGTTTATATTTTTAGCTGACAGAGAGTTTGTGTACGTAATCTATACCACAGGTGTAAATTGGTGAGTTTAATTCAAAGAATAAGAAAAAGGTATGTAAGTTGATTTATTGGTTAATGAAAGTCACTGATGAGTTTTAATTCACAAATCATAAGGAGTTGAAGTGAGTTGGTTTCTGATGAGGATTAACTCAATTGGGAACTTATTCCAGAACTTATCAAGACGAGAGTGGCATTTTGGGTTCAAGGACTATTATGTTGGAGATTTTGTCTATAATTTTTGAGCAGTCATAAAGCCTTGTTAAGGGACTCTGGTTGTTTTTGCAAATGGAGGTTTTTGGCTGATGTTTTGCTACGGTCTTGTTTCTGTTTTGTTTTGGGTGCCTGAATTTATTTTTTTTGGTGGCAAATTTTACTTTATTCTATTGTAGTTTGATTTATTTGCAATTTTTCCCTTGTCATTTAGAAATACTCACATAAATTTTTATGTAATTTGTGAACTAAAGTGTGCCATCAAATATTACATTTAAATTAATTGCAAGTGTGAAACTCGTGTCAAGATATAAAAAAGTTATGTACTCATTTATAAATGTTAGGTGGTAAATTGCATATGGATTAATCATTCAAAAAAAAAAAAAATTGCATATGGATTAAAGCACACTAGTTAAAGAAAAAATTTCGACTCCTTAAAAATAACGAAAATATTTGTGATTTGTACATTATACACAAAAGTATTTTAGTTTTTTTTGCTTAAGTCATTAATGAACCTAACAATATATTTTGGTCTACTAATCATATGAAAGTTATGTAATTATATTTAAGAGATAAACTGTTCATGAGTCAAACTAAAAGGAATAAAGTAAAATCAAAAATGTTTGCAAGCTCTAAAATAGAAGCTCTAATTATGTGGCACTAGCCCATGTATAATTATTGTTATTTTTCATTAATGCCTTTTATCTTCTTTTGACTTGCCAGCTAACTAAAGCTCTATTTAAAACTCTTGATTTAGAGTATGTATCATTGCTAAAGTAAAATTTACCTTCTTCTTTCTTTCTTTCTTTTTTTTTTTTTTTTGGGACAAATTACACCGGTGGTCTTTATATTTTATTCCTTGTGTCATTTTAGTCCTTACACTTTCAATTGACTCAATTTTGACCTTTAATTTTAAATTTTGTTTCAATTTGATCCAATTGATAATATGATTAGTGTTTTTTAAGAAAAATTATCACTACATTAGTTGAGATTAACTAACTGAATTTAGTAAGTTTATAATTTTGTTCTTAAAAATATAACATATGACATTTATGTGCATATTTTTTATATAAAAAGAATACTAAGAATTATTATCAATTAGATCAATTTGAGACAAAATCATAAATTTATGATTAAAATCGAACTAATTGAAATTATAAATTTATAATTTTATCCTTAAAAATATAACTTATGACACGTGTGTTCATTTGTGGTTGGTGCTTGCATGTAATTGGATTCATTTTTTTTGTCTTTTTTTTTTTTTTTTTTTTTTTTTTTTTTTTTTTTTTTGAGTAGATGGATTTTGTTACTATGTAGTCTGCACGTTCCTCTTTCTTCATTCAAATTTAAGTAAAAAATTTAAAATATATATTGATAAAGTTTTGCCATAAAAAATAAATTGATCCACACAATTCACTTTTGCGAGGGCATCCTTGCTTTATAGAAAGTGCAGCACATAAGAATTCTACCATGATGAACGCATGACAATTTATTCTACAACCTCAAATTTGGGAGGGGTTGTGGGCTCTCTCTCTCCATAATACACTCTCTCTTTTTTTTTTGTCTTTGATGAGCCTATATATATATATGGTTGTGAATGATGCTCGAAAGAAAAAGGACAACCGCATAAAATTACCCAATCAATGCCAAAATGTTTCAAAATGGTCAAAGAAATACTATTTGAATCACTTGATGAGTTTCATCACCATGGACAAAATCCTAAAACACTCCATGAAACAGTTTTGTATTTTTTGGACTAATTACAATTTATTCCCATAATATTATACTTTAAAGGCACGAGTTAAGAAAATTGGGTTATTAATAAATGTACAACCATTTTATGAGTTTTATTTGTTTGGGGCGCCTTTGTTAAAAAAATCAAATTTATATTATTATAATGATATTTTCAGGCTAAAACGAACCTTCACCTTAGTTTCAGAAAATTGAGCCCACATTTTAAAATATTGGATTTTTTTATTTTTCTTATTTTTAATCAAAATTTTTAATATTTTAAGAATTTTTTAAATTTTTCATAGGCACGTAACCTAGATACAATTAAAAAGTATAATATTTATACAAAAAAAAATTAAAAATTCATTAAATACAAATATATATATAAATTAGTATATTTTCGTATTTTTGTGTATTTATTAAAATTTTAAAATATTTTTTAAAAAATATTCTACTTTTTAAGTTATTGTGCATCTAGAAAGTAAAAAATTTACTTAAAATATTAAAAAAATTCACTAAAAATAAAAAATAAAAAACTCATGTTTTAGAAAATCAATTAAAACCAAACAAGGCATTATTTTTTAATATATACTCTAAAAGTGAGTCATTGTTAATGTGGCTCCTTTTACTTTAGCAGTATATCTCGTGACAAACACATTGATGAACCGTATTTGCTGGAAAATGTGGTAAAGGATAGGGTCTCTCTTAATATGTTTTCATTTATGTTGGAATTAAAAAAATATGTTTTCATTTATATTGTGTTTGGATCATAGATTTGGATAAGAATTTGAAAAGAAAAAGAGAAAAAAAATAGGTGAAATGTATCTATGTCTCCCTTTTACATTTCACCTATATTTTCTTTTTTCATTCTCTAAATCCAAATTCATAACTTTAGGCAACATTATATACTCAGCAATATGTTAGGTTTGTTTTTATTTTACCTCTTAAATTAGGCTTATCTTGTAATTAATCCTATCTGGTACCCCAAAGAAAAAACCTATTTGGTAATCATCCACAACAATAAATTAAAGTTTTAGAAACAAAAATTTATAGACAAAATTATTTTTTGGGAACAAAATATTTTAATTGTTAGAAGTATCATTGTTGTATTTTTAGCGACGAAATTTGACATTTAATGATAAATTACTATCATTTTGGAATAAAAAATTGTCTCAAAAAGTAAAGCAAAATATTGTCCTTGCATTTTTTACTGCCATTTTTAAAATTTTTGTGGCTAAAAGTTTCTTTTTTTGCTTTTTCATGATACCTTTTTAGTGATAACCTTTGTAACAATTGAAATTGGCTCCCTAATTTTTTTAACAAAAATTTTAATTTTGGGACAAAAAAATTTTAAAAAGTGTTTGAGACCCCTAAAAGAGTTTCCTCAATTTAACTCACAAAGATATGGCATAAAAGGTGTTAACTTTTAATTTGTCATATATTTAATTATATAAGGCCTCGTTACCTTGCCACATCATTGTGGGTAAATTTAGCGATTTAAATTGTGAGTCTCTAATATTTCTCATAAGTTAATATCTAAAACTATTTTATGTTGTAGTGATCCATAAATAATTGCAATATTCATTAATTGCAAACTCAAATAAATAAATATTCATCCATCTAAAAAATAAATAAATATTCATAATTCACCTATGTAAAATATTGGAGATTTTCATGTGGCTTGCAAGGGAGATTATAAAACTTTATTCTGTGTTTAAAATTTTGATTTGTGGAGGAATTTAGGGAGGAAAAAAACAAGAAAAAAAAAATGAAGATCAATTAGGATTTGATTAATTTGTTTTTTTCTTGTTTTTTATTTTTATTTTTCTAAAAATATGGAAAATTTGTCTGACACATTGTTTGTTACTATTTTTTGACAAATTTTATTAAACAACTCACTTTTTAATAGGGCTGCAAATGAACCGAACTGTTCATGAACAAGCTCGAGCTCGGCTCGTTAAGGCTCGTTTAAGCTCGGTTCGCTTACTAAATAAACGAGCTCGAGCTTAAATTTAAAGCTCATTTAATAAACGAGCCGAACCCGAGTTTAGTGATACTCGGCTCGAGCGCGAGCCCAAATATATATATATAATTATATTATATAATATATAATATAATTATATAATATATACATAAATATAATTAATAAAATATTAAACTTTTCAATTTTATAATATTAAACTTATCATTTTATTTTTTCTATAATATTTGTATAAATTTTTAATTAATAAAATTTGAACTGTACAAATTTATAATATATATGCGTATTCGTACATACACATATATTCGTACATACACATACAATTTGGCATTTTGGAATTATTTATTACTTGCTTTTCTTCAGTGGAAGCAGGGGGCCATGTGAGAGAGTGTTATAGGCACTCATCCTTTGACCATACTTCTCAGCTTACCGATGTGGGACTTTCCTCTCAACAACAAAAACAAGTGTTTCAAATGGCAAATAAATTTGTCCTACATCGTGTGCAGACAATAGTCTTCAGGGTAAAGGGATTCTATTTATATCTAGTGTTGGTAAGCTGCGTGTTTCTTATTTGTTTGACTTGGCTAACGAGCCACACGAGCCGAGCTTGAGTTAGACCAATTTTGCTCGAGCCGAGCTCGAGCCAATATATTTGGGCTCGTTTTGAGCTCGAGCCGAGCTCGAACAGCTGCAAAATAAGTCGAGCCGACCTTGAACATTGATAAACTCGGTTCGGCTCGGCTCGATTACACCTCTACTTTTTAATAAACACTAAAAATATATTTCTTTTTTTGATAATCTTTAGGGCAACAAGCTCACCTCAATCAAATACTCAAGGGTTCTGTTAGCAAGTGTTTTAACAACTCCCGTTAATAAGGCATGGGCATTAATCATTCCGGGTTGGGCTTGGGTCGATCCTAGACTATGTATTGATGTGACACAAACATTTACAATAAAACTATTACATCTTAAGTGGAGGCATTTTCCTTTATAAATGTTTTTTATTCAAACATAAATAAAACTAAGTAAGATATATATTAATAATTATAATTATAAATTTTTTCATTAATGTGTAATAATTTTTCAAAATTTGTCCTGAATGTTAATTTATCAATATTAAACCCAACCCAATCCAATGGTATGGACTAAAATATTAATATAAATAACTGAGTAAAGTAGATTCGGTTATCTCTCCAGCACTTGTTAATATGCTAAAAATGATTATGAAATTTTATTTTATTTTATTTATCAAAATTGGATAATTTAGGAATTTACATTCATTCATTGTTTTGTTAATTAATACTGCTAAACCACCCTAATATGATTAAGTGGAACAAAAATGATTAGGTGGTTGAGTCATAGAAATACTCGTGTTTTCATATTTTGGACATTAACTCTTTAGATATACAGTATGACAAAAAATAATATATATTATAAAATGAAAAAGGGTGAATTATATTAATCATCCTTATAGTTTGAGATTTGTATTATTTTGGTTGTTAACTTTTTAATTGTGATATATTTGATCTTGAATTTTGAATCTTGTTTCAAATAAGCACAATAAAAAATGTTTTCTTTGCAAATGGTCCCTTTCAAAGACAAAGTTGTTATGCAACTTATTTTATGTTGGTTAATTTGTATGTTATTTGAAATTTAATGGCCTTTTTTTAGTGAATAATGTTGAAACTTTCTTGATTATAAAATTTTGTTTGGTTTGGTTTTCAGAATCTATTTTCAAGAAATTTTCTAAGAAAATAAAAATCAAATTAGGGAAAAAAAATTAAAAACACATCATTTTTATATAATTTTATTTTTTGGGAGGATAGAAATATTTTTTTTTTTGATATTTTTTTTCGTTAAATTAATTTTTATTTTTTCAAAAGTCAAACATGACAACAACTTTGATGTCATTACTCAACCAATCTATTAAATCAAAAAATCTAAAACTAAAAATATTTCATATATTAAACATATCGATTACACTTAAAAGTATAATAACCATCTATTACATGATAATCATAAAAAAATATATATGTTAACAACAAATACAACTATCGATTACATGATAACTATTCAAAAATATCAACAAAAACAACCATTCATTATATATTCATCATCTAAACACATATTAAAAATTAATTTGGTAAAAAAAATGTAAAAGATTTATCATTTTTATATAATTTTATCTTTGATGGGTAGAAATAATTTTTAAACATTTAAAAATAATTTTTTGCATTTATTTTTGTCAAACTAATTTATATTTTATCAAATTGACAACTTTGCTCTTGAAATTGAGTAACAATGTCTTCAATTGTCTTTATTTAGAACGAGATTTAAAATTCTGGGTTAAATGTATCACAATTGAAAGGTAAAAATCAAAGTCACATAAATTTTAAATTACAGGAACAGTTAGTATAATTCTCCCAAAGAAAAATTGAAATTAAGAATCGAGATGTGGGTTCACTGTTCGCTCAAGGCATAGCAGTGATCACAAATTGTTCTCTTTTTTTTATTCTTATTTTCTTTCTTTATGCAAATATTTTCTCAAATTGTTTTAGGATAAATTGCAATTTTCCTTTTTATGTTTAGTTGTTTTTTTACTTTGGTCCTAAAGTTTATTTTCCCACTTATGTCCAAAATAATATAGAAAATGACACATTAATAGTCACGTGACATAAAAAAGTTTATTAAAACAAATCTAAATCCTAATATAATAGTATATATTTTTATGTCATGTAGTAGCTAATGTGATATTTTCTACCTAATTTTAAATAGTAGAAGTTAGTTTATGAGTAAATTGGAGAAAAAAAAATTGAAATATTAAAGGTTAAAGTGAAGGCAAAAAAACTTCAAAGATGAGAGTAGAAAAATTGACAAATATAGATAGTGTAAAGTATAATTTTCCCAATTTTTTACCAAAACAAAATTTATGAACAAAAAATAAGAAATTACATTTAAGTGGTATAGTGAGAATAAAAATTTATTTTTATGATAGTGTAAGTTTTGAATGTGCATGCTAAAAGTTCTTTCCCGTGTGTGTGTGATGCAAATTGTTCTTCCATGTAAGAGTTGTACCAATTTTTTTAAATTTTTTTTATTTTTTTATTTTTTATTATCTATAGTCTAATTATTTCTTACTATCCCATTCAATTGTAATTTTTTTTTTTTCTAAATATGGAAAAGCTGACGAAACCATATTCCAAGGGAATGATGTTAGGTTTGAAAATTCTATTTCTACACGCCTGCATACCTCAATGTGGATTTGGAGTGCCTGTTGTGCTGAGTGCACAGCAGGCACTGTTGTGCGACTCTATAGACTTATTTCGAGATCCGTTTTGATAATCCAAATCGTTCACATTTTAGAATATATCGAGTAGAACATACCTGTAAAAAAAAAAAAGTTAATCAGATATTATTAACACTTTCATCCACTCACATTTGTATCTTCAAAATAAATGACATTGTAATTTAAAGTATTAAAATAAATATAAATGTGAGTAGATAAAAGAGTTAACGATATCTGATTAACTTAATTTTTTACAGGTATGTTCTATTCGATATACTTCAAAATGTGAACGGTTCAAATTATCAAAACAGACTCCAAAATAAGCACATAAGGCCGCACAGCAGTGCCTACTATGCTGGATGCACAACAGGCATCCCAACTCCCCTAAATACACATCATTTCTCAGTACACGCACTTACTAATTTGATTATTAATTATTTTTCTTAATCCACACAATAAATGTTCAATTATACCCGTTATTCATACACACACTAACCCCTCCTTCCACACACTTATTGAGTAGATCACTGCTACGGTTTCAAACTTGTTGACAATTGCAGACCCACATTGCTGTGGTTGCAGACACACATCGAAGAACAAGTGAAGACCACAGTTCTCCATTCCATTGAAGACCATATCGCCATCGCCTCTCATACACAACAGAATCCGTTAGGTCATTGATCACGGGCATAGAAAATTTCCATCAGGTAATTGATCATGGACATAGAAATAAACAAGAGCATCACTCTTCTTCACCTATGGAAACATCAATTGGTGGTAGCAATTGTAGTAAAATACATAAACTTGTCATCAATCTAGATTTCAAGAATAGTAAATTTTGTCTCCTTAAGGTAGATAGAAGAGCTCGGCATATTCAGATAATTTTATTTGGACAATTTTATGCTTCGGGATATTCGGAAAATTTTATTCGTTGGCATATTCGATATGAAGTTCCGGTGACTCAGCTCTATGCCTTTGGATTTGCCGGTAGTTCCTGAAGAGTAGAGAATTGCCGCCGTATCAGACTTAGAAACACTAATTCGGTGAAATTTTCCAGTTCAATTGGTCACATGGTCTCGAACTCCGGTGAATTGAGAATAATCGTACGGTGGAGAAGTGAGGGATAGGAAATACGACGGCGTGTGGCGGCGTTGATGAGTGCAACGGTGATTTCCGATGAGAAAGGAGAGTTTTGGGGGAGGAGAGAGAAAACGAAGTTGGTGATGGAGAAATGGGTGGTTTCGAGAGGGAGGAGAGAGTGGGTCTAATGCTGTGGTATGTTTTGGTCTCTGAGCAAAAACCATTATTCAGATCTATGGAAGAAGAAGATGCATTAGGATATAGGGTTTAGTTTTTTTTTTTTTTTTTTTTTTCACTCAAAATGTACATTGAGATTTTTTATTTTTATTTGTAGTTGTGTACAAAAAATATTTTGATATAATATTATAGGTGCATTTTGATATCTATTATGATCATTTTATTTTAGGATCTAATTGTCATTGAAATATATTTTAGGGAGATTTACCAATAAATCCCAAAATTTGAACTTATGAACCAGTTGGTCCCATTTTTATTCTACTAAACCGTTTAGTCCCATTTAATTGTGAGGGACATAATTACCCTCATTTAACCCTTATTAATAAGGCTGTTAGGGAAAAATTGGGTGTGGTGCATGTGTGTCTCACGTACATAATTAGTGAATGGATGTGTGGTGTGTGGCATGTGATACATTAAGAGGGTGTCACAGAATGGCAAAGCATTGTAAGGGGTTTTTGTTTTGGGCTGGGTTGATGTGTTTGGGGGTTCACACAAGCAGACACACACACATTACGAGATTATTGTGATGGTAGTTGTTGTGGTTGTGTCTCTTTGTCAGATCATCCAAACTCGCCGATCTACTCGACGCCAACAGCTTGTTCTTCTTCTGCTCCGGCCGAACCGCCGGCTTCCGGCTAGGGTTAGGGTTTCCATTGTTTTTCCGGCGATGGTGCTGAAACACGGGTTGAGCAATTCTGATCCGTGCGTGTACGACCTAGCCTAGTCCGAATCCCACGACTCCCTCCTCCTCGTCGCCGTCGCCGTCGCCGACGGCTCTGTCAAGCTCTACGACCTCTCTCCCTCCTAATGCGAACCCAGTTCGATCCCTCCATGAACACACTCGCGAAACCCATTCTGCAACACATCTCTCTCATGGAGACCCACCGCCTCACTCATCTCTCTCATGGAGACCCATTCTGCAACACACCCATTCTGCAACACACCGATTTCAAATTTCCATGAGTGAGACTAGATCTGATTACAAACTGAGAGGGGAAAACATAAACATGAGAAACAAATTGAAATTCATAGATCTGATTATCTAAAAATCCATTTTTACAGTAAATCCGAGCTAATAAATCGAAAAGAGGAAGAAACCCTCCCCCCATCTATCTCTATCTCTCTCTCGCCTCCTGTATCTATCTTCACGTGCACACACACACACCCCCCCCACACAATACAGAGATGCTTCAACACACACTCACACACACACACACACACACTAATACACACACACACGAATCTGTGAGGGTGTGCCACACCGGAATGAAAGTGTGACCAAATCGGTGAAACAAAAATGACAGTTTGTAAATCAATGAAAGGGCACTCTCGTCCACAGTGAAACAAAAATGAAAAAAAAAAAAACAAAAAGGATCAAAACAACCCACCAACAGGACTATTTGGTATAATAGAATAAAAAGGGGACTATTTGGTATAATAGTTTGTAAAGTAGGATTTATTGGTAAATAATCCTATATTTTATTAAGTGTGTATATTAAGATAAATATGTGTGTAGAAATAGAATTTTCCGTTACATTTGGTGTGGGATTAAAAAAAACAAAGAAAGAAAAGAGAGAGAGAGCATCGGTGTCGCACGCGGAGTGGCCTATCTCGTCCCTACACAATAACAACTAGGGGTGTAAAAATGGCCCAAGGCTCGTGGGCGGCCCGGAGCCCACCCGAAGCTTGAGGTGGGCCCAGCCTATTTCAGCCCGCTTAAGCCTGGGCCCGAGCCCAGCCCAGTACCTTGGGCCTGGGCCTTCCATTTGGGGCCCAGTCCGGCTCGTTGGCCAAAAAAATTTCGGGCCTTGTGGGTAGCTGCCCATCCGACTCTCTCTTTACTAATGGTCAAATTTCAAAAAGAAAAAAAAAAAAAAAAAACTTGCAATGGTTAAATAATTAAAATAAATAAAATAAATAATTAAATAAAAATTAATCTTGTAAAAATAAAATTTTATATAATTAAATAAATAATTAATAATTTAAAAATAAAATAAAAATAATAATAACTTATTAAATTAAAATCAAATAATTAATAATTTTCTACGAGAGAGAGAGAGAGAGAGAGAGAGAGAGAGAGAGGGAAAGGGGGAAATGGAGTGTGGTGTGACACTGGCACATACACTGTCACTGTGTGGCAGTGGCCAGCCGAAACAAGAGAGGAGAGGAGAGGAGAGGAGATGAGAGAGAGAGAGAGAGAGAAAGAGAGAGAGAGAGAGAGAGAGAGTGAGTGTGGGAGAGCCAGCCTACTCTCTGCTATGGCAGCATCAAAAGCATCATGAGTTACCTATAACTTATAGGCTATAAGGCTATAATTATTTTACAAACATAAAAAAGGGTCCGGCTTCTGTTCAGTCCAGGATCGGACTGGACCGTGCTGTTGGGCCCGTGGAGACCCACCACGGGTCCCGTTTTGAAAATCAGAACCGTGCAGTGTGTAGAACTCGTCGAGTACTACATGCCTGTAAAAAATCAGGTTGATTGGATATCGATAGCTATGTGATCAAATCAGTTTTGTATAAAAAAAATAGACGGTGAAAAAATTAACGGTTGACAAAAAAACTGTTTTGTTCACATAGCTATCGATATCCGATCAACGTGATTTTTTACAGGCATATAGTACTCAACGAGTTCTACACATTGAACGGTTTAGATTATCAAAATGAGACCCGTGGTGACGGGCCCAACAGCACGGACAAAAGCCATGGCCTAAAAATATTATATGTACCAATTAATGTACTAACAAATATATTAATAGATGATGTGACATAATTTTAGAAGTTTTGAGTATTTGTAATTTGTATAATAGGTGGGGTCAGTAATAATAACATAACACTAGTTTGGCACACTAATGTGTATATTAATTGGTGCATGTAACACCACCGAAAAAAAGTGGTCAAAAAGAACGGCTGCCTGCCCCCCCCTCTCTCTCTATGTCCCCACCCGCCCGTACTAGCCTGACCGAAATTGGTCCGTTGTATCTCCTCATCAATCATTCAACTCAAACGATAATATATATACAAACAATCCTAATTTAAACTGTCATAATTAAAATTATTATAAATATCTTTCATTTTTTAAAATAAATCTCACAACAAAAATTCTCTCTTTTAAGCTCTCTCAATCTTTCTTAAACTCTCAATCTCTCTCAACTCTCAATTAATTTTAAAGTGTCATCCCTAAGTGACAATTATAATTGTGCAACAATAACCTTTTATCAAAAGAAACAAATTTCTGTATCGCATTCACCAGTCGGTAACATTAATTAGTTTAATTAAATTTATTAACTATTCATTTTTTTATTAATTATTTCTACACATATATTAATTATTATTTTTTACTGATTATATTTACACATTATTTAAATTAATTGTTTATTTTTATATATTATTTTACTTGTTAGAAATGGTTTTAGAAATTAGATTTTTCCTCAACTTTGGTTTATTTTTTAGATAAGACCCATGGGCCAAATTTGGCGGGTCTAAGTGATAACACGTTCTGTGCCGCGTTGTGATTCACATGGTATATTTGATTGCTCAAAATCATTATTGGATGAATGGAAATTGAAACCAAAGAGAACTCCATGGAAATGGTGTTTTTGGTGAAATTTTCTAAAAATTTGAATAAAGGCTTGTCCCACATTGATTTGGTGGGAAACTTTGAGTGGATTTATAAGGCTTGGGGTTGGCACTTGGGGTAGGCCTCTAGGGCCACCCAAGTTTTGTAGAGAGGAAGGTTATGGGCAACGTGGGCTAAACCCATTGGATCCAAAATAAACACACGTGCGCCACCGTCCGGGTGGGCTGAGCTTGAGCGTGGGTGTGTGGTTGGGTTGGGCTTGTTTGGCCAAATACTTATTTTTTTGGGTCAAAAACATTTGAATTTTATTTTCTAAAATTAAATTCTAATTTTTTGGAATTTGAATTTCGAAAATTAATTTAAAAAATTGGCTCCGGTTTTATTTTCCCCACTCGGACAGATTCAAATCTATTCAATACAGGTTTTATCTGTTCAAAATTTGAACCCAACAGATTTGTATTTGTTTATTCAAACTGAACAGGTACTATACTTGTTCATTCAAATCTGTACTTATTTAATTCAAATTAAACAGCCACCACTCTATCTATAAATAGACAGCCCCTCATTTGATGTTTTCACTTCAATTTTCATCCAAGATATTCTGGAATTTCTCTCTACATTTTGCTGCATTATTTTCTTGTGAGAAAGAGTGTAAACACAAAGTGTGTTCGTTGTGCAAACAATTTGTAGTGCTGCTATTATTTGCTATTGATCATTTTATACTGGGAGATAGACGTCCACAATCTGAAAGCACCGTAGAGAGGATGAATCTGTCTTACGGATACAATGTTAAACACTGGACTTGATCAAAAAATTTGTTCAAGAAATTAATTTGGTAAGTAATTAATTTATTTTCTGTTTTATTATTTTTCTGTTTCAGATTTTCATTTTGTTTTTGTAACAAAATAAAAATCTATTTTATTTATTTTATTTTATTTTCTGGTTTGATTTTTGTAATCAAACAAACTCTCTCCTATCCTTTATTTCTTCTGTATTCCGTTTGTTGTTAAGTACACAAACAGAATTTATTTATTTCATTAAATACAGTGAAGATTGTCTAACAATCTTAAGACAGATTAATTTTTGGTGTCTTCATTGTATTTATTTTTCTGTGCTTTCACAAAATGATATTTTGGTTAGAAAATACAAATAGTAATAATATACTGTTTATTTTCTTTGACAACTAGTAGTAATATACTAGTGTCATTAACAATTGCAGAATATTAATTTGTGTTACAGAAAATTATTTTGGTATTTTATTTTTCTAGTTTTAGTAACAAGAAAAGTAAAATTATTTTGTGTTATAATATATTTTTTGGTTTTAGTAACTAGAAAATTAATTTGGATTTTGGATTTTTTTTTTCCTAATTTTTGTAATCAGATATTATGGCTACTGCAACTGGAAGTGGTACTTCAATTGTTACACTGACTCCGGTCCCTATCCAGAACCATATTCAAGTTCCAATAAATCATGGAGAAAAATCGAAAAAATTTGACGGTACTAAGTTTAAGAGATGGCAGTAGAAAATGCTGTTTTATTTTGCAACTCTAAATCTGGCCCGGTTTCTCTATAAAGAGGCTCCAGTACTTAAAGAGGGTAAAAGTGATCGGCAAGTTGTTGTCGCTGTGAACGCTTGGAAACATTCTGATTTCTTGTGCAGAAACTACACCCTTAATGGCCTTGACAATATGCTATATAATGTTTATAGCCCTCTGAAAACAGCAAAAGAATTATGGGATTCTTTGGAGAAAAAATACAAGACAGAGGATGCCGGCACAAAGAAATTTGTTGTCGGTAAATTTCTGGACTTCGTTATGATAGACTCCCGAACAGTAATTTATCAAGTTCAAAATTTTCAAATTTTGCATGATATTCATTCTAAAGGTATATCTCTTAGCGAGTCTTTCTAAATCGCTGCTTTAGTGGAAAAGTTACCACCGGCTTGGAAAGATTTCAAAAATTATTTAAAATATAAACGCAAGGAGATGACCATAGATGAATTGATTGTAAGACTAAGAATTGAGGAAGATAACCAAAAGGCTGAAAAGAGGAATTGTAAAAATCTCATTGAGTCTAAGGCTAATGTGGTTGAACAAGTGCACAAACCATATAACAAAAAGAGAAAGTTTACTGGAGATGGTCCTAAACAAGGCGACAATAATGGCAATAAAAAGTTCAATGGTAAATGCTATTATTATGGCAAGACCGAACATCGAGCTTCTGATTGCCGTCGCCCTAAGAAGGATCGCAGAAGTATAAGCAAGAAGACCACCAATCAGGTCAATGTGACAGAATTAAATTACATCTTTGATGGGGTAAATGACATCAATCTCTCTGCTATGGTGTCTGAGGCTAATTTGGTTGGAAATCCCAAGGAATGGTGGGTTGACACTGGAGCAACTTGTTACATTTGTGCAGACAAGAAGATGTTCACTACCTACAATGAGGCTGCAAATGGTGAACAACTTTTCATAGAAAATTCTTCTACTTCTACTGTGGCTGGACAAGGAAAAGTGATCTTGAAGATGACATCAGGGAAGGAACTTACCCTCAACAACGTACTGTATGTACCAGACATCCGATAGAATTTAGTTTCTGGATCTTTGTTAAGTAAAAATGGTTTTAGGCTTGTATTTGAGTCTGATAAATTTGTATTAACAAAGAGTGGTATGTATGTTGGTAAAAGATACATGAGTGATGGTCTCTTCAAGTTGAATGTAATGACGGTTGTACCAAAACTTGTTATTAATGAGAATAATACATCTTTTGCTTATATTCTTGAGTCGAATTTATGGCATGGTAGATTAGGACATGTAAATTTTGATACTTTGCGTAGATTAATTGGTTTGGATTATATACTAAAGTTTGAAATTGATCCTAATCACAAATGTGAGATTTGTGTAGAAGCGAAACTAACTAAGGCTCCATTTAAATTGGTTGAAAGAAAAACCGAACCTTTAGAATTAATTCATACTGATGTATGTGATCTTAAATTTGTTCAAACTAGAGAAGGTAAGAAGTATTTCATAATATTTATCGATGATTGCACAAGATATTTTTATGTATACTTACTTAGAAGTAAAGATGATGCTTTAGAAAGGTTTAAACTCTACAAAATGGAAGTTGAAAATCAACTTGGTAAAACCATTAAAATGGTTAGAAGTGATAGGAGTGGTGAATATGATGCACCATTAAATGAATTTTGTGCACAACATGACATTATTCACCAAACTACAGCACCCTATTCTACACAGCAAAATGGAATTGTTGAAAGGAAGAATAGAAGCCTTAAAGAAATAATGAATGCCATGTTACTAAGTTCAGACTTACAGTAGAACTTTTGGGGGGAAGCAATATTGTCTGCTAATTATGTTCTTAATAGAATACCCCACAAGAAAACCAACAGCACTCCTTATGAATTATGGAAAGGTCAACCACCTTCCTACAAATACTTAAAAGTGTGGGGGTGTTTGGAAAAGGTAGAAGTTCCTGTTTCTAAAAAGATTAAGATAGGACCAAAAACAATGGATTGTGTGTTTATTAGTTATACTCAGAATAGTAGTGTATATCGGTTTCTGACTTATAAATTAGAAATATCTAATTTAAATGTGAATATTATTATAGAGTCAAGAAATGCTGGGTTTTTTGAACATGTCTTTCCTTACAAGAACGGACAGGAATTAATTTCACAGAAAAAAATTTATGATTGTACACAAAGTCAAGAGACTAATGACAATCAAACACAAGAGACTAGTAATGGTCTCAACCAACAGGATTTAACTGATGATAAACTAAGACGAAGTAAGAGAGCAAGAACATCAAAATCCTTTGGTCTAGATTTTGTGACATACTTGTTAGAAAATGAACCTCAAAGCTTTAAGGATGTAATGACAGATCCTGAAACACCTTTGTGGAAAGAGGCTGTTAATAATGAAATTGAATCCATGATGCAAAATTATACTTGGGAATTGGTGGATCTTCCACCTGGTTCTAAACCTCTTTGATATAAATAGATATTCAATAGAAAAATGAAAGCAGATGCTTCAATAGACAAGTATAAAGCACGACTTGTAGTAAAAGGTTACAGACAAAAGGAAGGTTTGGACTGTTTTGACACATATTCTCCTGTGACAAGTATAACATCCATCTGCATGCTTATTGTCATAACATCATTGTATAATTTAGAAATACATCAAATAGATGTTAAGACAACTTTCTTAAATGGTGATCTAAATGAAGAGATCTATATGGAGCAACCTGAAGGGGTTGTAGTGTCAGGGCAAGAAAAGAAAATTTGTTGGCTTGTAAAATCTCTTTATGGATTAAAACAAGCACCTAAACAATGGCATGAAAAATTTGATCACGCTATGCTTATTAATGAATTTAAGATAAATGAATGTGATAAGTGTGTCTATGTCAAAAACACAGAAAAAGGTTATGTCATCATTTGTTTTTATGTGGATGACATGCTTATCATTGGAAGCAGTCAAAACATGATCAAATCAACTAAGCAAATGCTAAACAAAAGATTTGATGTGAAAGATATGGAGGTCACTGATGTAATATTAAGAATGAAAATTACTAAAACATCTGACGGATATGCATTATCTCAATCACATTATATTGAGAAAATTCTTGGTAAATTTATCAAGGATGATATGAATGTAGCTAGAACACCTGTAGACATCAGTCTTTATTTATCAAAAAATAAAGGTGATGCGGTGTATCAGTTAAAATACTCCCAAATCATTGGAAGCCTAATGTACCTAATGAATTGTACTCGTCCTGATATAACTTATTGTGATAACCACGTTCCTTATTGTGCTAATTGGTCCTTAATATGAATATGATTATGCGTTTGATATGATTTTGTGTGCCATTATGTGAAAATATGTGGTTTTGAATTTCCATTTGTTCACCGTAGAAATATCTGTTTGATTGTCTACTTTGGAATTTAAATTGAAGGCCTTATCAGCCACAGAAACTGAAATTGATTATGCCATTGTGATTAGCATAATTTTTGGAGCCTACGGTGAAAGTTAATTGAAAATTGATTTGGATCAAAATAATTAGATTCGGAACGATTAATTAAGTGCTCAATTATTTGATATTAAAATAATGTGATCTAGTGGGGCTATAAAAGGGCCACTATGTGTTCAATTCCTCTCTTTTATCCATTGTGGCTGATTTTAACTCTAAGAATAGAGAGAGGGTCAGCTAGAGAGAGAGGAAGAAGGAGAGTTGGGTGTTTAGCTCAAGTTTGTGAAGATTGGAAGGCCAACTCTAGATTTGACCATAATTTGGGAAAATTGGAGCCTTTAGGTAAGTGAATTCATGAACTTTAATTTGTAATTTTGTGAGTTCAAGTTTGATTAATGGTCAAGAACATGAATTTAATTGAGTATGATGAAATTGGGTTGGTTTTGTTGAATTGAAGGTCAATGTATGCATGCATGTAGGAAATTGCTATGAATTTCCATGTTTGGGCATAAAGTATGTAATCCATGTTGATTTTTGATTGAGGTCCATGTATTTGATCATCTCTTTGCCAATTAAGTTGGGAACAATGAGTATATCTCACATGCATGTACAAATTATAAGAATATGAGTTTGAATGTATGAATTTGTTATGTTAGAAATGAATTTGGTGTGAGATTGGGACATGCATGTGATTAATTTGTGAAATTGGACTTCATAATGTTGTAATTTAGTGTTTGTACCATGTTAGTACATGTATATATGAAGTTTGAGCTGAAATTATGTGTTTGGAGCCTTTGAATGTCAAGTTGAAGCTCAAGAACATGTTCTGGATTTTCCAAAAAATTTGATGTTCGCTCGAGCGGGAGAACCTCCGCTCGAGCGTAAAATTCATGCTCCCAGTATATTTTTGCAGACAAGGTTTCCGCTCGAGCGGGGAAGTTCACGCTCAAGCGGGGAGCTTTGTAGTCAGACCTTCAGCTCGAGCGGCCGACTTAACGCTCGAGCGTAAATTTGATGCATCCAGTACTTTTGCAGACCTCATGGGTCCGCTCGAGCGGGGAATTCCACGCTCGAGCGGGGACCCTGTTTCTGAAAATTTTGAAAAGGCATTCTGTGTTTTGTTTTCTGTTCTCTTTCACTTTCATGTACTCTTAGGCATACATTGAGCATTGTAATTGAGTTAAAGAGATAAGAATGAAGCCTAAAGAGGAATATGTGAATTAAAGAACGGATTGAATCATTTGTGACCCGTATGTGTTATGTGATGTGTAGGGTCAAGCTCCAGGGCAAATCAACCAACCGATCACTGTGAGTAATATCTTGATAAAGATATCTGAAATATGTTGTTGTCCAATTGCTTACTTCTATGTAAGTTTATAAGTTTGTCAATTTGATTGGTGGACAATGTTTGCTATCCCAAATGAATGGGCCAAAGGCCAGTTTGACATGAAAGTCTGAATGGGCCAAAGGCCAGTTTGACACGAATGAATGAATGAACGGGCCGAAGGACAGTCTGACATAAATGAATGGGCCAGAGGCCAGTATGAGTTTGAATGATAAAATGAATGGGCCAGAGGTCGTATGAGTTTGAATGACAGAATGAATGGGCTAAAGGCCAGTATGATCTAAATGAAAGATAAATGGGACAAAGGCCAGTTTGACATGAATAAATGAATGGGCCAAAGGCCAGTTTGACAAGAAAGTCTGAATGGGCCAAAGGCCAGTTTGACATAAATGAAAGTCTGAATGGGCCAAAGGCCAGTTTGACATGATCGAAAGTATGAATGGGCCCAAGGCCAGTTTGACTTGAATGATACGAATGAATTAGTCCCGAGGCCGTATGATGTATTTGGAACCGAAATCACTTGATCTATATTTATATATGTTAGATAGAAATACGAATTGGGCCCAAGGCCGTTTGAAGTACGTTGTTCTAAATACTATTTGTGTAACTTCTTTATTTGATATTATTCACTGGGCTTCCGCTCACGCTCATTCATGTGTTTGTAGGTGAGCCAAGAGAGGTCCAAACCCAGCCTCAGTGAAATTTGGAAGGAACAACCAAGGATTACTGTGTTTTCTTTTGTGAGTTATTAATATGTCTATGTATGGTTTGTTTTGATGTGCCATGTAAGCACAACTCTATGGATAAAGATTTAAATTTTGCTTCTATTGGCCCCTTTATTCTGATGAGTTATGTCTGATTCGGTTTGAGACCGTAGGTAATCTCAGGATTACTGGCCGGTTATGTCCTTAACCCATAAGGGCGGGAATGGGTCATGACACTTATGCTGTTAGTAAATTGAGTAGGTACACTAATAACCCTGGATAAGACCATTGGAAAGCGATCATTCAGGTTTTTAGATATCTAAGATTTACCCGTGATCATGGTTTGAACTTTACTCGATATCTAGCAGTACTCGAAGGTTATTGTGATCCCATCCCCTTCGATGAATTAAAAACTATTAGATAAGAGTCATTATAATGGTAACCCTAATTATATGACTGGAGATCCCAAGAACTAAATTCAAAGGGACAACTAAGTTATGTGTGGCTCGCCATAAATCACCAAAGGATTAAAATTCCCTACTCATTCCTATGGTGAAAGTGATATCTGCAACATGTGTTGTATGCAGGGGGTTTAAGGATAAGCTTAGCTTTTAATGATTACTTATATCTTGATTTAGGCATAAAATCAAGACGAGTATAAGAGATACTTACAATAAGAATCACCTATATAAGTGTCGAACTAGGGTCGGCTCTATGAGAATGAAGAGGCTAAATTCTCTAGAAGCACTTATGAACAACCAAGAGTGTTCAAAGCCAAAATGAACATAACCGTGAGAACCACAATGTGTCAGAAGATATTTTGTGTGAAATCGATTGTCTTGGCTTACACAAACAGCTGAACAATTCAAGGCATCGCGTCCATTGGTTAGCTAGTAAGTTCAATAGGTAATCACTAGGGAAGGTTCAAGGTCGAAAGCTACATATCCTGATGCAAGATATTTTCGATTTGTACTCTTTCGACAAATTCTGCATATTGTTGCATTTCTATTGTCATCAAATTCCATTCATGTGTGGGATTGTTAGAAATAGTTTTGAAAATTAGATTTTTCCTCAATTTTGGTCTATTTTTTAGGTGGGACCCATGCGCCAAATTTGGCAGGTCTAAGTGGTAGCATGTTCTATGCCGCATTGTGATTCACGTGGTATATTTGGTTACTCAAAACCATTATCAGATGAATGGAAAATTGAAGCCAAAGAGAGCTCCATGGAAATAGTGTTTTTGGTGAAATTTCCTAAAGGTTTGAATAAAGGCTTGTCCCACATTGATTTGGTGGGAAACTTTGAGTGGGTTTATAAGGCTTAGGGTTGGAACTTGCGATAGGCCCCAAGGGGCACCTAAGTTTTGTAGAGAGGGAGATTATGGGCAAAGTGGGCTAGACCCATTGAACCCAAAATAAACACACAAGCGCGCACCGTCACCACCGTCCAGTCGGTCGGGCTGGTTAGGCTGGTGTAACACGTCCGCGGGGGACCTCGATGCTACAGTTCGGACTCCCTTTGTTGTCGGTTCTTAATCTGAACTAAAGAGTCTAACTCTAGCAAATCGTTTTGAGAAAAATAGATTTTGAAAAGAAGTGCCAAACATGGACTGCTTTGCCAGATACAGAGTCGCCACCTAAATATTTTTAAAATGGGAAATTTAGGAAACCCTGACTCGGTGCCGAAGGCCACGTGTCCGTCATCACCAAAGTTGTCTTGGCTCGGGAGCTTGGGTACGATCGGGGAAGGTCAGCTATGAGCACCCCCTTTCGCCCGGTCCGAAGACCGGCCTCTACTAACTATGATATCCGATTTTGAAAACGTTATGTGTTCTTATTCCGGTTATTAGCCTAGAATTACTACGTTATGCGCACAACAAACACGTATAGACTAGATTAGGGCTGTTCAAAAATCCGTTCAAACCGGTAATCCGGACCGAACCAGACCAAATCATACGGTTTGGTTCGGTTCTATTAAGAATTGGTTCGGTTTCGGATTAAAAAATATGAGAACCGTAAAAACGGTTCGGTTAATGGATTTTATGAAAAAACCGCGGTTCGAACCAAACCGAACCGAATTTTAAAAGATATATATATAATATCAAGTTTTATTTTTATTAATTGATTTTTTATAATTTTAATGATATTAGGATGGTATAGATATGTAATATTAAATAATACCTTAATATTATTAGTTTTTATCATGAGTTAAATGTAATTAGTTTGAGTAATTATTTTGCTAATATTAACAATTTATTCTTGTAAATAGAAATTTTTGAAACCGTAAACCAAACCGAAACCGAACCGTTTTTTCGGTTTGGTTCTGGTTCGGTTTTATTAGTGTAATGGTCTGGTCTGGTTCTCAAAATCACAGAACCGTTAGGATCGGTTCGGTTCTTGGATTTTCTCAGAACCGAACCAATCCGGACCGTGTACACCCCTAGACTAGATTGCCTAATTTGGAAATAAGCATTGCATATCCGTTTGCTTTGAAAAGCGCTTTGGAATTTGCTACTCGCAAGTAGGCTAAAACACGAATTTCAACGAGTTTTTCCAACTCAAACAATCCAACCTTCACCCACAGGCATTCAAGCAGTTTATCTCATATAAGCACGTAGCCACATGGTAAGCATACTGTCATGGCAACATTCACACGCATGCGAGATGCTAAAGCATAAATACTTACATCGTACTCCGTGCCAAAACAATAAACTAGTTAGCAAACATGCATGCCCTAGTTCATGTTAGAGTGACTAATGCATCGCATACAGAATGTGATTAGGATAGGCTCGGCTAAACCTAAAATGGCATGTGAGATGCAATCATTCGGTGCACGTATTCAAGTTAGATTTTGAAGATACAATGCGGTTTGTATGATGTACCGAGCCCGGTGCATGTAAGACAAATGTATGGATGCACGCATGCATTGCATAAGGTATGCTAAAATAAACGTGCCCTAATCTACCATCGTAAGCGGGTAAATAAAAGGGAAGAAAGACGTGGGGTTGGAAGACATACACACACTCACGCACACTTATTACAAATACGCCCTCACACAGAGGGACCAAAAGAATATACAAGCCGAATAAATAATACTGAATTAATTATTACAAAACCTCTAATCTAATTAACAAATTAAATGCAAAAAGAAAAGTGGCCACAGCCGCCCGCCTCGGGATGCGTGAATGATGCATGCTCGATCCGTCTTGCCCGGAAAACCCGCACCATACCACTGCTGCCTCTGTTTTTCACTGTCCTGCCCCTCTGAAGACTGCCAAAGTCCCAGGGTACCTTCTTTGAGTACTGTGGGACACCACCGGCTGGATGAAATGGCCACCGGCCATGTAAAATGCCTGTCGGCTGCTTATGATGTTGTCGGCCACCAATACGTTGCCGGTCGGCACTCTTTACTGCCGGTCGGCAAACAATTCCTGCAGAATCTGGTTTTTGACAGCAACAAGGACAGACAGTGTATGGCATGGAATTTCAAGCAAATGTGTGCATGGACACACTCCCTATCATGCAATGGACTCAAGGGAGCATGGCCCTCGACCCCCGGGCCATCAATGGCGCATCTCGACGCATGATGGCCTAAGAGGCCAAGTTTGCATTTCAATGTCAAATGCAATGCACACAAACATACAAGGGACCCAACCTCAATCATGGTTGATCAAGAGGTGAGGCAATGCACAACAATGTACATGCAACCTAAGCATGCAAGCTAACACACAAACATACAATGCAACTACATGGCACACACAATGTACATAACATAACATGCACAACGCATGAAACATGGCATATACAATGCAAGATGGGCTTACACCAATACAAGTGGACCTCAGCCACACTCACATAGGAGGCCATTAGGTGAAATGAGGCAACCGAAATGCACACAAACATGTCCAATGCATGGACCAATCCTAAGATACAACA
Organism: Camellia granthamiana; assembly: GCA_036172215.1. Classification (NCBI taxonomy): domain Eukaryota; kingdom Viridiplantae; phylum Streptophyta; class Magnoliopsida; order Ericales; family Theaceae; genus Camellia; species Camellia granthamiana. The sequence continues at coordinate 14,517,531 of CM069908.1, read as the reverse complement.
TGCAACTCTAACAAGGCATGGCAAATGATGAAACATGGCATATAAACATGCAAACTTCAGTGCTAGAATATGATGCACAATGACCCCGAAACATGCAAATACGTCATACAATACATGCTATAGGCCCCGAAACCTGAAACTAGTCGGATGCATTGAACTATAACTATGCAAAGCAAGCATTTTTAGACTATGAAGCATGAAGACAGAAGCAAGGAAGCCCCAAAACAAGCGTGTTTACAGTTCAAAACATGGCCAAACAGTGAACAAAAGTGAGGCTAAGCTATCATGCAAAAATGGCTCCGCAAGGGAGGCAATGAAGCAAGTGGTAGATGCAAAGCCCAAACAGAAAAAGACCCTTCTACAACATTGAAGAGGGACCAAAAATATGACTACTTACAGTTTATGAAAGCCCCCAAATCAGTATATAAACATGCTCAAAATGCAATGCAAGATTAAGGCCACAAGAGGGTATAACATGAAGTACACAAAACATTCATCAAACAGCCAAAGACCCTTAATGAAACATGTCAAGGGGGTCAAAATATGGCCACTTTCAATTCTGATCATGGCCGAAAAATAGAAGCAAAATAAGCTAACAAAACATGCAAAAATGGGGACCAAAGAGGGGTATAATGGCAAGTGCTACATGGAGGTCCCCAACAGTGTTGAGCTCTTCTTCAATGTTGAAGAAGGGCTCAAAATAAGCCTCTTTACAGTTTACATTGAAGCTCAAAAATACTTGTAAATAAGGCTAACCAATGAAGCTAAAAAATGCAAGTTTAAGGGAAATGGGTGCTTACCCTTGAAGAGCAGCAAACCAGCAGCCCTTGGTCTAAGTTTCTGAGCTTCTAACCTCTGCAAATGGCCTCCAAAGTGCTGGAATGGAGGATGGAGGTGTTGTGCTAGGTGTTGTAGGGCAAATGATGCAAGAACCAAGGTGTTTGGAGGCTTGGATAAGATAGATATAGAGGGTTGTAGATATATATGTTAGATATATATGTCTACTCTCTGGTTTTTTACTCAAACTCCAACCCCCAACAATGGAGGAGGAGGGCTCCTTATATAGGCAAAGGCAAAGGCTCCAAGCTTCTCCAAGAAGCTAAATGAAAGGGGCAAAGGGGGAAAATGGCTTAAGGCTTCTTGGAGAAGCTAAAACAGCTGGCCAAGCTTCTCTAAGAAGTTTGGCCAAAGGGTTCAAGCTTCTAGAAGCAAAAGGGGGGTCAAAGGCTCAAAAGGGTGCAAAATAGCCACATATATGCATGGGGGGCGGGTCTGTGCATCCCAGCTGGCACAGCTGGCATGCACCATGCCTGAAAGAGTCAAAAGGGTCAAATCGGCCAAGAAAAAGGGTCATCGGCCAAATAAATTGCCGGTCGGCACAATAAATTGCCGACCTGCAATTTGTACTGGCCGGTCGGCTAAATAGAGTGCCGATGGGTGGCTAATGAGGTCAAAAAGTGCCGGTGGATATCAAGATTGAAGCCCCGGAAGTTAGCTTTCCAATGGCGCAAACCTTGCATTAAAATTCCTCCTGTGCAAAAAGTTATTCCCTTTTTGGTGAAGCCGCGCAGATTCGATCCAACCGGACTGATCCCCTGCTTCAACCAACCATATCTCCCCCTCCCGGACTTGGTTTTGAGAGATTCTTGAGTGAAAAATGAAGCCCCGGAAGTCTTCTTTCCAATGGTTATGGCCTCATAGCTAAAGTCCAAGTATGTAGATGAATAAGCCTGATTTAGCGAGGACTGCTCGACTCCCTTCTACCCGGATCCCTGCCGAACTTCTTCTCCAACTTGGTTTCTCCCCTCTTTTCCTTTTTCTTCAACTCCAAACCCCTTAGCAAGGTGTTTTGAAAGATTTTTCAAAGATTTCATCTCTCTTCCATTCATCTCCACTTTGTCCTTGCTCGGTTTACCGAAAGCGCATCATTTACCGAAATGCGAGCGTCGGAACATCGTGGGAATTTTATTTCAAAAATGTTTTGAAAGAGAGGGTTTTAAGGTCTAAAAACCATCCAAAATAATTTTGGTTCAAAATGGGGTGTGAAGTTGAGATTCGCCTCTCTCCTTGCCGAAGAAATTGGACCTGTGCCCTGCACACCTTTCTCCACCAAGTAAACCATCAGTAGTGCCCAAGTCTTGTGGGCGGTCAAAAATGGGGTGTCTACAGCTGGGCTGGGGCGCGGATGTGTAGTTAGGTTGGGCTTGTCTGGCCTAATACCTATCTTTTTATGCCAAAAACATTTGAATTTTATTTTCTAAAATTAAATTCTAATTTTTTGGAATTTGAATTTTGAAAATTAATTTCAAAAATTAGCTTCGATTTTATTTTCCCCACTCGGACATATTCAAATCTGTTTAATGCAGGTTTTATCTGTTCAAAATTTGAACCCAATAGATTTGTATCTGTTTATTCAAACTGAATAGATACCATACCTGTTCATTCAAATATGTACTTGTTTAATTCAAATTAAACAGCCACCACTCCATCTATAAATAGGCAGCTCCTCATTTGATGTTTTCACTTTAATTTTTGTCCAAAATATTCTGCAATTTCTCTCTACATTTTGTTGCATTATTTTCTTGTAAGAAAGAGTGTAAACACAAAGTGTGTTCATTGTGCAAACAATTTATAGTGTTGCTATTGTTTGCTATTGATCATTTTATCTTGGGAGATAGACGTCCACAATCTGAAAGCACTGTGGAGAGGAAGAATCTGTCTTAAGGACACAGTGTTAAACACTAGACTTGATCAGAAAATTTGTTCAAGAAATTAATTTGGTAAGTAATTAATTTATTTTCTATTTTATTATTTTTCTATTTCAGATTTTCATTTTGTTTTTGTAACAAAATAAAATTTTGTTTTATTTATTTTAATTTATTCTCTAGTTTGATTTTTGTAATCAAACAAACTCTCTCTTATCCTTTATTTCTTCTGTATTCTGTTTGTTGTTAAGTACAAAAACAGAGTTTATTTATTTCATTAAATACAGTGAAGATTGTCAAACATTACTTACATTACTATGGATCCTAACATGCTTAATGTTTATGTCGATATTGATACATATACTACACAACATGAATCTGTTGATTCTCCTTCTAATATCCCTCTTCCAATAGTTGAATCAGCATCTAGGAGCAGAAGTAGTAGTGTTTGGGAACATTTTGAAAAAATATCTATAAATAATTCTGATGGTACAATTACATTTAAAGCAAAATGTAAATATTGTGCATATTTACTTAGTACTGCATCTGCAGGGGGTACTAGTCATCTAAAAAGGATGCTAACAAACATTTATAAAGTCGACAACCTGATATTCGAAGTCAAATGTAATTAGGGGCTTCATCAGCTGGTTATTTGCAAACATTTTCATATGATCCTATACGTGCACAAAATTCTATAATTGATTATATTATTAAAAAATAACAAGCTTTTACTACTAGTGAATGTCCCGATTTTACAGAAATGATTCACAAAAGTTTTGCATCGCAATATTAAAGTTTTTCAAAAATACTACTAGAAACAAGATTTTAAAAAAAAATTGAGGATATTAAAAGTGAATTATTTGACATCTTTAAAAATTTGAATGGAAGAGTTTGTTTAACATCTGATCTGTGGTCAAATAATGATTTTGAATATCAATGTATCATTGCACATTTTATTGATAATGATTGAAAATTAAATAAAAGAATTATTTTATTTAAATTAGTTGAATTTCCATACACTGGTCATTCGCTTAGTGTAGAAATAAGAAATGTACTATATAAGTGGGCTTTACAAAATAAAATATTTACAATTAGTTTAGATAATGCATCATATTATAATCAAACTGTAACTCATTTAAAATTAACTTTACAATTACTTGTTGATGGTGATTATTTCATGTTCGTTGTTGTGCTCATATTTTAAATTTGATTATTAAACAAGCTATATATGTATACGAAACTTCTGTACTTGTAATAAAAAATGCAGTTCTTACTATTATGTTTTCTGGTAATCGAATTTCGAAATATAGAAAAATTTGTCAACGAGAAAATATGTCATTTAGAAAATTAATTTTAGATGTAGATAGTAGGTAGAATTCAACATATAATATGTTAAAAATAACTTGTAAACAAAGAAGTGCAATAGATTTATTTTTTGCAACAATATCAATAGGATGAGTATTGACTCTCACTAAACTTAATTGGCGCCAAGTAGGCTTGTATAAAGATTTTTTAAAAGTTTTCGATACTTTAACAAAATTATTTTCTTATATATATATTCCTACTTCACCATTTGTTTTACATATGCTAGCAGAAATAATTAAAATTTTCATAAATTATATGGGTAATGAATATTATATAGCAATTATTACTTCAATGAAAGAAAAATTTGATAAATATTTTGATCATTTGCCTCATCTATAAGGTTAGCCATAATAATTGATTCTAAGTGTAAAGAAATTGGTTTATAAGATTTTTTAGAGCGTCTTTTCGCTGATCAAACACAATTTGCCCCTATTATGCAAACATGCAACAGATTATTTGAAGAATACAGGGCAGCTGCATCTGTGCCTACACACACTACACTAGCAGTCTCATCTCGAGACGGGAGATGAAGTGTTTTTTCAGCAATAAAAAGTAGAAAAATATCTCAACATACAAGTGTAAATAGTTCTGAACTACAACGTTATTTCGAAAGTCCGTTAGTGGATGATTCCGATGATTTTGACATTTTGGAATGGTGGAAACAAAATGAAACTATATAGCCTATGGTTTCACAGATGGCCCGTGATACACTAACCGTTCCTATTTCTACAGTTGCTTTGGAAACAACTTTTAGTATAGGTGGATGGGTGCTGAGCGATTACCGGAGTAGGTTTTCACCCGAAATGGTTAAGGCACTGATGATATCTAGAAATGATATACATAAGCTTACAAGAAGACAAAATTATAGTGAAAATGAGCGAATTCAAAATGATTTGGATGACATATCCTTGGGCAATGCGACGGAAATGTCTGTCTCCTCCGATGATTGAGCAACAATTTATTTTTTTACTATTTTTTTTCATTTTTTTTTTTTTTGTATTAGATTATTGAGGTGGAGTATAATGCAAATGATTGGTAGGCTAGTAGGTGCCAACCTAGTTGGGATGTACTTGACCTATAATGATACAATTGTTTTACCATCATCAATAATCTACACCTAATTTATTTAATAATATTAATTTTTGTAATATTTTATTTCATTTTGAAATAAAAATTATTCATTCAATAAATGTTATATAAATAATTTAATATTGTAACATTGAAGTTTCATTTTCATATATATAAAATTATTTATTTTGAAAGAAAAAAATTACATAATTGCATACTTTTTTAATTATAAGTTCATAATTAAAAAATATAAGTCATACATAATTAAATTTGAATATCACCATAAAACATTATATAACCAAACAAAACATCTTATTAATCTTAACTAAAATATCCTAATATAATTTTTTTTTTATTCCTAATATTAAAAAAAAAAAAGCCCGACTAGATCCAGCCCAAGGCCTGCTGCCGGCCTAGGCCCTAGGCTCGAGCCCAGGCCCAAGGCCCGGCCCTATCATAATTGGGCTTGGGCCCCACTTTTTAGCCCATGGACTTGCCCGACCCAGCTCGACCCGTTAAAAAAGCAGCAGCCCATGAGGCCCGCTTGGGCCGGGTCGGGTCGAGCCAAGCCGGACCATTATTACATCCCTAACAACGACCCACCATCACCAATAACTCCCCAAATCAAACCTTCCCCAGTCTGCCACTAATTGAGTGCCGTTTTTGTAACGCAGCAAAAAGCTGCGTTTTGAGCAACTTTGCAAAAACGCCAACCTTTGCAAAAACGCCACTGAGCCCATTTGGGAAGACCCAAAAAAGCCACTTACAAATTTACCAAACTACCATCTGGAACATTATAATTAATTAATTTAAAAATTGTTGACATGCAAAAAGTAAGAATATTTTGGTCATTTTAAAGTGATGTGACACTTTTAAAAGATATTAAACCAAAAAGCAAAAAAGTCAACTTTTTATCAACTTTCCAAATCATTTCCAAAAAAGCCAAAAAGTTTTGTAAAAAGCCAAAAACTAACTTTTTACCAACTTCTCAAAACACTCCTGAATAAAAGAAGTTTCCATAAAAACCAAACGGCGCTTAACAAACCAACAAACATACAAACAAACAAAAGTCTCTCTCCCAACCAATCCTAAATGATTTTTTTTTTTAACTCAAATGAAAAATTGGTTGAATAATATTATATGTATTAATTAGTGTACTAATTAATATATTAATTGATGATATAACATAATTTAATAAATTTTTGATATTTATAATGTGATTAATGAAAGTAATTAATAATAATAGTTAGTGTTAGTACACTAATTGATTCATTCAACATCACCCAAATTGTTTGGAAGAAAAACCTACGCCAATGCACATAAAAGGCTAGTCCAGTCCCCGACTCCCCTCCACCACCCACTTGCTGACATGTGTGAGCACCACAGCTATTAATTTCTCAACATATATATTTAATATACAATAAAAAATTATGCATAATTAGCCTAGTAATTTATATAATTATTTCTTGCGATAGTGAGAGAATCAAATATTCAAGATTCGAGTCGTTGGAGTAACTATGAGACTGTTTGGTGAAGTTGAAGTGAACTAATTATAGTTCATTTTAATTTGAGTTTTTGCTATATTTCGTATTACTTTTACTTATAACTTATTAGATAGAAATAATTTAAATAAATTAATTTTTTTTAATTATTTGAAAGTTTGGAGAGAAGTGTTGTTAATTTTTATTTTTTTATTATCAACTTTTCAACTGCACCAAATAGGCCAATATCTAGAATCTTTGACATATTTATTATTATTTAAGGTTAAATAATTAGTGTATGAATCAATTTATTTATTAAATTACGTTAAAGCGCTTTATGTTTTTCTTAAAAATAGTATAAAAGTAATTATTAATCATCTTTTTTTAAAAATGTGAATAAAAATCTTGTTTAAATACACTAAGGAAAATAAATTTCCCTCTCTAGTTTCGAAAAAAAATAAAAGGGATGTAAATCAATCAATCAAAGAGCCGAATATATGGCTCTTTTGATTGACATTATCTATTTCAAAAACGATTCGTAACTCGAAATTCATTCGGCTCGAATGGCCCGACTGCTCAAAACGACGCCGTTTTGGGCAGTGTTTTTTTTTCTTTTTTCTTTTTTCTTTCTTTTGAACACAGATAGAGGGAAGAGAAGAGGAGAGAGAGAGAGAGAGAGAGAGAGAAGAAAGGAGAGGAGAAGAGGAAGAAAGAAGAGGCGACGGAGAAGAAGGAGAAAAGATGATCGACGGTGATGGTGGCGGCGCCGGTGGGTATCGCCGATCTCCTCTTTCAGATTCAGTTTTCTCTTTTTTTTTTTCTTTTTTTTTTTTTCTAAGTAGATCTGGATCTGAAAAAATAAAAAATAAAAATTGTTAATGATGATAATGTGTTGATGATGATGATGTTGTTGTTGATGTTGATGAAGATGTTGTTGATGAAGATGTTCTTCATCTTCAGATGATGATTATTTTACGACTACCCTGCAATTTGACGTTCTTCAGACTCTGTTTTCTTCACTTTCATGTTTTGATGTTGATGATAATTCATATTTTGATGAACTCTTTCATCATATTTTGAAAGTGAAGATAATTTGGTGAACTCATCTTCAGACTCTGTAATTTGATGAACTCTTTCACGTTTTGATGTTCTTCAGACCCTTCATCTTCTTCTTACTTTCATGTTCTTCATCTTCATCAAAAAAAAAAAAAAAAAAACACCAAAACGTTGTCCTTTTGGACTCTAGCCATTCGAGCCTCACACTTTTCGAGCTACAAAACCGGGTTGTATCTATTTATTGAAAAAAAGTCAAAATTAATTGGGTGACAAAATAAAAAATAATAAAAACACTACTTATTTTATATGAGTTTTTTTTTTTTTAGAATGGTTTTTAATTTTTTTTTTCAATTTTAAACATATATATATTTTTTGGTATTCTTTATTTTTGTCAATTTAATTTTAAAAAAAAATCAAGAAAAAGATCACGAAAACTCAACCTAACATATCTCAAAGAACAAATTTAGATGCAGGAGAGCTATTGACAGACGGGTAATTATTCAGTAATTTCAGAATATAAACACATGATATTTTATAGTATTATGATTGGTAAAGAAGATAGGCAGGTAGAGTATTGTGTTGGGTGATTGAAGAATATGAAAAGACATATTAAATAATGATTGATTAAAAAATACGAACATATAATACTCTAAAAACATCGAATAATTTCTCTTGACGGACTCATCTACTCACGTAAGACTTGTGGAGAGCCTTTTCTACCTTATTAATTATTGCCCGGAGTCAATTATCACTGAAAATATTGCAACAAACTCTTTTCTTTTTGCGTTCGAAAAAACTCTTTTCCTTTTTTTTTATTTAACAAATAAAAAAGGAGAAATGCTACTGTATACATCTCCAAGGAGTGCATAGTGTCACAATGATTCAAAGTTTCAATAATTTGGGTCAGGGTCATATTTAAGACCAAATCTATATATTATATATTATATAAGGAAAATAGAGTTTTTAGTGAGGAATTTTGTGAGAGTTTTAATATCTTATACTAATTTTTTCAATTTTTTTAATTTTAAATAATTAAAGAAATCTCTATTAGTTAGCTTCCATTTAACTATATAAAAATAAAATTCTAATTAGTCTATGATTTATTTGATAATCCCAAATCGGGAAAAGAAGAAAAAAAAATGAGTTATTTTAATCATATAAAGTGAATCTTATACTCCCATTTAATATTGTAGTGTTGCGTATGTTTTAATTCAAGACAATTTAAATTTTAAAATTAAAATACAATGTAAAAGTTTTAATTAATTAATTTTTGTTTAAGCTAGGTCATCATTTGACCTAACCGATTAGGTTGAACCATTTTCTGTTTGACTGATTTGCTAGTTTAACCACGATTTTTTATACTGATTTTCTTAATTTTAAACAATTAAAAAAAATTTCCATTGGCTAGCTTCCATTTAACCATATAAAAACAAAATTATAATTAGTTTATGATTTATTTTATAATCCCACATCGGGAGTAGCAGAAAAAAGTGAGTTATTTCACTTATATAAAGTGAATCTTATACTCCCATTTAATATTGTAGTGCTGGCCATGTTTCAGTTCAAGACAGTTTAAATTTTAAAATAAAATTTGAAAGTTTTAATTAATTAATTTTTGTATAAGTTAGTTGGTTTTTTGATCTAGTCGATTAGGTTGAATCATTCTTTATTTGATTGATTCATTAGTTTAACAGCGATTTTATCAAAATATATTCGAAAAAGTGAGTTGTCATTTGGTATGTTTATGACAGCTAAAATATTATTTCTATTATGAATAAACATCCTATATTTTTATATAATGTACTAAGATGACTTCGTAGATTCTGTTGGTTAATGGGAATCAAGCCAATAATCTTCCGCTACCTGAGTTCTTCAGCCACCTGTTATAGACCATGTTCTGTTCCGAAATGCCTTGAGAATGTCCTTGCTATGTATATGCTTGCAAGTTTGTGCAAATTATATTATGTTCAAAATGAGATTGTGCTTGATTTTAAATAAAATTCATCTGTGTTTATTCATTTACCACTTTACTATATTGCTATTCACTGGGTTTTAACTCACCCCTCTCCCATATATGTATGTAGGTGATGGTGAGGATCCTGTTATGGATGAGAGATCAAGCAAGAAGTCTTTTATTTTGTTTTTCTACTTTTGGGAGCAAGAGTTTTTGGTCAAAGATTGGTTTGTGTTTTCCAAAAAATTTTGAGAAAAAATTCTCTACAAATAAGTTTTCAAAAGTAATCAAACCAAACAAATTTTCTCAAATTTTTTTTCCAAGACTTGTTTGGTTTACAAGTTTTCCAAACAAATCTCTCTCTCATACACATCAAATCAATCACTTTTTCCAAAACTCTCTCTCAAAATAATTTTCCAAAACATCTTTTGAAAAAAACCAAACCAAATAACTTTTCGTACTTTTTATCTCTAAAACTCATCTCCCAAACTCAAACCAAACATACCCCTTGTGTTTAAGTTTTGGTTTTTGTTAGCTGTATATTTGTAAATGTTGTACTTTCCCTTTTGGATGTTGAACTTGTAGAAGCCAAAGATAAATAAATAAGGTTGCTTGTATGCATCATATGATCTATGCACAGGCTCTGGATGGACTCTTGATAATTAATGGACAATGTCAATTTTTCCACATAAGCCCCAATGTTTTAGTCTAACTTTGTTTTGTCTTACTAGGCCTTTGGTAGTCAAACACTATTGACTGGTCATAACTGCTATCCTCTTTAGAGCGGGATGGGGTCGTGACAATTACTGAACAAAACCTTAATAATAGGCAAATCAGTACCGAACAAGCTCAAACAAAACAACAACCATCGAAAACGACCAAGAATCGTTAATGCAAGATAGATAAACTAACTAATGCAATGCCAACTTCATTAGAATTGTTGTCATCGCCCTTCATTACTCTATAAATATCCTCACTCCCCTGCCACCATCGAAGGCGGCGAAGTTGTTGCAGCGTTTGTTGCCTCTAGACTACCGTCATCGTCTTTTCTTTGACTCGTTAAAAATCTCTCAGTCGAGATCAGTGACTAATGGAAATCTTTTCGTTTTGTCAGAAATTATGTTAGGTTGAACAATGCCGAAAATAAAAGTTTTGTTCGGAACCCGTATATCAAACTAAATGTTTCTGTTTAACACTGTGTTACTGAATAAAACCTTAATAGTTGACAATTCAGTACCGAACAAGCTCAAACAAAACAATAACCATCGAAAATGATCAAGAATCGTTAATGCAAGATAGATAAACTTACTAATTCAATGCCAACTTCATTAGAGTTATTGTTATCGTCCTCCATTGCTCTATAAGTATCAACAAATGGTGAAAATAACCACAGGTGATGGAAATTTGATTGGAAAAACTCGAAGTTTGTAATAAGATTGTTTGAAGCGTTACTGATTTAGACCGAACTATGATGGTGATGAAAATGAATACGTTTAGGGTTTAGGATGGTGATAAAGAAAAATACATTTAGGGTTTTGGTTGGTGAGGAATACATTTAGATCGTGCTGAAGGTAGGTGTACAATATTGTAGAGTGTCATTTTAACTGTCTTCATTTGGTGGGTGGTTGTTCCATTAAAAGTTATCGTTTAATATAATTTTATTTTAGGATATAATTGTAATAAAAAAAGTAAAAATTATAAAGTCCAAAGAAATTGAGTAGATGTTAATAGCAACACTCTTATTTTTTCCTTATCTCTCCCACTTCCAACCCTTCTCCTCTATTTGACCCTCTTATGCCTTCACAACCATTAGTGGAATTTATTTAAGCGGCTGGTGTACACCCCTTTCTCAATCACCCCCACTCCCTTCCCTAACTTATCCATCCACTGTCATCCCTCACAGCCCTTCTCACCATTCATATCCCTACTTGTACTTGGGAAAAGGGAAAGAAAAAAAAAAAAAATCTTCAACAACTCATCCCCTCAACCAAATGGATCTTGTTTCAACATCTAGAACAGATAACCATTGCTGTGATTTCAAGAAAAGAGACTTGCTTAATATTTTTATTCTTTACTTTTTTGTTTTTTGATAAATGCTTTTGTGACTACTTTATTCTTACTATGTGAGACCGGCTATTATTATTCGTTTCCACATTTATTTCCACATTCTAATTGATGTTTTCACACTTTACTTTCTTCTTCTTTGTTTTTCCTTTTTTTTTTTTTGTATTATTTTTTTTACGCTACGCTTTTTGCTGGTCACGAATATAACATCAAATAGAGTGTGGGCATAAAGTGAAAGTGAATAATAATGGTGGGTATCACACGGAAAGAATAAAGTAGTGGAAAAAAAGCATTAAGCAACTCTCTCGCATAGAAATCATAGCAATGATGCTTACTTTATATGTGGCCCATTACTATTTTACAATTTCTCAATCATTTCTCTATATTGCATTAACAAATTCTCAACTTCGAACTCAATATACGATACATATTGACTTTTATGAAAAGTGTTGAAGCTGGGTAAATAATTTCGGGACGAGTTGGCTGGTTGATCCTTGGAAATTGTTGTCCATTCCAACGATCTTGAAGTATCAACCTATTCATTAACTACATTGGAAAACAGTGAAATTTGTTGGAAAGATTGGTCGAAAATTAAAAATTTTGAAATTGATGAAATATACTGCAAAATGCTCTCAATTGCAATAAATTTATAAATAAAAAAAGTATATATTATATATATACACTTTTTTATGTAAAACCAATAGACTAATCGTATCATGTGATTCAAGTGCAATTGCAATTCCTTGTTTGTAAGTTGCTCTAAAAAACTACTTTTTAGGTCGTTTGGGATGTGGGTTAGTTTTTTAATTTTTTGATTATTTTAATTTTGGATTAAAAAACCTTATTTAAAATAGATTTTTTAACTTTTTTGACTTTTGTAAAAAAAATTAAAATGATTATAAATTACATATAACATTTTATTTTATTTAATTAAAATAATCTATTTTGTCGCATATGACTATTTTAACTCAAGGAAGGGACATGCCAAACCAATCTTTTAAAAAAGTATGCTTTTTAAAAAGCTAAAGCTAGTGAAATTATTAACTTGTCTGTCCATAATTATTCCCTTACTTTTTTTTTAAAAAAAATTGTATTTTCTGTTAGAAAAATAGGAAAAGCCTATCATAGACACCTTATCACAAAATTTCATAATATGATGAGATTAAAATGTTTAAAATTAACGTAATAAAATACTTAAAATTTGTGATTGATATTACAAAAGTTTGTAATTTGATTATGATATTTTTTGTTACATCAATTTGTGACGAAATTAAATATTTTGTGCTTAACATTACGAAATTTTATGATAAAATTATGTCAATTTGTGATAACCATATGTTTTCCCTAAAAAAAATAAAAAAATTGACTTCTTTTTTTTGTTTTATGAATTATTTTGAAGGATTTTTTTTTGGGGAGAGGTTTGTAAACACCATTTTCTTAACAAACAGTTTGACCTTATTCTATCCATACCCTTATCATAAGAATGTTACAAATTTTTGTAGTGAAATTATAAATATTTGTAATAAAAATAAAGAATGATGAATAACCTTAAAGTGAAAGTTACAAACCATTTTGATTAGAAAAGTTATGACATGATAGGTTGTGATATTTATTATGGAATATTATGATTAAATTAGTGTATATTATGCCATTTTGTTTGGTTTGATTTTCCCGATCAATTTTATGAAAAATTAAAAAAAAAAAATGTATTTTGAAAGATGCAAAATAAAAAAATACATATTATTGGACATTCCATTTCTTAAACACTGATTTTTAAATTTCTATTGTTTTTTTTTTATTTTTTAAACACTCTAAATTAATTCTAACCCTACCACCTATTAGCATTTTTTGCTTGAAATGCTTTAACATTTTTTGTTTGGTTTAACAATTTTAGGAAAAAATTGAAAACAAAAAAAAAATAATAAAATAAAATATACTCAAATTTCACACATAATTTTCTTTTTCATTTTTAATCTCTCCAAATTCTTAAAAAAGACCCAACTTTCTGCTTTTTCTCACCACTTTCTTCTTCGGTCTTATTTTGTTTTTGTTTCACAAATTAAGCTTTTACTGAAAAATCTGCAATCTCTTCTTGATTTGCTTCTGATTTGGGGTTTCCCTTGTCTTCCCTTCTGCAATCGGAATCAATGGCTATGGTAGAAGTCTTTCTCGGTGCGTTCATCACTGTGCTCTTGGAGAAGATGGCCTCTGGTGAGTGGTTGAAATTTCTCCGCCACGAGGGCATTCATACCCAGCTGAGCAATTGGACCGACGCTCTCTCCCAAATTCAAGCACTTCTGACTGACGCAGAGGATAAGCAATCGACCGATCGAACAGTGAAAGAATGGCTGGAAGATCTCCAGGATTTGGCATATGATTTGGATGATTTGGATGATTTTGTGGACGAATTCTCCACTGAAGCTTTGCGGCGGAAGCTGATGTCAGAGCGGACCCAAGCTAGTTCCAGCAAGGTATGGAACTTCATCCCCACTTCTTGTACCGATTTCAAGCCAACTTCTGTCATGTTTAATTACGAAATCAGGTCCAAGATTAAGGAGATCAATACCAGATTAAGCAAAATTTTTGAACGAGGTTCGAAACTTAATTTGGTTAAGATTATTGGAACCACCCCTACACCTACGACTAAGACTTGGCAAAGACCAGAGTCTACATCTTTAATTGATGAACCTCGTGTTTATGGCCGAGAACATGATCAGAGTAAGATAATTGAGCTGCTCATAAGGGGGGATGAATCAAGTCATAGCAATGTTGGTGTAATTCCCATTGTGGGTATGGGTGGGATTAGCAAGACCACCCTCGCTCAGATGGTATACAACCATGAAACCGTGAAGGAGCATTTCAATTTGAAAGCATGGGCTTGTGTGTCCGATGAGTTTGACATTCTGTGAATAACAAAAGCTATTTATGATTCAGTCACTTCCGAAACATGTAGTTTTAATAACTTGGACCAAGCTCAAGTTCAACTCCAGAAGGCTTTGGCTGGAAGAAAGTTTTTAATTGTTTTAGATGATGTCTGGAACAAAAAATACAGTGACTGGAATCTTTTGAAGAAACCTTTCAGTGATGGAGCCCAAGGGAGTAAAGTCGTGGTGACAACACGTAACAGAGATGTTGCAAGAATGATGGGAGCTGTTGAACTTCATGACATTGAGGTCCTATCAGATGAAGATTGTTGGTTGTTGTTTGCACAACATGCCTTTGTGAATCCAAGTATTGATGCAAATCCAAATTTGGTATCAATTCGTAAGAAAATTGTGGAGAAATGTGGAGGTTTGCCTCTAGCTGCCAAGACACTCGGTGGCCTTTTACATTGCAAAGAACGATATGAGGAATGGCTTAATGTATTGGATAGTGAAATATGGGATTTACCACATCAAGAATGTGATATCCTACCTGCTTTGAGATTGAGCTACAATCATCTCCCTTCGCATTTGAAGCAATGCTTTGCATATTGCTCAATAATACCCAACGACTATGAATTTGAGGAAGAGGAGCTAGTCTTGTTGTGGATGGCGGAGGGCTTCATTCAACAACAAAGAGAGAAGCAAATGGAAGATGTAGGAGGTGAGTACTTTCGAGAATTGTTGTCAATGTCTTTTTTCTAACCATCAAGTACCAGTAAAAGCTCTAAATTTGTGATGCACGACCTCATCAATGATTTGGCTCAAGCAGTTGCAAGAGATACTTGTTTTAGATTAGAGGATAGATTGAAAGATCAGGAGCAGTGCAAAAATATAAAAAAAGCTCGACATTCATCTTACATGAAGGAGTACCGTGAGGGTATGAAAAAATTTGAAATCTTTGACAGAGCCATGCATTTACGGACCTTCTTACCATTTTCCTTAGGATCTGACTGGGTTTGTCATTTGGCAAGCAATGTTCCCCTTAATCTGTTGTTAAAGCTAAGACGCTTGAGGGTGCTCAATATGAGTGGATATTACATCACGGTAGTTCCAAATTCAGTTGGAGATTTGAAACATCTACGATATCTTAACCTATCCCACACATCCATTGAAGAATTACCTGAATCAGTAGGCTCTCTCTACAATCTACAAACATTGATGTTAAGAGGATGTCAAAATCTAAAAAAGTTGCCAACGGACTTGGGAAACCTAATTGACTTACGTCATCTTGATACTACAGGTGCAGATTCCGTAGAAGAATTGCCACTGGGAATTGGTAAGTTGGTTAGTCTTCATACACTGTCCAATTTTATTGTTACTAAAAACAATGGGCTACGGATAAAAGAGTTGGGGAACTTAATTTATCTACAGGGGAAGCTTTGCCTATCTGGATTACAGAATGTGGTGAATCCTCTAGATGCAAGGGAGGCGAATTTGAATGATAAGCAGGGCTTAGATGTGTTATCGATGGCATGGAGTGTGAACTTAGATGATTCACCAAATGGAAGAGCAGAAACAGAAGTTCTTGACATGCTACGACCTCACAAGAATTTAAAAGAGCTCCATATCAAAGGCTACCTTGGTACAGGATTTCCGACTTGGATAGGAGATCCTCTGTTCTCCAAAATGGCTGACCTAAGTTTAGATAATTGTGGAAATTGTGCATCCTTGCCACCACTCGGACAACTACCCTCCCTCAAAAAGCTTTACATTAAAAGAATGAGTGTACTAAAGCATGTCAATCGTGAGTTCTACGGGCAAGGTGATGTTCAACCTTTTCCGTTACTGGAGACTCTAAGCTTTGAGAATATGCCAGAATGGGAGTATTGGTATACTTTTGAAGATGATAAGTTCGTTCAACCATTTACTCATGTTAGTGAGCTCTCCATAAAAAATTGTCCTAAACTTGTTGGAATGTTGCCAAGTGATCTACCTTGTTTGAATAATCTAGAGATCTGGGACTGCCCCAAACTCTGCGGAAAGATGCCCGAGGACCTACCTTGTTTGAATAATCTAGAGATTTTAGAGTGCCCGCAATTTCTAGTTGAAGGTTCCAGCATTAGCCTCCCGTCACTCACCTCGATAGCTATGAATGACGTTCCTCTAACAAGCCTTGAAGCGGTCCTTGAGATGAGGAGTATGGTTGGCGATGAACTGATATCAGCAAATGCAAAGTCTACACATCCGAATTCAATGACTTCCTTGAGCATTGGGATGATTAAGAAACTCGAGCTCTTGCCGAAACCGGTTACTCATGGGCTGATGGAACTCGAAGCATTGAAGATTACTAGGTGTGAAGAACTCAAGACACTGTGGAAGAATGAGGCGAGAGTGCAACACAATCTCCCTGCATTCCGAAGTTTGGAAATTGAAGGCTGCCCCCAGCTTGTTTCATTGTTTGAAGAAGATGAAGATGAAGAAAATGAAGGGCAACAGCAGCAGCAACAACAAGAGGGACTGTCTTGCATAGTGAGGCTTGAGCATCTAAGTATAGATGATTGTAAAAAGCTGGAGAAACTGCCACGACTGCTACATACCTTCACTTTTCTTCGAGGGTTGTATGTCTTTGATTGTCCAAGTCTCGACTCTTTTCCGGAGATTAATGACAATAATCTTGAAGTGTTAGTGATTGCTCGTTGTCCATCCCTCACATGTTTGATATCGTGCAGAGGTGGAGGGCTACCACCCACACTCAAAAGGCTTGACATTTCGTCGTGTGAAAAGTTGGAGGCACTGCTAGTAGAGGAGGGGATGGAAATTAACTGTCCATCTCTTGAATCTGTTTGGATCTGGGGTTGTGATAGGCTCAAATACTTGCCAGATGCCCTTCCTAATAATAATAATCTCAGGAATCTCAGTCTGTTGGTCTTACATGGGTGTGAGAATTTGGAGTACATTCCGGAAGGATGGTTCCACTCCGCAACAAATCTGGCATATTTGAATATCCAAGGATGCAAGAAACTGAAGGCCCTACCACACGGATTGCAGAGCATCGAAAGCCTGGTTATGAATATTTCACAATGGAACAACAACTTCAAGAAGATTGGTTTGCACAGTTTATCCTCTCTTAAAACACTAGAGTTGATTGAAGGCATAGACGAAGAACATCCGGGGGGTTCCAGCTTTCCGATAGATGGGATGTTGCTGTCCACCTCTCTGATCAATCTTCGCATCGAGGGTTTCCGAAATCTGGAGAAGCTATCTTCTAAGACCATCTCCAACGGAGAACCAAATCCAGCATCAAATTCAAAATTTGATGAAAAATCCACTTTTCACAGCTCTAACCGTTGCACCAAACTCATATCAAACTGAGGATTCACCAAACAAAACATCAAACTGATACCGGGAGACAGATTTTACCAAATCACTGTTACTGACCGTTGAAAGTGGTACACCGGTTGCCCGGGTGGTTGCCCGGCCGGTTGACCAACCGGTCAACCGGTTCTCTTTGAAATACATGGGTTCAAACGGGTCAAAAACAGTTCAAACCGTTTAAAAAAAATAATAATAATAATAATTTTGCCTAGGTGGTCGACCACCCGGTCGACCGGCCGGTTGACCACCCGGTCGACCACCCAAAAGTTCAAAAAGTTCAAAATAAAAGGTTCAAACCGGTAAAAAAAAAAAAAAAAAAGAAAAAATTTGCCCTTTACCGGTTGACCGGCCGGTCAACCAACCGGTTGCCCGGCGCAAATTTGATGAAACGGATTTGATGCTGAACCGTTGGAGCGCGACGTATCAAATTAAGGAAATGGCCTGTTTTTTACTCAGATTTGGTGAAATATTTGCTACACCGTTGGAGATGCTCTAAGCTGTTTCAAAACCTCACCTCTCTTGAACAACTTGAAATCGTAGGTTGCCCTAGGCTCAAATCTTTACCAGTGAAAAGGCTGCCTCCCTTACTTGAGAAATTGTCGATCTGGAGATGTCCGAGACTAACAGGGAAGTGTGAAAAGGGGAAAGGCAAATATTGGCCCCACTTAGCTCACATTCCTCAGGTCGAGGTTTGAGCAATCAACGTAGATGATTGATGATTCTAAGTTCTAAACCGTGTGGAGATTCCCACCGCAATACAAGCAGTCAAATTACCAGGTACCTGTATCGCAATAAATACATAAATATAGAATATCATTCAACAAAATAAATTTTAAAAAAAAGTGTTTGGTTAAGTTTTCAAATTTATTTTTATTATTATTTTTTTTTTCAAAAAAACAGAAACTAATTTTATAAAAATAAACATTTAAAAAATATTTTCAGATTTTAAAAAATATTTTTTTTTCAAAAATAGAAAATCATATGAAAAAACGATGAGTGTTTTTGATTTTTGATTTTTGATTTTTTCACTTTTTCAGATTTTAAAAAACTCAACCAAACAATTTGATTGATAGCAAAGATTTTCCAGCATTGCTAATTTTTAATGTCTTTTTGCTTATCGATTTTCAGCAATTTTTTGAATGAGAGATGGCTTATCGATTTTCAATGTATTTTAAGGGTTCGTTATGAGGTTTCTCTGTTTCCGGCTCTTCCCGCACTTAATGTAAGTATCATCAAATCTAACTTATTTCTCAAATATTCTTTCTTTCTTTTTTTTTTTAAAAAATTTTTTGTAAAATTGTTTCTCCACCTATTAAATTGAACTCTTGAAATAGAACCATCTATGAAGTTTGTCAATTTAACAAAATTCTTCATTTCATTTAATAGTTTTTGCTATTAGCATTTTGTTGATTGGAGTCTAAAAGGTTTGAAATTGATCCTGCTTCAAATTCTGCACATAAATCAATATTGGAAAATTGTGGACTACATTAATGTTTTGGGCATCATATCTATTTGTCGATCTATCTATATATTCAAGAGGGTTATGTATTAGATAATTATTTAGTAATCTCAAAGTATCAAGTGACATTGTTCATGCGATGCTTTGAATCAATGATGTAATGAAAAAATTTACGGTGCAGTAATGTTGACTCACCTTTCTTAAATAATGACAAGGGATGATCTATCAAAATTATTTTGTGATTTTTTATTTGTCAGGGTGCCACATAAATAACGTCACATGGTAGTTTGAGGCCACCTAATAATTTTCCCTAATGCACCACCCCAAAGTGTGAAGACTAGGGGTGCAAAAAGACTCAAAAAAAACTTGAGAACCAAACCAACCCGACTTCTACGGGATTGGGTTGGTTTGGGTTTTTGACTACTTTGGGTAGATCTAATAGGATTGATTCAGCTCTTGGTTTAAGACTTGACTAACTTGAACCACCCAAGGCCCAAACTTAGTTATATGTATTCCATAAATAATTTTATGTTGAGTTGTCTTCATATTATCATTAGAAAATAAATACTTGGACATTGACAACCTGATCATGCCATATAAGAGAAAAATTATAACAAATCATTCTCATTCGTTAATTTTTGCTATCGTATACTTGTATTTGAATAATATGAATGATTGTTTATAGTTGTCGGCTTGTATTATAATTTGAAACATTGTTTTGTTTTTCTGTTGTAGGTTAGAATGTTCCCGATGGTGTGCTAAAATTCCCTAAAGTGTTGAAGTCAAAATAATGGATAATTTTTATGGTTGTTGGCTTGTATTAATATTTGAAACAATGTTTTATTTTTATTTTTTCTATGCTATGTATGTAATGTAAGTTTTGGTTTGTTTATATGAGTTAAACGATGGATGATTGTTTATACCGGTTGGCTTGTATTAAAATTTGAAACATTGTTTTAGTTTTTTCCTATGTTATGGAAGTTTTGATTTGGTTTGGTTTGATTAATTTTGTAAGTTAAAACATTGGATAATCGTTTGTTATTTTTGGCTTTATTAAAATTTAAAACAACGTTTATGGTTGATTGTTTATAATTGTTTATGACAAATTTTTTCAGGGAGCCTTTGGATAATTAACTTTAAGACAAATTTCACTTTATCTTTTTTGTGGTATTGGTTATGTGTACCTAATCTCTCCGTCATTTAAAAATAATTACTGAACTCTTTGTAGTTTTGTGAATTACACATGTTTATATTTTTAACTGAGAGAGTTTGTGTACATAATCTATACCACATGGGTAAATTGGTGAATTTAATTCAAAGAATAAGAAAAAGGTATTTAAGTTGATTTATTGGTTAATGAAAGTCACTGATGAGTTTTAATTCACAAATCATAAAGAGTTGAAGTGAGTTGGTTTCTGATGAGGATTAACCCAATTGGGAACTTATTCCAGAACTTTTCAAGACGAGAGTGGCATTTTGGGTTCAAGGACTATTATGTTGGAGATTTTGTCTATAATTTTTGAGCAGTCATAAAGCCTTGTTAAGGGACTCTGGTTGTTTTTGCAAATGGAGGTTTTTGGCTGATGTTTTGCTACGGTCTTGTTTCTGTTTTGTTTTGGGTGCCTGAATTTATTTTTTTTGGTGGCAAATTTTACTTTATTCTATTGTAGTTTGATTTATTTGCAATTTTTCCCTTGTCATTTAGAAATACTCACATAAATTTTTATGTAATTTGTGAACTAAAGTGTGCCATCAAATATTACATTTAAATTAATTGCAAGTGTGAAACTCGTGTCAATACATAAAAAAGTTATGTACTCATTTATAAATGTCAGGTGGTAAATTGCATATGGATTAATCATTCAAAAAAAAAAAAAAATTGCATATGGATTAAAGCACACTAGTTAAAGAAAAAATTTCGACTCCTTAAACATAACGAAAATATTTGTGATTTGTACATTATACACAAAAGTATTTTAGTTTTTTTTGCTTAAGTCATTAATGAACCTGACAATATATTTTGGTCTACTAATCATATGAAAGTTATGTAATTATATTTAAGAGATAAACTGTTCATGAGTCAAACTAAAAGGAATAAAGTAAAATAAAAAATGTTTGCAAGCTCTAAAATAGAAGCTCTAATTATGTGGCACTAGCCCATGTATAATTATTGTTATTTTTCATTAATACCTTTTATCTTCTTTTGACTTGCCAGCTAACTAAAGCTCTATTTAAAACTCTTGATTTAGAGTATGTATCATTGCTAAAGTAAAATTTACCTTCTTCTTTCTTTCTTTCTTTTTTTTTTTTTTGGGACAAATTACACCAGTGGTCTTTATATTTTATTCCTTGTGTCATTTTAGTCCTTACACTTTCAATTGACTCAATTTTGACCTTTAATTTTAAATTTTGTTTCAATTTGATCCAATTGATAATATGATTAGTGTTTTTTAAGAAAAATTATCACTACATTAGTTGAGATTAACTAACTGAATTTAGTAAGTTTATAATTTTGTTCTTAAAAATATAACATATGACATTTATGTGCATATTTTTTATATAAAAAGAATACTAAGAATTATTATCAATTAGATCAAATTGAGACAAAATCATAAATTTATGATTAAAATCGAACTAATTGAAATTATAAATTTATAATTTTATCCTTAAAAATATAACTTATGACACGTGTGTTCATTTGTGGTTGGTGCTTGCATGTAATTGGATTCATTTTTTTTGTCTTTTTTTTTTTTTTTTTTTTTGAGTAGATGGATTTTGTTACTATGTAGTCTGCACGTTCCTCTTTCTTTATTCAAATTTAAGTAAAAAATTTAAAATATATATTGATAAAGTTTTGCCAAAAAAAATAAATTGATCCACACAATTCACTTTTGCGAGGGCATCCTTGCTTTATAGAAAGTGCAGCACATAAGAATTCTACCATGATGAACGCATGACAATTTATTCTACAACCTCAAATTTGGGAGGGGTTGTGGGCTCTCTCTCTCCATAGGACACTCTCTTTTTTTTTGTCTTTGATGAGCCTATATATATATATATGGTTGTGAATGATGCTCGAAAGAAAAAGGACAACCGCATAAAATTACCCAATCAATGCCAAAATGTTTCAAAATGGTCAAAGAAATACTATTTGAATCACTTGATGAGTTTCATCACCATGGACAAAATCCTAAAACACTCCATGAAACAGTTTTGTATTTTTTGGACTAATTACAATTTATTCCCATAATATTATACTTTAAAGGCACGAGTTAAGAAAATTGGGTTATTAATAAATGTACAACCATTTTATGAGTTTTATTTGTTTGGGGTGCCTTTGTTAAAAAAATCAAATTTATATTATTATAATGATATTGTCAGGCTAAAACGAACCTTCACCTTAGTTTCAGAAAATTGAGCCCACATTTTAAAATTTTGAATTTTTTTATTTTTCTTATTTTTAATCAAAATTTTTAATATTTTAAGAATTTTTAAAATTTTTTATAGGCACGTAACCTAGATACAATTAAAAAGTATAATATTTATACAAAAAAAAATTTTAAAAATTCATTAAATACAAATATATATATATAAATTAGTACATTTTCGTATTTTTGTGTATTTATTAAAATTTTAAAATATTTTAAAAAAATATTCTACTTTTTAAGTTATTGTGCATCTAGAAAGTAAAAAATTTACTTAAAATATTAAAAAAATTCACTAAAAATAAAAAATAAAAAACTCAATTTTTAGAAAATCAATTGTTAGCAGTATATCTTGTGAGTCATTGTTAATGTGGCTCCTTTTATTTTAGCAGTATATCTTGTGACAAACACATTGATGAACCATATTTGCTGGAAAATGCGGTAAAGGATAGGGTCTCTCTTAATATGGTTTCATTTATGTTGGAATTAAAAAAATATGTTTTCATTTATATTGTGTTTGGATCATAGATTTGGATAAGAAAAAGAGAAAAAAAAAAAGGTGAAATGTATCTATATCTCTCTTTTACATTTCACCTATATTTTCTTTTTTCATTCTCTAAATCCAAATTCATAACTTTAGGCAACATTATATACTCAGCAATATGTTAGGTTTGTTTTTATTTTACCTCTTAAATTAGGCTTATCTTGTAATTAATCCTATCTGGTGCCCCAAAGAAAAAACCTATTTGGTAATCCACAACAATAAATTAAAGTTTTAGAAACAAAAATTTATGGACAAAATTATTTTTGAGGAACAAAATATTTTAATTGTTAGAAGTATCATTGTTGTATTTTTAGCGACGAAATTTGACATTTAATGATAAATTACTATCATTTTCGGATAAAAAATTGTCTCAAAAAGTAAATCAAAATATTGTCCTTGAATTTTTTACTGCCATTTTTAAAATTTTTGTGGGTAAAAGTTTCTTTTTTTGCTTTTTCATGATGCCTTTTTAGTGATAACCTTTGTAGCAATTGAAATTGGCTCCCTAATTTTTTTAACAAAATTTTTAATTTTGGGACAAAAAAATTTTAAAAAGTGTTTGAGGCCCCTAAAAGAGTTCCCTCAATTTAACTCACAAAGATATGGCATAAAAGGTGTTAACTTTTAATTTGTCATATATTTAATTATATAAGGCCTCGTTACCTTGCCACATCATTGTGGATAAATTTAGCGATTTAAATTGTGAGTCTCTAACATTTCTCATAAGTTAATATCTAAAACTATTTTATGTTGTAGTGATCCATAAATAATTGCAATATTCATTAATTGCAAACTCAAATAAATAAATATTCAACCATCTAAAAAATAAATAAATATTCATAATTCACCTATGTAAAATATTGGAAATTTTCATGTGGCTTGCAAGGGAGATTATAAAACTTTAGTCTGTGTTTAAAATTTTGATTTGTGGAGGAATTTAGGGAGGAAAAAAACAAGAAAAAAAAATGAAGATCAATTAGGATTTGATTAATTTGTTTTTTTCTTGTTTTTTATTTTTATTTTTCTAAAAATATGGAAAATTTGTCTGACACATTGTTTGTTACTATTTTTTGACAAATTTTATGAAACAACTCACTTTTTAATAAACACTAAAAATATATTTCTTTTTTTGATAATCTTTAGGGCAACAAGCTCACCTCAATCAAATACTCAAGGGTTCTGTTAGCAAGTGTTTTAACAACTCCCGTGAATAAGGGATGGGCATTAATCATTCCGGGTTGGGCTTGGGTCGATCCTAGACTACAAAAAAAATAAAAAGATGCCACACTCAATTCTGGCCCAACCCGGTCCAATATTGGGCTTAAAATTTTCATCCCAAGCTTGACCCTTAAAAGAATTTACAATTTGAAGCTCACCCAATAAACCATAAATTAGATAGGCTTGGTAAGTGTTCCTAATTTCAAGAAAATAGACTATTAAAATAATAGACACAAGGCATTTTTCATAATTTAAAACAAATTTTTGTTAAATTTTTAAAAAATAATTAATTTTTTCACCATTTTCAAATAATATTTTACAAAAATCTCAATAACATTGATGCAGAGACATGTCAACGTTTGCCATAAAAAAACAAATGTTACAAAACAAAATATTAACGGTGTTACATGCACCAATTAATGTACAAATTGGTGTACTAACACTAGTTATGACATTATTATTGACTTTACTCATTATACAAATTACAAATATCAAAAATATTTTAAATTATATCACATCATCAATTGGTATACTAATTCGTGCGTATAGTATTATTCAAATATTAATGGTCCTGGATTGATGTGACACAAACATTTACAATAAAACTATTACATCTTAAGTGGAGGCATTTTCCTTTATAAATGTTTTTTATTCAAACATAAATAAAACTAAGTAAGATATATGTTAATAATTATAATTATAAATTTTTTCATTAATGTGTAATAATTTTTCAAAATTTGTCCTCAATGTTAATTTATCAATATTAAACCCAACCCAATCCAATGGTATGGACTAAAATATTAATATAAATAACTGAGTAAAGTAGATTCGGTTATCTCTCCAGCACTTGTTAATATGCTAAAAATGATTATGAAATTTTATTTTATTTTATTTATCAAAATTGGATAATTTAGGAATTTACATTCATTCATTGTTTTGTTAATTAATACTGCTAAACCACTCTAATATGATTAAGTGGAACAAAAATGATTAGGTGGTTGAGTCATAGAAATACTCGTGTTTTCATATTTTGGACATTAACTCTTTAGATATACAGTATGACAAAAAATAATATATATTATAAAATGAAAAAGGGTGAATTATATTAATCATCCTTATAGTTTGAGATTTGTATTATTTTGATTGTTAACTTTTTAATTGTGATATATTTGATCTTGAATTTTGAATCTTGTTTCAAATAAGCACAATAAAAAATGTTTTCTTTGCAAATGGTCCCTTTCAAAGACAAAGTTGTTATGCAACTTATTTTATGTTGGTTAATTTGTATGTTATTTGAAATTTAATGGCCTTTTTTTAATGAATAATGTTGAAACTTTCTTGATTATAAAATTTTGTTTGGTTTGGTTTTCAGAATCTATTTTCAAGAAATTTTCTAAGAAAATAAAAATCAAATTAGGGAAAAAAAATTAAAAACACATCATTTTTATATAATTTTATTTTTTGGGAGGATAGAAATATATTTTTTTTTTGATATTTATTTTCGTTAAATTAATTTTTATTTTTTCAAAAGTCAAACATGACAACAACTTTGATGTCATTACTCAACCAATCTATTAAATCAAAAAATCTAAAACTAAAAATATTTCATATATTAAACATATCGATTACACTTAAAAGTATAATAACCATCTATTACATGATAATCATAAAAAAAATATATGTTAACAACAAATACAACTATCGATTACATGATAACTATTCAAAAATATCAACAAAAACAACCATTCATTATATATTCATCATCTAAACACATATTAAAAATTAATTTGGTAAAAAAAATGTAAAAGATTTATCATTTTTATATAATTTTATCTTTGATGGGTAGAAATAATTTTTAAATATTTAAAAATAATTTTTTGCATTTATTTTTGTCAAACTAATTTATATTTTATCAAATTGACAACTTTGCTCTTGAAATTGAGTAACAATGTCTTCAATTGTCTTTATTTAGAACGAGATTTAAAATTCTGGGTTAAATGTATCACAATTGAAAGGTAAAAATCAAAGTCACATAAATTTTAAATTACAGGAACAGTTAGTATAATTCTCCCAAAGAAAAATTGAAATTAAGAATCGAGATGTGGGTTCACTGTTCGCTCAAGGCATAGCAGTGATCACAAATTGTTCTCTTTTTTTTATTCTTATTTTCTTTCTTTATGCAAATATTTTCTCAAATTGTTTTAGGATAAATTGCAATTTTCCTTTTTATGTTTAGTTGTTTTTTTACTTTGGTCCTAAAGTTTATTTTCCCACTTATGTCCAAAATAATATAGAAAATGACGCATTAATAGTCACGTGACATAAAAAAGTTTATTAAAACAAATCTAAATCCTAATATAATAGTATATATTTTTATGTCATGTAGTAGCTAATGTGATATTTTCTACCTAATTTTAAATAGTAGAAGTTAGTTTATGAGTAAATTGGAGAAAAAAAAATTGAAATATTAAAGGTTAAAGTGAAGGCAAAAAAACTTCAAAGATGAGAGTAGAAAATTTGACAAATATAGATAGTGTAAAGTATAATTTTCCCAATTTTTTACCAAAACAAAATTTATGAACAAAAAATAAGAAATTACATTTAAGTGGTATAGTGAGAATAAAAATTTATTTTTATGATAGTGTAAGTTTTGAATGTGCATGCTAAAAGTTCTTTCCCATGTGTGTGTGATGCAAATTGTTCTTCCATGTAAAAGTTGTACCAATTTTTTTAAAATTTTTATTTTTATTTTTATTATCTATAGTCTAATTATTTGTTACTATCCCATTCAATTGTAATTTTTTTTTTTCTAAATATGGAAAAGCTGACGAAACCAGATTCCAAGGTGTGTGAGTGAAATTCCGATCACACTGCCCTCCTTAGTGAATCAGCTGTAGAACACAGGCAGAATAGATGGCTCCCTGCAATCTGCACAGAAAGAAAAGGCTCCGGCGGTGGTTCTTCCACCCGGGGGCACTCCGACGATCAAGTCAGTCTCTCTCAAAGATAATACCAGTGCTTAAATTAATGCTCAAGACTCAAAATTGCGTACCTTAGACCCGCCGGGGGTGCCCTTCTTTTATAGTCTTTCTCTGTCCTAGTCCCACTAGAAGTCTCACTTCTATGGACTCCAATTCCGGATTTACCTTGGACTCTTTCAAGAGATAAGGATAGACTTCCCTCAGAACATCATCTGTATCCATCTTGTTGTCTTTCTTCATTCTAGGACTCCTGTCCTTTATCCGTTTATCCCGGATTCCGATATCTTCGGAGATAACCTCGGCAACTCCGAGATTACCTCGGTGTAACTACCACGACACGTGGCACCTCGGCTGATACTTCGGTATCACCTCGGCCACGTGTTGGTACTCAGAAAATACATCCCCACAACTGCCCCCTAGGTTCTATTACCTCGGCATTCTGAGATGATGGAACCTATATTGAACTTTTTTCTCGTACATCGGCTTAAGAACCTTATAGCCGAGATCATTTATTCCAGGCTGAAATGTCTTCTTTCAAGAACAAGAATTCTCACGAACTCTCCCAAGTGTATGAGCTGTCACGCACCATTTTACAACCGTTCTACTGACGCGTTTTTTTCTTATTGGTCCGTGCTGGCGACGCGCCTGTTGGCTGTCTTTTCTCTGCCTGCGCCGTCTGACGCATGCGTTAACCCAG
Organism: Camellia granthamiana; assembly: GCA_036172215.1. Classification (NCBI taxonomy): domain Eukaryota; kingdom Viridiplantae; phylum Streptophyta; class Magnoliopsida; order Ericales; family Theaceae; genus Camellia; species Camellia granthamiana. The sequence continues at coordinate 14,489,275 of CM069908.1, read as the reverse complement.
GCGCACTAAATGCTTCTAATTTGCCGCCGTTTTACGTTTTTGACAAAACAATTGAATCTGCCCTTTGGCTCTTCACCTTTGCATTCGATTTCCTTGCTTTCTCTCTCTCCATCCCTTCCCAAATCCGCCATTGCTCTTGCTCTAAGCTCTGCAACTGGTTTTATTCCTCCATTCTTGCGAAGCTTTGGCCATTGTTGCCTCTGTCGTCTGATCTCGGCGAAACTCACTCCGGCCTTCATCTTTTCTGGTAAGCAACTGGCTTTTCTCCTCTAGTTCTTGATTTTTTCTGGAACTTCTTGCTACTTGACTGTTCTGCTCACTATTTGATTTGTGAATCGTTCATCTGAATGTGTATTATTCCCTGGTTCTTGCATATGTTCTGAACACTTGCACTGTTGCACCTCTTGTTCTTGATCTTCCACCCTTTGTGTTCTTGAATCTGAGGCTTCGTTTTTCCTTTTCTGTTTCCCAGATTTCTGTCCTTTATACTCGTTCTTCGTAGATTTAGGTTTGGGATTTGTCTGTAGGACCTCCATTTTTTCTAGGAAAAACTGAAACAGATTTACCAGTACATACTTTAGGCTCAAGCCGAGGTCCTAAGAGCCCTTTAGGAACATTCTGTCTCTGTAGCCAAGTACTCGTATACCAAAACCATGGGTGTGTGGAGCGATAGGGTTAACAACCCAACCAAACTAGAATTTTTTAGGCAAGAGTTCTCCATCCCTGCCGATGTTCACCTCAGGCTAGCTGGGGAGAACGACTCTATTATGCCCGAGGATGATAACATGCCTTTTCCTATAGTAGCCTTTGTCCAGTGTGGACTCCGATTCCCTTTAGATCCCCTTTTTCGCGAGGTCCTTCACTACTATTCTTTGAACCCTATGCAACTCGCAATCAACGCCTATAGGACGCTTAATGGTATCATAGCCTTAGCTCGGCAGGAGAGTGTCAGGATCACTCTTGCCGACATCCAATACTGTTACACCATGTGTGCCCTCAACTTAAAGGATAAAGGTTATGTGTACTACCTCAAGCCGAGGTCCACCGAGTTTAAAATTGTAGCCGACCTTCCTGACTCCAACAAAGGTGCTGGGGATGACTACCTTATTGCATCTGGTAACTGGGAGTTTGGCCCAGATGAGGAAGTCCATCTTTTCCCTCTCCCCCGAACAGTAAAAGAGGGCAAGGGTAAGAGCCCAACGTCAACTGTTTAGCTGTTGCTTTCTTCAAGTTTTTTTTCCAAAAATTTTATCTGTTTTTGATGTTATGTTCTGTTTTGCAGACGTTCGCAAGCCTCCCAAGGACTTTCGCCAGTCCTATTACCCTGGGAAAGGCCTGAAGAAGCTCCTAAATCTTCCCATCCACAAACGCAGAGCTCCACTGCTGTTAAATTTCATCCCCACCTATAAGTCAACTTTGCCCGACGTTCCAAGAAAGAAGAAGAAGAGCCTCTCTCCATCTACCACCACAACCCAGACTGCATAACATCTCGGGCTGATCAAGGGTCAACCTCCGATCCAGCTGATCTACCATCGACTTCTGCCCAATTCCTGATCCCAGTAACAGAAAGAAAACGTCGGCGACGACTTGTCAAAACAGCCGAGATGGTGCGCCCGAAGCCAGTGGTGGACCTTCTAGCCGATCTGCCAACTGATGTGGATGCTGTACCATCCCAAACAACGCCCCCACCGAAGCCGAAGAAAAGACCAAGAAGCCCCCACCAAAATCCAAGGCTACTGAGGCCGAAGTTGAAGATGCTTTGCCCATCTCCCAACTAACCTCAACTGTGAAGACCACTTCTACACCTACCAAGAGATCTGCTGAGGCCCAGCCGTCGGGGTCAACTCAGCCAAAAAGGCCGAGGTTGTCGTCTGCGACGACTTCGGGGTCCAGGGTTCCCAAAGTTCCCTGGGAGCCCAAAATTACACTTGAAAACAGGCCCGTCTATGCCAACGAAAACGCCGCCGATGTCCATATCGGCGTAGCACTCAGTACTGCAGTTCTCCTTGAAGGCGATCTTGAGCGTAATGCCAAGATGAGTGAATATGAGAACTACGCCTTCATGCTGCAACACTCTGTCCAAGTAAGTCTTTGAATTTGATAATTTTTCTCACTGCCACTTTCTTCATACTATATAAAGTCTTGTAATATTTTGTGATAACCTTTGCCTTGTATTCTTTCAGGCCATGCAACATGCCCACTCCTTCTCCTTGCAAGCATTTGAAACGAAGGAGAGATTATCCGAGATGGAGAAGGAGTGTGCTGCCCTTCAGAAACAGAACAAGAGTCTTAAAAATAAAATGAAAACTCTGGAAGACCAAGCTGAGGCAGCAACTAAAGATAAACAAATAGCTGATGAGAAAGCCGAGGCTGCTGAAGCCATTAAAACAATTGCTGTGGCTCAGCAGAAAGAGGCCGAGGAAAAAGCGGCCCAAGCCGAAAAGGAACTACAAGATGCCCTGGCCACCAAAGAAGCCGAAATCAAGGCGGCC
>CM069908.1:14425241-14486583 GCA_036172215.1 Camellia granthamiana | reverse complement strand
CCCACTTAGCTCACATTCCTCGTGTCGCCGTTCGTGAATACAAGCAGTCATACTGGCAGGTACCCTGTATTGCAATAAATACATAAATATAGAATATCATTCAACAAAATAAATTTTAAAAAATAAAGTGTTTGGTTAAGTTTTCAATTTTTTATTTTTTATTTTGTCCTTTTCAAAAAAATAGAAACTAATTTTATAATAATAAACATTTAAAAAATATTTTCAGATTTTAAAAATTATTTTTTTTTCAAAAATAGAAAATCATATGAAAAAACAATCAGTGTTTTTGATTTTTGATTTTTTTGCTTTTTCATATTTTAAAAAACTCAACCAAACAATTTGATTGATAGCAAAGATTTTCCAGCATTGCTAATTTTTAGTGTCTTTTTTCTTAATTGATTTTCAGCAATTATTTGAATGAGAGATGGCTTATCGATTTTCAATGTATTTTAAGGGTTCGTTATGAGGTTTCTCTGTTTCCTCTTCCTGCACTTAATGTAAGTATCGTCAAATCTAACTTTGTTTCTCAAATATTCTTTCCTTTTTTCTTTCTTTTTTTTTAAATTTTGTAAAATTGTTTCTCCACCTATGAAATTGAACTCTTGAAATAGAACCATCTATGAAGTTTGTCAATTTAACAAAATTCTTCATTTCATTTAATAGTTTTTGCTATTAGCATTTTGTTGATTTGAGTCAAAAGGGTTTGAAATTGATTCTGCTTCAAATTCTGCACATAAATCAATATTGGAAAATTGTGGACTACATTAATGTTTAGGGCATCATATCTATTTGTCTAGCTATCTATATATTCAAGAGGGTTATGTATTAGATAAATATTTAGTAATCTCAAAGTATCAAATGACATTGTTCATGCGATGCTTTGAATCAATGATGTAATGAAAAAATTTATGGTGAAATAATGTTGACTCACCTTTCTTAAATAATGACAAGGGATGATCCATCAAAATTATTTTGTGATTTTTTATTTGTCAAGGTGCCACATAAATAATGTCACATGGTAGTTTGAAGCCACCTAATAATTTTCCCTAATGCACCACCCCACAGTGTGAAGACTAGGGGTGCACAAAGACTCAAAAAAACTTGAGAACCAAACCAACCCGACTTCTATGGGATTGGGTTGGTTTGGGTTTTTGACTACTTTGGGTAGATCTAATAGGGATTTATTCAGCTCTTGGTTTAAGACTTGACTAACCTGAACCACCCAAGGCCCAAACTTAGGCCTTGTTTGTTATAACTTAAAAAAGTCAAAAAGTCACTATCCTTTTTAAGTTACATCATCTTATTTAAGTCACATTACCTCTCTATTACATCACTTCAAACCCAACCCATATTTCATAAAAAGTCAAAAAGTGTACTTATTTAGATAATCCCAAACAATCCTTATGTATTCCATAAATAATTTTATGTTGAGTTGTCTTCATATTATTATTAGAAAATAAATACTAAGGTAGACATTGATAACCTGATCATGCCATATAAGAGAAAACTTATAACAAATCATTCTCATTCTTTAATTTTTGCTATCGTATACTTGTATTTGAATAATACGAATGATTGTTTATAGTTGTTGGCTTGTATTATAATTTGAAACATTGTTTTGTTTTTCTGTTGTAGGTTAGAATGTTCCAGATGGTGTGCTAAAATTCCCTGAAGTGTTGAAGTCAAAATAATTGATAATTTTTATGGTTGTTGCCTTGTATTAATATTTGAAACAATGTTTTATTTTTATTTTTTCTATGCTATGTATGTAATGTAATCCTATTAGATAGGACTTAAGGCTTGATTTGGTTTGATTTATGTATGTAATGTAAGTTTTGGTTTGTTTATATGAGTTAAACAATGGATGATTGTTTATAACAGTCAGCTTGTATTAAAATTTGAAACATTGTTTTAGTTTTTTCCTATGTTATGTAAGTTTTGATTTGGTTTGGTTTGATTTAATTTTGTATGTTAAAACATTGGATAATCGTTTGTCATTGTTGGCTTTATTAAAATTTAAAACAATGTTTATGGTTGATTGTTTATAATTGTTTATGACAAATTTTTTTCAGGGAGTCTTTGGATAATTAACTTTAAGACAAATTTTACTTTATCTTTTTTGTGGTATTGGTTATGTGTACCTAATCTCTCCATCAATTAAAAATAATTACTGAACTCTTTGTAGTTTTGTAAATTACAAATGTTTATATTTTTAACTGACAGAAAGTTTGTGTACATAATCTATACCACATGTGTAAATTGGTGAGTTTAATTCAAAGAATAAGAAAAAGGTATTTAAGTTGATTTATTGGTTAATGAAAGTTAGTGATGAGTTTTAATTCACAAATCATAAAGAGTTGAAGTGAGTTGGTTCTGATGAGGATTAACCCAATTGGGACTTATTCCAAAACTCATCAAGATGAGAGTGGCATTTTGGGTTCAAGGATTATTATGTTGGAGAATTTGTCTATAATTTTTGAGTAGTCATAAAGCCTTGTTAGGGGACTCAAATGGAGGTTTTGGGCTGATATTTTGGTGCTGTTTTGTTCCTGTTTTGTTTTGGGTGCCTGAATTTTTTTTTTTGGTGGCAAATTTTACTTTATTCTATTGTAGTTTGATTTATTTGCAATTTTTCCCTTATCATTTAGAAATACTCACATAAATTTTTATGTAATTTGTGAACTAAAGTGTGCCATCAAATATTACATATAAATTAACTGCAAGTGTGAAACTTTTGTCAAGACATAAAAATGTTACTCATTTATAAATGTCAGGTGGTAAATTGCATATGGATTAATTATTCAAAAAAAAAAAAAAATTGCATATGGATTAAAAACACACTAGTTTAAGAAAAAATTTCGATTCTTAAAAAATGAGGAAAATATTTGTGATTTGTACATTAAAGCTCTCTATATACAAAAGTATTTTAGTTTTTTTACTTACGTCGTTAATGGACCTAACAATATATTTTGGTCTACCAATCATATGAAGGTTATGTAATTATGTTTAAGAGATAAATTGTTCATGAGTCAAACTAAAAGGTGTAAAGTAAAATAAAAAATGTTTGGTAGCTCTAAAATAAGAGCTCTAATTATGTGGCAATAGCCCATATGTAATTAGAGTAGTGATTGGTAGCTCGAAAGTTTGGCTCGACTTTTGGCTCGAGGGTCAAAACGACGTCGTTTTGACCCTGTTTTTTTTTTTTTTTTTTTTTCTTTTCTTTTCTTTCTTTTCGACTTCATCTTCTCCAAATTTCTTTTTTGCAGAAGAAGAAAACCAGGAAGAAGGGAGAGAGGAGGAGGGAGGGAGAGAGGAGGAGGAGGGGGGAGGAGAGAGGAGGAACTGGAGGGGGCCATTAAAAATGGCGGTGGTGAGGCGAGGCTGCTGCGGCGGAGGCGAGACAGGCCGGCGATCGGCGGCAGCGAGGCGACGGAGGAGCTGCGACGAGGACGAGGACGAGGCGACGGCGACGGACGACGAGGACGGCAGTCCCTCTCCCTCTCTTTCTCTCCCTCTCCCTCTCCCTCTCCCTCTCTTCCTCGAGCCAAAGCCGAGCCTGGTAGCTTCGAGCTACCAGGAATTATTCATGTAATTATTGTTGCATTCCATTAATGTTTTCTATCTTCTTTTGACCTACCAACTAACTAAAGCTCTATTTAAAACTCTTGAATTAGAGTATGTATCATTGCTGAAGTAAAATTTACCTTCTTCTTTCTTTCTTTTTTTTTTTTGGGGGGCAAACTACACCTGTGGTCATTATATTTTATTCCTCGTGTCATTTTGGTCCTTACACTTTCAATTGGCTCAATTTTGACCATTAATTTTCGATTTTGTTTCAATTTGGTCCAATAGATAATATGATTAAAAATTATTACTAAATTGGTTGAGATTAACTAACTGAATTTAGTAAGTTTATAATTTTATTCTTAAAAATATAACATATGACACTTGTGTGCGTATTTTTTATAAAAAAAAAAAAAAAAACTAAAAATTATTATCAATTGGATCAAATTGAGACAAAATCATAAATTTAGGATCAAAATCAAGCTAATTGAAATTATAAGGACTAAAATAATACAAGAACCAAAATACAAGAACTACCATTATAATTTGCATCCTTTTTTTTTTTTTTTTCATTGGGTAGTTGATACTATTGTTCAGGAATTGTTTTTTATTTTATTTTATTTTATTATTATTATTATTTTTTATATTTTTTTTCCTGCTTTGGCCTTTGGTTGGTTCCTCATCAACTTTTCATTGTGGTTGGTGCTTGCATATAATTGGACTTATTTTTGTATGTCAAAATTTTTTTTTTTTTGGGTAAATTACAAATGTAAATCTTGAAATTTGATTAAAATACGAATCATCTCCTGTGGTTTTGGAAATTACATTCCACTCCTTAAGGTTTCTAATTTTGTAACGAATTGCCCATTTTATTAATAAATCATTAAATCAATTAATATTTTTTAATGATGTTAGAAATATGTTTCAATTAATAATTTAGGTACTTTTATTATTGTACTAGAGAGCAATCATGAATTTTATTTTTTTAGTTAATTCTGTTAAATAAATTTTTTTGACAAGGGGGTATTTGTAATTTTTGAAATCATTGGGGGCAATCTGTACTTTAAGCAAATCTCAAGGGGTGTACTTGTAATTTATCCAAAATTGAAAATATATATTGCTTTGCTTGGTATATAAGGTTTTGGTTAAAATAGCCAAAAAAAAATAAAATAAGTTAAAAAGTCAATAAGACAAAATATCACATTCAAACCATAATCATTTCGTTTTTTCTCTCATAAAAATCAAAAAAGCCAAAAAAACTATCCCAAACGAGATTTTTTAACCCCAGGCCAAAAAATTAATAGGCCAAAAAACTAACACACATCCCAAACAAAGACTGATAAATTTTTGCCATAAAAAATAAATTGATCCACACAATTCACTTTTGCAAAGGCATCCATGCTTTATAGAAAGTACAACACAGGAATTCTACCATGATGAACACATGACCATTTCGTTTGGGATGTAGGTTGAATTTTTGGTTATTTTAGTTTGAGGTTAAAAAGTCTCGTTTGAGATAGACTTTTTAACTTTTGTGAGAGAAAAAATGAAATGATTATGCTTTGAACATAACATTTTGTCTTATTAGGCTAAAAAATATATTTTGTCTTTTTTTAATTATTTTAGCCAAAAAACTCCATTTTAACTTATTCCCAACGAGGGCTTATTCTACAACCTCAAATTTGGGAAGGGTTGCGTGCTCTCTCTCTCTCTCTCCATGGGACACTCTTTTTTTTTTTTCTTTGATAAGCCTATATACAGTTGTGAATTTTTTTTTTTGTAGGAAAATCGTCACTCTCCCGCAGGTTCAGTGCAGCACTCCTTGCAGAGATTACCAAAGTGTTCTGTTGTCCGTTCCGAGTTAGGAGACTATAACCTAGGAACTTATCCCAACCTCTCAAGATAAATTTTGCTTAAGTCAGAACTCGAGCAACGGGGAAATATTGAACCCACACTATGTATTGTGATAGTAACAACTTGAGGCTAACCTTATAATCAAGTGCGCTATGCCCAAAAAGTTAATCTAAGAGATTTCGAACTTGAGACGTGAGGTCTTTAACCCCAAAGCCTTTACCAAGTTACCACACCCTTGGGTTATGGTAGTGAAGGATGCTTGAAAGAAAAAGGACAACCACATAAAATTACCCAATCACTGCCAAAATGTTTCAAAATGGTCAAAGAAATACCATTTGAATCATTTGATGAGTTTCATCATGTAGCCATACCATGGACAAAATCCTAAACACTCCATAAAACAGTTTTGTATTTTTTGGGATATTTGATTGATAAGATTAACGCATGGGATGGAGATTATTAATTTGTGAACTCAACAGTCCTATATTTGTTTTGAAATTTTATTTTAGGATTATTAATCTAATGGATAATTAATCTAAAAAATTATAGAATTATTAGTAATGTGGTAGGGGTGAAATTATATATCCTGAACTGGAGAAATAAAATAAAAATACTCTTTTACCCTTGACTAAAAATTAAAACACTTATTATTTTTATATAATTTTATATTTTAGAAGGCTAAAAATAATTTTGAAATTTTAAAAATATTTTTTGATATTTATTTTATCAAATTAGTTTATATTTTTTAAAAAAATTAAAAAAAAAATCCAAAACATGGTCTTTGTATTTTGTATTTTGTATTTTTCTTTTATTTATTTATTTATAATTTTTTTTCAAAACTACGTTTTTGAAGAAATTTTGATAAAGTAAAGATTGTAAAGAAACATTGATAGAGGGTAAGATTGGAAAAAAAGATAAATATAGTTATAATCTTGCATTTATATGTTTTCTTATCCAATGCAAATAAAACAATGGACAAAGGGACACACTAATCCAATTGGATAGTGAATACCAAACTAATTTGATAAGATTATTAATATCTTCACTATTAATCTTGTGAATCAAACATGGCCTAAATGCACGAGTTAAGAAAATTGGATTATTTATAAATGTACAACCATTTTATGATTTTTATTTTTTTATTTTTTTTGGGGTGCCTTTGTTAAAAAAAATCAGAATTTATATTATTATAATGATATATTGTCCGGCTAAAATAAACCTTCAGCTTGTTTGATTTCAAAAAATTGAGTCTACATTTCAAAAAATTGATTTTTTTTTGTTTTCTTGTATTTAATCAAAATTTTTAATATTTTAAGAATTTTTTTTTATTTTTTAGATGCACGTAAAATAGCTACAATTAAAAAGTATAATATTTAAGAAAAAAATCTTTTAAAAAAAATCAACAAATACAAAAAACATATAAAAATTCAATAAATTTTCATATTCTTGTGTATTTATTGAATTTTTAAATATTTTTTTACAAATATTTTACTTTTTAGGTGCATTTAAGTGATGTACATCTAAAAAGTAAAAAATTTACTTAAAATATTAATAGAATTCACTACTAAATTTTTAGAAATCAATCAAAACCAAACAAGGTATTATTTTTGAATATATACTCTAAAAATGAGTTATTGTTAATGTGACTCCTTGCATTTTAACAGTCTATCTTGCGACAAGCACATTGATGAACCATATTTACTGGAAAATGTGGTAAAGGATAGGGTTTCTCTTAGAGGGGTGCTATTAATATCCCATAAATTATTTTAAATCCTCTATTTTTTTGGGTTCCTATTTATAAATTTTGAAATTCTTAAAATTTCTTCCCTCCCCCTCCCCTAAAAATAATACCAAAATTATCATTGTAAAAACATTACACTCATTGAATGCACACCCCCCTACACCCTCACACTTCAAAAAAACCTCTCTTTCAAAAAATCCTAACAAAGCCCACCAAGAAGAAAAAGAGCCAATGTGATTATTATCTCTGCTGTCTCATCTACCATTGTCACAATTGGTATGCACTCTCTCTCTATATATATACATATAATTTCTTAATTTTTTCGTAATAATTTCTTCTCTTGCAGGAAAAAAATTTAATAATTGGTTTGGTTGGTTTTGTTGATAGATATTATAAAATTGTGAGTTAGCAGAGAATTACGCTAAAATATTATCAAAGCTACACGATGAAGGAATAACTTTTGAACTTGATAATGGATTTTGGCTACTTTCGATAACTTCTGCAAGTGTTAAAATTTTTGACCATTCAATGTGTTAAGAAATTTTCATGTTCGGACCTGTATTCCGAACATTACTTACTTGTTCGGGAATGCCTTATCGAACAAATAAGTAATGTTCGGGCTTGTATTTCCGAACTTGAAAAAAATTAAAACTTCTGCAAGCGTTAACAATTTTGACCGTTCAATGTGTTAAGAAATTTTCATATTTGGACCTGCATTCCCAAATATTACTTATTTGTTCAGGAATGCCATCCTGAACAAATAAGTAATGTTTGGGCCTGTATTCCGCCAAAGGGTTGCCACTGTTACCGTCAGAATATTGCCGCCAAAGGATTTTTAAGGTTTTGAGGTGGGTAGGTTTTGAAGGTGAGATTTGGAGAAGATGGATGGGTGGTGATAGATCCCAAACAAATAAGTAATGTTCGGGCTTATATTCTGCCAAAGGGTTGCCACTGTTACTGCTGGAAAATTGCTATCAAAGGGTTTTTAAGGTTTTGAGAGTGGGTAAGTTTTGTAAGTAGGATTTGGGAAAGATGGATGGGTGGTGATGGAGGTGGGTGCTCTCATAAACCCTAATTCATGATGTAGTGAGTGTGTAGGTTTAATTGTGAGATGAGGTATCCCAAAATTAATGATGTCCTTTTTAGTAATTTTATTTGAGGTTATTATTGTAATAAAAACAAGTTAAAAATTGGGGGGTCTAAATAATTTATATAGTGCTAATAGCAGCACTATTCTCTGAATATGTTTTCATTTATGTTGGAATTAAAAAAAAAACGTTTTCATTTATGTTATGTTTGGATCATAAATTTAGATAAAAATTTAAAAAGAGAAAGAAAAAAAATAGGTGAAATGTATCTATATCTCTCATTCATATTTCACCTATTTTTTCTTTTTTCATTCTCTAAATTTCTATCCAAATTCATAACTTTAGGCAACATTATATACTCCGCAGTATGTTAGGTTTGGTTTTATTTTACCTCTTAAATTAGGCTTATCTCGTAATTAATCCTATTTGGTACCCAAAAAAAAAAAAAAAAACTATTTGCTGATCATCCACAACAATAAATTAAAGTTTTAGAGAAAAAAATTTATGGTCAAAATTATCTTTTAGGAACAAAATATTTTAATTGTCAGAAGTGTCAATATTATATTTTTAGCAATGAAATTTGACATAATGATAAATTACTATCATTTTGGGACCAAAAATTTTGTCTCAAAAGTAAATCAAAATGTTGTCCCTGCATTTTTAGTGACATTTTAAAAAATTTGTCAGTAAGAGTTTCCTTTTTGCTTTTTCGAGAACATGGAAAATATTATATTAATAAAAGACAATAACAGTACATAATCAAGACCCCAAAGGGTCATCCCAACCAAACAACAAAACAAAAAACAAACAACCAAGAAAAACAAATCCACCAAAAAAATAATTACGATCCAAGGAAAACCACCGATCTGCTCAAAGATATGGCCTGGAAAACAAGAATTGCTTGAAAGCCCGCTATCCCCATTGACAACGTCCCTGTTGCTGTTGCCCAACTTCGCCACCGCTGTCGCCAGAGAAGGAAGGACACTCACAATGGTATGGGGAAAAAGGTTGAGAGAGGAGGGAACCATTGTGGGTGTTGAAAATTCAAAAATCTATGCCGAAATCGAAAGAGAAAACTCTCAAAACTCTTATTTTGGACATAAAAAGTCCAAATATACACTTTAGAAGTGTAAAATGAGTCGTTGGAATGTCGCCGGAGCATCACCGGAACATTGCCGGAAATCTCTCTCTTTTTTTCTTTTTCATGATGCCTTTTTAGTGAAACCTTTGTAACAATTGAAATTGGTTTCCCAATATATTTTTTTAACAATTTTTAATTTTTGGACAAAAAAAATTTTAAAAATGTTTGAGACCCCTAAAAAGTTCTTTTAATTTGACCCACAAAGATGTGGCATGATAAGTGTTAACTTTTAATTTGTCATATATTCAATTATATATGGCCTCGCTACCTTGCCACATCACTGTGAGTGAATTTAGCATTCTAAATTGTGGATCTCTAACATTTCTCATAAATTAATATCAAAAACTATTTTATGTTGTAGTGATCCATAAATAATTGCAATAATCATTAATTGCAAACTCAAATAAATAAATATCCAACCATCTAAAAAATAAATAAATATTCATAATTCACCTATGTAAAATATTGGAGATTTTCATGTGGCTTGCCAGGGAGAACATAAAACTTTAGTCTGTGTTTAAAATTTTGATTTGTGGAGGAATTTAGGGAGGAAAAAAAAAAGAAAAGAAATGAAGATTAATTTGTTTTTTTTTTTTTTTTATTTAGAAAATTTGTCTGACACATTGTTTGTAATACTATTTTTTGACAAACTTTATGAAACAACTCACTTTTTAATAAACACTAAAAATATATTTCTTTTTTTGTTAATCTTTAAGGCGACAACCTCATCTCAATCAAATAGCGTCTTGTTAGCCAGTGTTTTAACAACACCCGTTAATCAGATGTGGGCATTAATCATTCTGGGTTGGGTTTGGGTCAATACTAGATTATAAAAAAAATAAAAGGATTGCATACTCAAGCCGGCCCAACCCAGTCCAATATTGGGCTTAAAAATTTCATCCCAAGCTTGACCCTTAAAAAATAAAAAATAAAAATTACAATTTGAAGCTCACCCAATAAACCATACATAAGTAAGTGTTCCTAATTTCAAGAAAAAGACTATTAAAATAATAGACACAAGGCATTTTTCATTAATTTAAAACAAATTTTTATTAAATTTTTAAAAAATAAATAATTTTTTCACCATTTTCAAATAATATTTACAAAAATCTCAATACTAAACAATGCTGCACAGACATATGTCAACATTTTCCATAAAAAACAAACGTTACAAAACAAAATATTAATGGTCCTATATTGATGTGGCACAAATACATCTTAAGTGGAGCATGTTCGTAAATGTTTTTTATTCAAACATAAATAAAACTAAGTAAAATATATGTCATACACACTAAGTAAATATTTATGTGTATTATTTTATATATAATAATTAGTTTGAAAAGTGGGCCTAAATATTAAAGGGGAAATTACACTTCAGTGGTGTCAGGAAAAAAAATTACAAAAAAATGATAAATATAATAAATATTAATAATTATAATTATAATTTTTGTTTTTATCAATGTGTAATAATTTTTCAAAATTTGTCCTAAATGTAATTTCTCCAATATTAAACCCAACCCTATCCAATTGATTATTTTGTTAATTAATACTGCTAAACCACTCTAATATGATTAAGTGTAACAAAATTGATTAGGTGGTTGAGTCATAGAAATATTTCATTTTTTCATATTTTGGACATTAACTCTTTAGATATGTGGTATGAAAAAAAAATATATATATATATATAATAAAAAGACAAAGGACAAATTACACTAACTGTCCTTATAATTTGGAATTTATGTCACTTTAGTCTCTAACTTTTTAATTATGATACATTTGATTTTGAATTTTGAATCTTATTTCAAATAATGACAATAAAAAATGTTTCCTTTACAAATGGTTTATTTCAAGGGTAAAGTCGTCATACAACTTATTTTATGTTGGTTAATTTGTATATTATTTAAAATGTAATGGCCTTTTTCTAGTGAATAATGTTAGAACTTTCTTGATTATAAAATTCTGTTTGGTTTGGTTTTTAGAAAATTTTTCTAAGAAACTAAAAATTAAATTAGTGGAAAAAAAAATTAAAAATACATCATTTTTATATAATTTTATTTTTTGGAAGGGTATAAATAATTTTTTTATATTTATTTTTATTAAATTAGTTTCTTTTTTTTCAAAAGTCAAACATGGCAACAACTTTGATGTCATTACTCAACCAATCCATTAAATCAAAAAATCTAAAATTAAAACCATTTCATATATTAAACATATCGATTACACTTAAAAGTCTAATAACCATCTATTACATGATAATCATTCAAAAATATTTATTAACAATAAATACAGTTATCAATTACATGATAACTATTCAAAAATATCAATAAAAATAACCATCCATTACATGATTATCGTCTAAACACATACTAAAAATTAATTTGGTAAAAAAAATATTTAAAAAAATGTAAAAGATTTATCATTTTTATATAATTTTATCTTTGGTGGGTAGAAATAATTTTTAAACATTCAAAAATAATTTTTTGACATTTATTTTTATCAAACCAGTTATATTTTATGAAATTGACAACTTTGCTTTTGAAATGGAGCAACAATATCTTCAATTGTCTTTATTTGGAACGAGATTCAAAATTCAGAGTCAAATATATTACAATTAAAAGGTCATGAATTAAAGTAACATAAATTCTAAACTAGATGGACTGTTAGTATAATTCTCCGAAAGAAAAATTGAAGTTAAGAATTGAGATTTGGGTTCACTGTTTGCTCAAGGCATAGCAGTGATCACAAATTGTTCTCTTTTTTTTCTTCTTATTTTCTTTCATTAGGCAAATATTTTCTCAAATTTTTTAGGATAAATTACAATTTGCCTTTTTATGTTTAGTTATTTTTTAACTTTGGTCCTAAAGTTTATTTTCCCACTTATGTCCAAAATAATATAGAAAATAACACATCGATAGTCACGTTCACACATCTGAAACAAATCTAAATCTTAATATAATAGTATATATTTTTATGTCATGTAATAACTATGTGACATTTTTTACATAATTTTGAACAAAAGTTAGTTTATAAGTAAATTGGCAAAAAAAAATGAAATATTAAAGGTCAAAGTGAAGGAAAAACAAATTCAAAGATCAGAGTAGAAAAATTGGCAAATATAAATAGTGTAAAGTATAATTTTTCCAATTTTTTACCCAAACAAAATTTATGAACAAAAAATAAGAAATTATTTTTAAGTGGTATAGTGAGAATAAAAAATTATTTTTATGATAGTGTAAGCCTTCATTTGGGATGTGGGTTGGCTTTTTGGTTTTTTGGCATACGGCTAAAAAGCCTCATTTGGGATAGACTTTTTGACTTTTTTTACTTTTGTAAGAAAAAAAATAAAATGATTATGGATTGGATGTGTCATTTTGTCTTAGTTAACCAAAATACCATTTTTTGTCTTATATGGCTATTTTAAATCAAACATTTATCCCAAAACAAAGCTGTTTTCTACGTGCATCGTAAAAGTTCTTTCCCATGGTGTGTGATGCAAATTGTTCTTCAAGCAATGATTCATAGCTCTAAATTTGGAGTTCTAACAATGACTCTAATAATGTGGCATGGAGCAAAAAAAAAGAAAAAAAGAAGAAGACATATACATCAAATCATTCATGAGTGAGACCAACTACCACATAAGTAGAGCTCTCATTAGAGCTCTACTTTTAGTGTTCTTAAACATTTTTCTTGTTCTTCCATGCAATGATTTAAAGCCCGAACCGGACCGGCCGGTCGAACCGGTGGACCCGGGCCTAGTTTCGATTCGGAAGAACCCCAAAACCCGGACTAGGCTGAAAACCAGCCCAAATTGCGAAAATCGATAGAACTGCTGATTTAACCCAGAAAACCGGTGACCCGATATCGGTTATAAGACAACTCGGCATTTGGAAAATCTTTAACTTTTTCATTTTTATTTTTCCTCTTTTGTTTTCTCTTTCTTTCTTTCTTTCTTTCTTATATATTATTTCAAAATTTTGACTAAAAACTCTTATTTCAAGAGTTTCCTCTCATGAGGAGGAGTCTCATTAGAAGCTTGAGTAGATTATGAAAGTCTATTGCTATTTTGTAACGACCCCAACCCGCCCCTAGAAGGTCGGCGCCGAGATGGCCAGTAATCCGAGATCTACCAAAGGCCTCTTACAAGAATTCACACACAATCAGAGTATACATATGGGGCTAACATGTGCGGAAGCAATGTGTCAAATCTAAATAGTCCATAAGAGCTGTGCATAAGTCAAATGAAATGGCATACATCATAATTGAAGTCTTACAACTTGATTACAACATGAACAAAACACATACTTTACATCTAAACAAAGGCTTCTCAAGCCGACATAAACATGAAACATGAATTACAGTCAAAAAGCATAATCTTCACAGTGGCCGACATCCTCAACGCCGACCTAACATGCATGCAAAACCTCGGCACAGAAGGAAACACCTCGGCTAAGCCGACATCTAGCTTGGAACCTACATATATATATATAGAGAGGGTGAGTATTGGATACTCAGTGAATGGTACAAGCAATAAAGGGTTTAATGAATGATTCCCGAGGTTCTTACAAAACATACGTACATATCGTAACTTGTTCAAAACATGTACCTTGGCAAAACTTATACAAAACATACACTTGGCATAACTTATGTCAAACACATACTTGGGGTCATCACATTCCAAAACAGAACATATCCATCCGTTCCCAGACCGTCGATGGCAAAACATACTTATCCACTCGTTCATAGACCGTCAGTGGGACTTAGACTTATCCACCCGTTCATAGACCGTCAGTGGTGACTATCCGTTCATAGACCGTCGATAGCAAAACTACCCGTTCAAAGACCGTCAGTAGCACATCAAACATATCTACCCGTTCACAGACCGTCGGTAGCAAAATACATTCAAACATATCTACCCGTTCACAGACCGTCGGTAGCAAATACATTCAAACATATCTACCCGTTCACAGACCGTCGGTAGCAAATACATTCAAACATGGGTGCTACATGGGCTTAGCGTCCCCTAGCACGAAAGGACTTCCAAAACAAAGCATATACTTGGTACACAAAACTTATACTTGGTACATAAATTAAGGGTAATCATTCATGCTTAACAAATACTTGTCAGAACAAAGCAAAGCAAGGCTTATTCAAAACATATAACATAGCTTTATTAAAAGTACCACTCACTTAGTTCTTGGGACGTCGGAATCACAGCAAGGGTCCAAGTCCTACAAACACATGGCAAGGTCTACTGAACATACTTCTCAAGACAAGTCTCATATACATGCAAATGATCTCGGGAAAACATGCTGAAGGTCAAAACACTGTTTTACATGTCAGGATGACATGCTGGGTACCAACTAGGTCTATGCCGAGGTCCCACACCTCCTGGCCGAGGTGTGGTTACCAAGGCTTCGGCGTGCGGCTGCATGCCGAGGTTCATACAAGACAAGTGCAAGTGATCATGCAAGGTAGGCCAAGGTGAGATACGATGCTTGGCCTAAGTGTGAGTCTAAGCAAGAATGATCTCGGCGACTACACCTCGGGAAGTGAAGCCTGGAGATCTGGGTTTCCACCCGTGAAGAACATGAAGAACATGAACATGAACATGAAGACGAAGAACATGAATGCCAAAATCATCATTTCCTTTATTCAAAACCTGGGTTTTCATGCTATGAGTTCAAAGACAAGGACCTGGGCACCCATACTCAAAGACCACATGAAAACAAACATGAAAACATGAATCTTGTCATGAGCTTTCGAATCAAAACATGGCTTTTCTTGAAGAACACATGAATATCGTTTTCCCTCCTTCAAAACCGAACTTCAAAACAATGCATGGCTTTCAAAACATATTCGATCATGCAATGCAATAACATAAACATAAAGAACATCAAGAGTAGATCAAGAATCTAACCTTAGATCACGAATCTAACGGTTGGATCTCTAGGAGTCGATCTTGGAAGTCAATCTCTCTCTAGAACCCTTCTTCCTCTCCTTAGAGCTTCTCTCTCCTCTCTTCAAAACAAGAACATAACAAATGATGGGTTTCTCTCTCTCTGCCGGCTGATATACACTCAGCTCGGACACGTGGCAGCACCGGGTTGGTTCTCCTCAAAAAGGTGACTGATGGACAAGACAAGGTTCTGACAAAGCGTACTCAACAAGCTATACAGCAAACACTTCGGCAAGGAATGACATCGGCTAACAAGAAGACATCGGCAAGCAAAGGGCAATGACTTCGGCTAAGGACAAGACTTCGGCACTAAGGTAGCAATGATCTCGGCTAGGTAGGACAACACTTGACTAAGCTGTGCCACACCTCGGCCTAGATGTGCCACACCTCGGTCTAGGTCATACCACTCCCGGACAAGATCACTTCGGAACAAAGATGACATCTCGGCCTAGATAATACACATCTCGGCCTTGGCGATACACACTTCGGCCCAGATGATAATCATCTCAGCCAATATGCCCGAACAAAGGTGGAGGTCAGGCAAGGTAGTTCTAGGCTTAGAATGACCTCGGCTTGACACAGCAAGGGGGAACAAAGCATACATATACACTTAGACAATCACATAAGCACAAAGCAAGGCAAAATCCATTCATGCAAATCTTAACATTACAAATCATACAAATACATGCAAGCATGACTAAGGCATGAAATGTGGGTCCTTACATATTTACAGGAAAAGATTTTTCAAAAAGAACCTACAAAATTCTATGTGGGATTCAATCAAATTATTTGAATCATATTGATTGGAGAGAGAGTTGAAAATTTCATTTCCCTCCAAAATTAAATATAACATTCAATCAATTTGTTTGGATAGAAGGTTAAAAAAATTTAATTTCTTTAAAACAAGTGACTTTTTATTATCAATTATGATTTTATTAAATATTATTAATAAATACTATGCAACAATTTTTATTTTTATTTGAGTATTTCTATATATTTTTATTTATTTATAATTTATAATTATTTTTTTTAATTATATAATATTAATTATGATGTTACGGTTCGACCGCTATGATCCGACGGTTGAATCGGTGACTCGTCCACTCGATCACTTTTTCGATTTGTTCACGGGTTCAATTTTCAAAGCATTGCTTCCATGTAAGAGTTGTACCAAATTTTGAATTTTTTTTTTAATCTATAGTCTAATTATTTTTTCTTGTCCCATTCAATTGTAATATTTTTTCTTCTAAACATGGAAAAGCTAATGAAACAAAATTCCAAGGGAATGACATTAGGTTTGGTGTGGGATTAAAAAGGAAACAAAGAAAGAAGAGAGAGAGAGAGCATCGGCATCGCACGCGGAGTGGTCTGTCTGGTACCTTACACAACAACGACCCACCACCACTAATGACCCCCCCAAATCTAACCTCCCTCAGTCTGCCACTAATTGAATAAAAAACGGTAGTGTTACATGTACCAATTAGTGTACATATTGATGTACCAACTAGTATTATGATATTATTATTGACCACATTTATTATACAAGTTACAAATATTTAAAACCATACAAATGATGTCACATCATCTGTTAGTATACTAGTATGTACATTAATTAGTATATATAGTATTATTCAATAAAAAAAAGTTTCCTAAAAAACCAAACGAAACTTAACAAACCAACAACAGTCTCTCTCCTAACCAATCCCAAATGAAAAAGAATAATGCTATATGTACTAATTGGTATACTAACTAGTGTATCAATTGATGATGTGGCACAATTTAAAAGGTTTTTGGAATTTGTAATGTGATTAATGAGTGGGGTTAATAATAATGTCTGTTGGCTTTTTTGGCTTTTGAAGGTTAGTATTGTAATTTTAAGCATGCCAGTAAGGATCAATCAGTCCTTACAAAAGATTAATTGCCAACAAATTATTAGACGATTGTGTTTTAGTTCTTTCAGTCTCAATGAAGAGGACTTTTACTGGTAGCTTGTTTAGGAGAATTTAATAAATAACAGCTAAGTGAAGAATAATTTCAGAATTTCATTAAGTAAAATGTAAAACTTACAATGATATGACCCAGCCTCGTAGAGGTTTACAACAACAAGCTATTTGAAACTACTCCTATGGATGAAGTGCAGTACAGGAATTTGAAGTATAGAAATGTAAAGAACTGTAAAAACTGGAAAAGAAAAATAAAGCAAATAAAACTGATTTTTTGATCTGAGTCTGGGGCTTCTTTCTGGGGCCTTCTCTACTATTTATACTCTTCAATGATAATCGTTGAAGTGGGCTTCTAACTGTTGAAATGTCCTTCCATAATTGCTGAGCATGCTCTCTCACAGTCAGCCCCACTACGCCACATTTGTAGTTAAGTTTCCCTCCTGATTTCGAATTTGAACCTTGTGAGTAACCATTAGGCCACATTACCTTTTATCCTTCGATCATTCTAGTGCAACGCACACCCATTATTACCAAAATGGACTGACACGTGTCTAACTATGATTGGCAACTCGTATTAACTTCCTAAATTTTCCTTTTCATGCCATGTGTTGAATTGTGATTGACTTATACAATTTATACAGCCAACATTACCCCCCGCACTAATATATCCATTACTTGGTGATATTAGTGGATCAAAGCACTCTACCCACGTCCTAGGACATGCATGGGCTTTGTATCTTCTTAGAAATGCAACTGACGTCCCTCATTGCATTAAATTCTTTTCTATGCCTCGAACATTTCCCATTATCAGAGCATTTGAAAAGGCTGATACAGTTCGCATGGCTAAACAAACTTTTTCTTACATAGATCAAGCATACGAAGAGTCGTTAGATAATGATGTTCGCCCTCGAAAGAACTTTCATGCATTTATTAGCCACACCTATCCATTTCCTTTTATTCAAGTCATGGAAGCTTTTGCAATTCATTGACCTTTGGATCAAGAACATATTGTTCACAATTCTTTAGTCCAAGACTTTGCAAAAATAGATATTGGAAGCTCTTTTTCTACCACAAAACCTTCTGTATGGGATGAGGCTACTGCTTCCTCTTCTTCTTCTAAAGCTTCTGGTTGGGGAGTTTGGCCTACCCCTACTCAACCTCAAACAAGGGAGCGCATCCATCATCGATTTCCTGAATTCGATGACCCTCTTGCAGTCCATCCTTCCAAGTGCAGCTCTGTAGTGTACCCGTATATTCCTTTTAACTGTCTACATAGTCTTGAACACAACTTGCTTTCAATATGGTACATTTCTACTCTGCCATCCCGAATGGTTCGAAGGGCTCCACACCCTGATGTAGCCTTAGGAATCAGTCTTGCACTCCTAGCCAAAAGAGCAAAACTTTGCTTCTCTAATTGGCTTGTGTGTGAACAAACCTGAATACCCATCTTCTTTCAGAGAGGCTCCTACTACTCCTTTGCTGCCTCCCAACCTCAATTGGATTGAAGAATTGAGGTTCACCATCTTCGAGAGTCAACATTTCACTCCTTACCAAGCTCTAGTTCCCCCAACTGCTTACTAGCAATATAGGGCTCAGACCATGCTTGCCGTTTTTTCCTATTTGTCCTTCGAAGTCCTGCGAGATGATATTCCTCATAAGAACCTGTTATGGGCTTGTGACATCATTTCTCATAGCCATCTTCTCAACCCTATAGCCCATGTAGAGCTCCATGCTTTTTTAGACCAACTTCCTCTTCTGCTGAATTGGCACATCAATGCTTCAATTGCCAATGAAGTATTGAATGAAACTGCTACCGCTCGAATCCAACTTCAATACGAGGCAGAGAATCTCCTCGAAGAATTTGAGAACTTCAAAAACTCAGACCTAGAATATGGAGAAGATGCCATTATGGGCAAAGCACATGAAGATGAGAAGATGGACGAGACAAAGAAGGCTCTTAAGCACATAGAATTTGAAATGAAAGCCCAACAACTTTCTTCCAATTAAGAGCTTATCAATTAGATAAACCAAATTTGGATAGGATAGAAGATAGATTAATAAAAGAGTATATGTTTATTGATTTTTGCTGGACTAAGTTCCATGACCTTATAACTTTGTCCATTCCTTATTTTTACGAAATTGAGAATGTAGCCAAATGAGTCTTCCCAATGTAAATATTTTATATCAATAAAGCTAGGCTTTTCTTTCTTTACTCAGCATGATCTGGTTTTATATTCCAATTACACAGTTATAACCATTCAACTCGCCCAA
Source organism: Camellia granthamiana (assembly GCA_036172215.1). Lineage (NCBI taxonomy): Eukaryota > Viridiplantae > Streptophyta > Magnoliopsida > Ericales > Theaceae > Camellia > Camellia granthamiana. The sequence continues at coordinate 14,467,025 of CM069908.1, read as the reverse complement.
AGCTGTCACGATCCAAACCCGCCCCTATGGGTTTAGCACCGTAACCGGCCAGTAATCCGAGATTGCCGAAGGCCTGCTTAGCAGTAAGACAGTAAAACAGAATACAGGGGCTGGCGGAAGCCAAAACAGTAAATAAACAATGTCCAATGAGCTTTGACAGTCTGTATGCAAAAAGACTTTTCGTACATATATATATAAGTACACAGTGCAGTACAGTATGCATAATATTCACAATCCTTCAAAACAGGGACCAAATCCCTATTAACAGTACAGTACAGTGCTATACAGTCTATACAGTAAACAAAACAGCTACAGAGACAGATGGGGGATTTAAAACACCTCTAAGCCATAGCTTGACAGGCTCGGAATCTCGCAGTGAGGCACAGTAGTTGGCTTGACAAAAAGGGAGTTCTACCCCACGCTCTTAGCTTCGGTCTGGTGCCTGAACACCTATATATATATATATATATATGAGCAGTGAGCTAAAGCCCAGTGAATAACACAATGCGTAAAGAGGTTAAGAATGAATGTCCTTACAGTAATGAAAACAGTTCATTGATTCAGTATATCAGTCATTCAGTCATATGTGGTACATCCATTAATATAACAATACAGTAAACAGTAGGTCTTAAAAGACCGGACAGTAAATGATGGCCATCAATCAGTAAACAGTAGTGGTTCCAACAAGGGAACTGACAGAGATCTCTGTAACAATAACAGTCAGTAACGGTAGTTGCTAAGGATGCCACAATACAGTTCAGAATATAGGACATACATTCATTCAATTAACAGTTTCAGTTCAGAAAGCAGTTCAGTTAAACAGTCAGAAATATTCACAGTTGAACATATCTTTACACAATTGTTACTCACAGAGTTCTGGGCTACGGTAAGCTAGAGCGTCTCCTCGGAAAGCCAACCCTACACAGTCATAGATTGAACACACACTAAGCTACATAGTTGGGAAAGTAATGACTTAATCCCTAATTTGCCTCGGTGTGGTTCTACTTCTCTATATCCTCATTAAGATGTCTAAAACTAGGCCTAAGAATGCCTAGGATGGGATGAGGATGCAAAGATGCACTTTTAAATACTTAACAAAATTTTCAGAAAACAGGGGTCTCACTCGAGCATGGCTTTCTTCGCTCGAGCGAGCGTGTAAAAACAGTGGGGTCGCTCGAGTGTGGACTTCCTTGCTCGAGCGGTCTGTAAAAATGCAAAAAGTGCTGGATGTTGGAAATCTCCGCTCGATGCTCTCTCGACGCCCGCTCGAGCGTAAGACACAGCCCTCGCTCGAGCGTAAGTTCTCTCGCTTGAGCGTGCGTCTGCGTGCACCAAGATTCTGAGAGCTTGCAATTTACGCTCGAGCCACTATTCTTTCGCTCGAGCGGAGCTCAGAATAAACGATGGTCGCTCGAGCGTGGAATCCTTCGCCCGAGCGAAGAAGCCAAATTCTGGAATTTCCAGATTTGTCTCCCAAGCTCAAACCAAGCATTCCTTAGCTCAAAACTCGACCTCTTGGGCCCAATTTCTGGAAAACACATCTAAACTCAATATACAACAAGTTTCAAAGCTCAATTTGAGAAATCAAAGCCCAAGGGTGAGCCAATTAAATCCAATTTTCAAACCAATTTTCATGAACATGAAGAACATGCAAACATGCATGAATTAAACCATTTTAAAGCTTCAATTTCATGCTCTAATAAACAATATCCTAAAAAACATGGTGAAATCATGGTCCATTGTGAAAATATGAACATGCATGTACACTTTCATGAAGAACAACATCAAAACTCAAGGATGTAAACATGCATGCAACAATTGAGCTCTAATTCAACACTATTGAACCAATTCATGACTTAACTCTTTAATCTACCATGATCCACACTAGAAGGAACTCAAATACACATTTAAGAGGATGAAATTCATACCTAAGTCTTCAATTATGAGAATATGAGCCCAAATTTGCAAATTACTCTTCAATTCCACCAATCACCAAGCAAAACTCAAGATGAAACACTCTTCTAGCTCCCTCTCTCTCTAAGGTCGGTTGAGGCAAGGAATAGGGCTGATCAAATGTTGTATCTAAGTGTGATGTGAAGATCAAGGTGTTTAAGATAGTGGGCCACTAGTGTGGCAAAATGGTAATTAAGCCAACTATGCAATTTATCAATATTTAATCTAATTTAATTGTACCAAATCACATTTTAGATAAATACACCGTAAATTCACATTAATTCTACTGATCGTAAAGCATCAATCAATTTCTGGTTCGGCCACCGATAAGGCCTTCAATTAGTAATTTAAACACAAAGACGTGAACAGATACTTTGGCAAGCAAACAAATAGAATGCAATTTAACTAACATATACTCAATTAATCAGTTTCAGATTTCAGTCAGTCAATTTAGTATTTCAATTACTTCCGTTATCAATCATAATCAGCCTCGGTTTAGCAGAAATTAGTGATCATTCGGTAAACAGTGGTGAGGGTCATTACAGTCTCCCTTCCTTAAAAAGGGTTTAGTCCTCTAAACTCGAGTTACCTTTATTCTGGAAGAAAACATGATTCAGTGGAAATAGTTCAGGATATCTCTTGGCCATGTCGTCTTCCCTTTCCCAAGTGGCATACACGCCACCATAGTTTTGCCAGTCAACCTTCACTAACGGGATCTCTTTGTTTCTCAACTTATTGATCCGTTTGTTTACAACCTGAATAGGCCGTTCCTCATAAGTGTAATCATCACTTAGTACTACACGGGTTGGCTCAATCACATGGAAAGGATCCCGGAGGTAGTCCCTCAACATAGAAATGTGGAAGACGTTATGCATATGCTCCATTTCAAGAGGAAGTGCAACTTGATACGCCACCGGATTGATTTTCTCAATAATCTCATACGGTCCGACATATCTCGATGCTAACTTGCCTTTGACTCCAAAACGAGTCTAGCCTTTCATCGGTGTCACTTTCACAAAAACGTAATCATCCACTTCGTATTCTCTGTCTCGTCTTCTGACATCTGCATAACTTTTCTGTCTGCTCTGTGCGGTTTTCAGTCTCTGTTGTATTAGTTTCACTTTTTCAGTCGTTTCATATACAATCTCGGGCCCAAGCAAAGGCCCATCTCTAACTTCTGCCGAGCAAATCGGAGATCTACATTTCCTGCCATACAATGCCTCGAAAGGCGCCATACCAATACTTGAATGATAGCTGTTGTTGTAGGCGAATTCAGCTAAGAGCAAATGGCTTTCCCAGTTTCCCTGAAAATCAAGGACACACATTCTCAGTAAATCCTCCAGAGTCTGGATGGTTCTTTCTGACTGGCCATCTGTCTGAGGATGATAGGCACTATTCAGTCTCAGTTCAGTACCCAATGCAGTCTGTAAGCTTTGCCAAAATCTCGATGTAAATTTCGAATCCCTATCAGAAACAATGGACACAGGCACTCCATGCAGTCTAACAATTTCATCAATATAAATCACCGCCAATTTGTCCGCATTATAAATTGTTTTGATAGGTAAGAAGTAAGCAGATTTAGTTAATCTATCAATAATAACCCAGATTGAGTCCATACCTTTATTGGAGCGAGGCAAACCAACGATAAAATCCATGGTAATATGTTCCCATTTCCACTCTGGTATTGGTAAGGGCTGCAATAAGCCTGCGGGTCGTTGATGTTCGGCTTTAACTTGTTGGCAATGAAGACATTTTGATACAAAATCAGTAATTTCTTTCTTCATTCCCGGCTACCAGAAATTCAATTTCAAATCTTGGTACATTTTCGTATTCCCCGGGTGGATAGAAAATTTTGAATTGTGGCCCTCTTACAGAACTCTTCTTTTCAGTTCAGAATCATTTGGTACGCACAGTCTTCCTTGAAATTTCAGTACATCATTTTCAAATTTGAACCCCAGTCTCGGTTTAGATTCTCGTTCATTGATGATCTTCTTCAAGAAGTCATCCTGTTACTGTTTCTCTTTAATTTCTTCAATCAATGCCGGTTGAGCAAAAATAGCAGCTATTGTTCCACCTCGTTCTCGCAAAACAATCTCAATTTTAGATTTCTCAAGGTCACAAAGCAACTCTTTCTGTCCAGTAAGCAAACAGGCTAAGTTTCCAATCGATTTCCAGCTCAGTACATCGGCAACGGTGTTGGCTTTTCCCGGATAGTACAGTATCTGTAGGTCATAGTCTTTAATCAATTCTAGCCATTTCCACTGTCTCATGTTCAGTTCTTTCTGAGTGAAGAAGTATTTCAAACTCTTGTGGTCGGTATATACTTCACACGTCGCCCCATATAGGTAGTGACGCCAGATTTTTAGGGCAAAAACCACTGCAGCGAGTTCCAGATCATGGGTCGGGTAGTTCTTTTCATGCGGTCTTAGTTGTCGGGAAGCATAGGCAATAACCCTCCCATTTTGCATTAAAACACATCCCAAACCCTTATGAGAAGCATCACTAAATACAGTATAACCATCCGTACCTAAAGGTAGGGTAAGAACCGGTGCAGTCACAAGTCGAGTTTTCAACTCTTGGAATGCTGATTTCCTTTGGTTAGTCCAATCAAATGATATCCTCTTTTATGTCAACTGTGTCAACGGTAAGGCAATTTTGGAGAAATCTTTGACATATCTTCTGTAATATCCAGCTAGTCCCAAAAAGCTTCGGACTTCTGTCACATTTGTCGGTCTAGGCCAATTCACTACAGCTTCAATTTTCTGTGGATCAACAGAAATTCCATCTTTACTAACAACATGCCCCAAAAACATAACATGATTAAGCCAAAACTCACATTTAGACAGTTTAGCATAAAGTTTCTGTTCTCTTAAGGTCTGTAGGGCCAGTCTCAGATGATGTTCATGTTCTTCTATACTTTTGGAGTAAATCAGTATGTCATCAATGAATACAACAATAAAGTCATCAAGGTATGGTTTAAAGATTCTGTTCATGAGGTCCATAAATGCAGCAGGTGCATTAGTAACTCCGAAAGGCATAACTAAAAATTCATAATGTCCATACCTCGTTCGAAAAGCATTTTTGTCAATGTCTTCTGGTTTAACTTTCAGTTGGTGATATCCGGATCTGAGATCGATCTTAGAAAACACTTGAGCCCCTGTAACTGATCAAACAAGTCATCAATACGAGACAATGTGTATTTATTTTTCACAGTTACCTTGTTCAATTCACGGTAGTCAATACAAAGTCTCAGTGAGCCGTCTTTCTTTTTCACAAACAAGACAGGTGCGCACCACGGTGAAGTACTAGGCTTGATGAACTTTTTATCTAACAGTTCCTACAATTGCACCTTCAATTCCTTTAATTCAGTTGGAGCCATTCGGTAAGGAGTTTTCGATATAGGCTGTGTACCCGGAATCACGTCAACGGTGAACTCAATCTCCCTGTCAATTAAATCCCCTGGCAGATCATCTGGAAAAACATCTGGGAATTCTCTGACTATAGGAATATAGTTCACATTAGCATTATCATCAGTAGGTACAGTCAATACAGAACACAGATACCCTTTACACCCCTTTCTAATTAATTTGACAGCTTTCACAAATGAAATCAAATACGGAGAAGGTACTGCTCCAACCCCATTAAACACAAATTCGGGTAAACCCGGTGGACGGAAAACTACTTGTTTCGTTACATAGTCTATGGTGGCATGATATTTCGTTAACCAGTTCATCCCCAATATTACATCAAAATGATCAATGTTCAAAGGCAGTAAGTCAATAAACAAATGTGCATCTCCAACAATAATTTCACAAGCAGGGTACATATATGCACAAGTCATAGATCCCCCAACGGGTGAAGATACAGCTAACAGGTAATTCATGGGTTCTAAAGGTCTATTCAATTTCCGTGAAAAGGCATGCGATCCATATGAATGTGTAGACCCCGAATCAATCAGTACATATGCATTTTGAGTACAAATAGAGAGGATACCTGACACAACGGTCTCAGTATTCTGTACATCTCCCGGTACTAGGGCGAACACTCGGCCTTGTCTCATAGGCTCTTTCCCGGTAGCTTTGGGGTTAGGTTTTGGTGTTACCGTTGATGCCGCTGCGCTTGGTGCAGCTTTACTATTGCCCGGAGCAGTGGAAGGGCAATCTTTGACCATGTGGCCCACCTTGCCACACCTGTAACAAGCACCAGAAATTTTATAACAAACTCCCTTATGATTCTTGCCACATTCAGAACAGGGCGGTATAGACCGGTTTCCTTGACTAGAAGTAGTCATTGACCCTGTATTTTGCTTTTTGTTCAGCGGGTTGTTCTTGCCTTTCTTGAACTTAAAACCCTACCTTTTACCACGCCATTCAGATACTGGTGTTTTAGATTGTTTCACTGCTTCGATGTTCGACTCAGCCATCAATGCTCGGTCAAGAACACCTACATAGGTTGGTAGCTTTAGAACACTTATTTTGTCGAGTATTGCAACATTCAGGCCGCCTTCAAACTTTCTGGCCTTCTTGTATTTAGTATCCACCATGTGTGGTGCATATCTAGCAAGCTCGGTGAACTTTGTTTCATATTCAGCAACGGACATTGTGCCCTGTCTTAGCTGTTCAAATTCGGTTACCTTTCTGTCCCTGACACATTGTGGAAAATACTTCTCGAAGAAGGCTCCTTTGAACTGAGCCCAAGTCACTACAGTGTTGGTGTCACGGACTAACATCCACCACCTTCTGGCTTCCTCTTGCAGAGTAAAGGTAGCCAACAGCACCTTGTGTGCCTCAGAACATGGAAAAACTTCAAACAATTTTTCAGTCTCAAGAACCCATGCTTCAGCTTTTAACGGTTCAAGGCCTCCCTGAAAGGATGGCGGTTTCATTTTATTGAACTTGTGGGTGAGAGCAATTATGTCCCCATCATCAACATTGACATTCTGTTCCGGCTGTACCGGAGGAGGAGGAGGTGGGGGCTGTTGATTCTGTTGTTGGTCCAGTATTTCAGTTATTAATTCCATCATTCTTTCCAGTTTTGCCATTCTTACCTCAGAAGATGAGGATTCAGATTCATTTGTAGTTCTTGCGTTATCCATTTCACTATAGGCAGTTATAACAGTTTTTAAACATAAGTAGTTGCTTACTTAAACAGTTTATCACATTAGCACATATTCAGTCATGTCATAACCACACACTTATCATGCTTATGTAATGCCCTATTATTTTTCTAGGACACCCTATAGCTCATTTGGACACGCGTGTGCGGTATAACTCGTGGTTAAGTATCGCTCTGATACCACTCTGTCACGACCCAAACCCGCCCCTATGGGTTTAGCACCGTAACCAGCCAGTAATCCGAGATTGCCGAAGGCCTGTTTAGCAGTAAGACAGTAAAACAGAGTACAGGGGCTGGCGGAATCCAAAACAGTAAATAAACAATGTTTAATGAGTTGTGACAGTCTGTATACAAAAAGACTTTTCGTACATATATATATAAGTACACAGTGCAGTACAGTATGCATAATATTCACAATCCTTCAAAACAGGGACCAAATCCCTATTAACAGTATAGTACAGTGGTATACAGTAAACAAAACAGTTACAGAGACAAATGGGGGATTTAAAACACCCCTAAGCCATAGCTTGACCGGTTCGGAACCTCGCAGTGAGGCACAGTAGTTGGCTTGATAAAAAGGGAGGTCTACCCTACGCTCTTAGCTTCGGTCTGATGCCTGAACACCTACATATATATATGAGCAGTGAGCTAAAGCCCAGTGAATAACACAATGCGTAAAGAGGTTAAGAATGAATGTCCTTACAGTAATGAAAACAATTCATTGATTCAGTATATCAGTCATTCAGTCATATGTGGTACATCCATTAGCATAACAGTACAGTAAACAGTAGGTCTTAAAAGACCGGACAGTAAATGATGGCCATCAATCAGTAAACAGTAGTGGTTCCAACAAGGGAACCGACAGAGATCTCTGTAATAGTAACAGTCAGTAACGGTAGTTGCTAAGGATGCCACAATACAGTTCAGAATATAGGACATATATTCATTCAATTAACAGTTTCAGTTCAGAAAGCAGTTCAGTTAAACAGTCAGAAATATTCACAGTTGAACATATCTTTACACAATTGTTACTCACAGAGTTCTGGGCTACGATAAACTAGAGCGTCTCTTCGGAAAGCCAACCCTACACAGTCACAGATTGAGCACACACTAAGCTACACAGTTGGGAAAGTAATGACTTAATCCCTAATTTGCCTTGGTGTGGTTCTACTTCTCTATATCCTCATTAAGATGTCTAAAACTAGGCCTAAGAATGCCTAGGATGGGATGAGGATGCAAAGATGCACTTTTAAACACTTAACAAAATTTTCAGAAAATAGGGGTCTCGCTCGAGCGTGGCTTTCTTCGCTCGAGCGAGCGTGTGAAAACAGTGGGGTCGCTCGAGCGTGGACTTCCTCGCTCGAGTGGTCTGTAAAAATGCAAAAAGTGCTGAATATTGGAAATCTCCACTCGATGCTCGCTCGACGCCCGCTCAAGCGTAAGACACAGCCCTTGCTCGAGCGTAGGTTCTCTCGCTCGAGCGTGCGTCTGCGTGCACCAAGATTCTGAGAGCTTGCAATTTACGCTCGAGCCACCATTCCTTCGCTCGAGCGGAGCTCAGAATAAACGATGGTCGCTCGAGCGTGGAATCCTTCGCTCGAGCAAAGAAGCCAAATTCTGGAATTTCTAGATTTGCCTCCCAAGCTCAAACCAAGCATTCCTTAGCTCAAAACTCGACCTCTTGGGCCCAATTTTTGGAAAACACATCTAAACTCAATATACAACAAGTTTCAAAGCTCAATTTGAGAAATCAAAGCCCAAGGGTGAGCCAATTAAATCCAATTTTCAAACCAATTTTCATGAACATGAAGAACATGCAAACATGCATGAATTAAACCATTTTAAAGCTTCAATTTCATGCTCTAATAAACAATATCCTCAAAAACATGGTGAAATCATGGTCCATTGTGAAAATATGAACATGCATGTACACTTTCATGAAGAACAACATCAAAACTCAAGGATGTAAACATGCATGTAACAACTGAGCTCTAATTCAACACTATTGAACCAATTCATGACTTAACTCTTTAATCTACCATGATCCACACTAGAAGGAACTCAAATACACATTTAAGAGGATGAAATTCATACCTAAGTCTTCAATTATGAGAATATGAGCCCAAATTTGCAAATTACTCTTCAATTGCACCAATCACCAAGCAAAACTCAAGATGAAACACTCTTCTAGCTCCCTCTCTCTCTAAGGTCGGTTGAGGCAAGGAATAGGGCTGATCAAATGTTGTATCTAAGTGTGATGTGAAGATCAAGGTGTTTAAGATAGTGGGCCACTAGTGTGGCAAAATGGTAATTAAGCCAACTATGCAATTTATTAATATTTAATCTAATTTAATCATACCAAATCACATTTTAGATAAATACACCGTAAATTCACATTAATTCTACTAATCGTAAAGCATCAATCAATTTCTGGTTCGGCCGCCGATAAGGCCTTCAATTAGTAATTTAAACACAAAGACGTGAACAGATAATTTGGCAAGCATACAGATAGAATGCAATTTAACTAACATATACTCAATCAATCAGTTTCAGATTTCAGTCAGTCAATTCAGTATTTTGATTACTTCCGTTATCAATCATAATCAGTCTCGGTTTAGCAGAAATCAGTGATCATTCGGTAAACAGTGGTGAGGGTCATTACAAAAGCAAACAAAATCAGAGCTTCGAATTTATCAATTTTGTCCTTCGAAACCTGATTTAAACATTTCCAATGGAATACTGGACACCTTATTTGAATTTCCCCAACATATGGAGTATAATTGATAATCTTTGCCTTAGGTCTTTTATTCCAATCATATGGTTAACACCATCAACAGCTTTGAATTAACTATCTTCACTTCGAAAAACAGCTTACGTGTTTCAAAGTATGGACACTTCCTTTAGAGATTGCACTGTTTTATTCTAAAAGAGTGAGTCCCTTTGTGTTCTTCAATGCTCAACCAAATATTGGTTTTTGCCACTTCAAAGTCTAAAAACAAACAAATTCTAGTTGCAGAGTATTCCAAATTTTACTTCGAAGGATTTTACTTTCAATAAGAAACCTAAAAGCAAGTTTTTAATCCCCCTGAAGCAAATAAACACCTGAGCATTCTTGTACTCTTAGGTATGAAACGTGCTTCGAAGTTAACTTACAGCTTTCGAAGCCCAAGCTGGATGTTTTTTTATCTGGCTTTGGAGCCAAAGCTTGGCTTTGAAGCCAAATATTTGATTTTGAAGCCAATATGAGTGTTTGAGATACGTTTCCCTCCCAAACTATCACTCTTGAGAAAAACTTTTCGTATTCGTACCTTCAGTACTTCTTTATAAAATTTACCCATTTAAACTGATTGGGCATTCTTCAGACAAAAAGGTTTAAAAACCCTTTCCTTTCGTGCTTGTAATTTACTTGCCGACCCAACACACAGGCTCTTCATCTCTATTGACCTCTTCATTCCTTTACCCTCTTTCTCAACTTCTCCTTCTGAAAACTTCTGCCAATGGCTTCTTTTTCCTCGAAGATACTAGTCGTGGAGCGTGTGAGTCTATCCGTAGCCTTAAAAAGGATCATTGCTGAAGCATGTGAGAAATACAAAGCTGGTGAAAAAGGTGCTATTGATGGACGCATTTTCATTCCCCGTTGCTTTAATCAACAAGAATATGTGCTTGGGCCTATTTTTAAAGAAGCCCCTCCCCAGCTTCCAGCTCCATAGCCGCGTTTGGAGGGTCACTGCCTCCTTTACGAAGGCGGTCTTGATTGGGGAAGTTGGAGAGTAAACCAATCTGATCATTGCTGGCCCACAGTAAGGCCAGAATGGGAGGAGTGGTATGATCTGGTTGTCCCTGCTAGGACACTAGATCTCCAGGAGCTTTGCCTCTTCGACGCCCTTCAACTATCCAGGTTCACTATTTCAAAGGACCAATTCTTAATACCTGCTGCTATTTGTTTTTGGAATTCTGCTTTCCATTTCTTCCAATTTAGATGTGGTATGATGGCCCTTATTGTCCTTGACATCTATCATTTGTTAGGGTTATCCCCTATTGGTACTCCCTTTGGTCCAAACTACCCTAACCTTAACATCCCTTGTTCTCTTCCCCCTCTGAACTTATCCTATAATGACTTTGTCAAGGTTAAGAACAAAATGGAAGGCCCTATGACTGATAGGTAATTCTTTTCTTTTTTATTGTATTGACTTTGCAAATTCCTCTTCTGTACTTCTTCTTAGAGAATTATGTCTGAGTTTGTCTCTCTTGCCAAAGCCTTTGTTTGGCACAAAAAGGTGGCCTTGGCTCCATATGTTTTGGGCCATGTTTACAGAGCATGTTCCCTCTTTTGTGAAAAACCTATGGATGCCAATCAAGGAGGCCCATTTTGGATACTCCAACTTTGGCTTTTTGCATACTTTATTGATTTGCACTCTAAATGTCTGAAATTTTTAATTCCAAACTTTACCACTTATGGAATGAAGTTAGCCAATGTCTCTATTTATCCTTGCACCTTTGCCTTATACTTTTCCTTTTTCACCAACTCCCAGCTTCCCCTTCTAGCTCTTTTTTCTGTCCCTTCGAAGCCAATACTGGACCAACCTGGCTGAGGGCCTTTTTAAGTGATAGATCCTACTCTAGGCCTCAGCACAAAAATATGTGGGCTTCTATTTTGATTCCGAGGGAGCTGTTCATTGGCGCTATGAACCCTAGAGCTTATAAGTGTATCTCCGAGCCCTATTGCCTTGCCCAATTTGCTAGACAATTTGGACTCTTTCAAGGGATCCCCATCCCTCTTTGCAGTCAGTCTAACTCAAACCTTGCAAGCAGAGAACTGAAAGCTACAGGATCCATATTAGAAGAGGCAACCTTTAAGTTTATCCAAGACTTGATTGATTTTGACTACCTACTATGCGTTCCCTAAAGCAACAATATGCTGAAAAGGTATCAGAATTGGTGAATGGCCAACATAGAGGTACACTTGGCCATTTCTCCTCAAGATCTACTAGTGGTACTTGATGTGCCTCAAGCCAAATCTAAAGGAACTGAAGTTATTACTTCCTCTACTGCTCATACCACTCCAGCTCTTACCCTTGCTACCACAAAGTCTGTTCCTACTGCCTCACCTCTTCCTAGAGTCACTAGAGTTGCTTCAAAAAAAGGTACGCACTGCTGCTTCCTTTATTTTTTTTCCCTTTATGATGCTTTTGTTTTTTACTTACAGTTCTTTCTTTGGTGTAAGTGTCCTACAGGGAGACTCTTCTCAAAGAATTCAAGCTTTAAATCTCCTTAAGAGCAAACAGCAACAACAAAGGAAAAGAAAACTCTTGCTTGATCCTGAAGAAAAGGTACTTGAGGCTCATGTGGAAGAAGAAGAAGCAAAGAAAGAGTAGGAGACACCATTAAAAGAAAGAAGAAAATGATAGTCTCTCCCTCAAATTTCACTGGGGATTCTATTCATGAAGTATCTGCTAAAGCAGTGGAGGTGGAACACTCTAAAGAGATCATTGTATTCCAGAGGGCTAAGAAGAGAAGACACTAGCAAATACTTAGGGATGAAGCTGCTGCTGCTGATGCACTCCTGAGAGAAATTGCAAGGAGGTAACAAACTACTAAGCATTATACCCTTCGCAATTCTCCAACCATTGCTACCACTTCTGAAACTGGTAATTTCCTTTTGTGTCTCTAGTTTCCTTTCTCCAGTTTTTAATACTAAAACTTAACATTGTTTCGTATTTCTTCTTTTGCAGCAATAACTACTCTACCTTCTCCTTCGATAAGGACTTCAGTTTCATTTGAAGTTGAAAGACTACTAGAAGCACCCTCAAAGAAGAAAAAGAAGACTAACACTAAAATGCCTCTAAATGTAGAACCCATTCAAGCAATACTCCCACTTCCTAGTTCTACACTTTTCATACTATAGTGATCCCAGTTTTGCCACTTCGTTGAGTATGTCGGGGATCGAGCTGCCCGGTCAGCTCGTGAGGGTCCAGGGGGCAACGCCCCTTGGCAGGTCCTAGGGCAGTGCCCTAGCAGGGTTAAGGGGTAGTGCCCCCGAAGCAAAAATGCAAAATGCATTAGAAGTTCCTTATCCGCTCGAGCGGCCGTTTATGCGCTCGAGTGGAGAATGCTTGGTTTCAAAAGTTTGACCTGTCTGCAAAAGTACTAGGAAAGTGTATTTGACCCTCGAGCGGGGCTTTCCCCACTCGAGCGGGCCATGTTATATCAGTTCGTGAATCTGATATTTTAGATCACTTTTGTATATATCTCTCTCTAAAAACCCTTTCCTCTACCTTCTCTCTACATTTTCCTACGCCAAATAGGATCAAAACCTTGATTTCTCAAGATCCATTAGAGTTCTGCCATAAGTTCTTCATCAAAGTTGGTTAACTTCTCGAGGGCTTCGTTGTGTGCGGTGAAGATCGAGTTTCGACACCGTTGAGTTTGGGGGTTTCATCTCATTTCTTCTTCAAAACTTGAGGTAGGGATTTTCTTAGAGTTATATATATATTTTTGCAAGATTTAGATGATTTTCAAAATCATCCTTCGATAGCTTTGAAAATTGATTGTTGATTCAAGAAGTTGAGCGATTTTGAAAGTGGGTTTGTCTCTTGTTCTTTTAAAATGATCTTATGGGTTTTGATCTTCGTTGATTGAAGAAAATATAATTTTGGAAAGTTTTCTTTCAAAAGATTTGAGTTGTATAGTTTTGGTGAGAAAACCTAGAATTTGATGATTTTTTTTAAAAGAGACTGAAAATCCGTGAATGATATTGTTATATTTATTTTATGTGTCAAAATAAATGGATGTTTGGAAAATTTCTTATTTATATTTATATAAATGATGAATTTTAGGGAATATGAAAATTTTTGTTCATTTTGGAAATTATTGTTCAAAACGTTAAAATAGTCTTGAAATGACTAATTATTAAAGATACTTGAGAAGAGGGAATTATGTTATTACTTGGATGATGAATTGGAATAAAAGTATTTATATTCATCTCGTATTATTGGCATATCAATTCATTTGATTACATTAAACTTTAAAAGTTGATTTGAAAACTTGCATTGAGAAAAGAATGTTGAGAAACAAGTTTCCATGAATTGGTTTTGGGGTAAATACGGTGGTAAGTCTTGACATGTGGTGTAGATGAAATTGAATAGGTGTCGAGCCTTCCAGTTAATACTGGTAAAAATGACAAATTATAGGTGTCAAGCCTTCCAGTCAATGCCAGTAAAAATGACAAATTGGTAGTACTTGTATAGTCTACTTGCAGGCACCGACCTAGGGATTACCAGAGTTGTATTTACCGCCCTTGAAATAAATTGTTAAGTTTTGAACAATTGAAATTGCATGATATTATTGAGCATGATGGTTTTCAAAAGATGAAAATGTGATTTATCTTCAAAAAGGGCATAGCATGGCCTGTGCATTTCATCTCTTAAGACTTGTATGAAATGTATATACTTTGTTAAGAATTTCCTACTGGGCTTTATGCTCACCCTACGGGATTTTTGTGCAAGAAAAGATGTGGTGATCTCACCCAACTAGGGGTGTGAAAGTATGTGTGTTGGGAGTACAATACTCTCATTTGCTGTGACTCTGTATGTAAGCCAAGGGCTGTGTTTGTGTGGGTTTGAATAACTGTTTTGTATAACCAGGCTCAAGCCTAGGAAACTTGTAAACCCTTGGGGGTATTTATTTGTTTATTTACTTGTTGCTGGATTAATGTATTGTTGCATGAAGAACTATTGTATCATGTAATGTAAGTTTGGAGATTTATATTCGGTTTTCCTTGAAAGAGCCATGAGTGTTGTCTTATCATTTGGGCTAGAAATTTGGGGTGTCACACATACCTTCTTTAAGGCAAAGCATCCCCATATCTTTATCCTTTGGCTTAACTCCATATCTTCCTCATCTAACCTTTAACTCAACCCAATTTATTCCCTCTACAATCCTAGCTGCTCATTCTCCTCCCGAGGAGATTCCAGTTATTACTTCATCTCTAGTGATAGCTGATTCTCCCAGAGAAGTTATTGGTGACTCACTAATTCTTTGTCCATCATCACTCTCCAGCTCCAGCCTTTCTTCTCTTGACCTACTGGTGGCCAGGACTATGGAAACTACTGGGGACACTTCATCCTCTTCTCCTATTCCTATGCAGCCATCTCTTATTTCCACCAGAGCCCTCTTTGCACCAACAAATGTCAATGGAAGAAATGCACATTTTTTAAGCTAAACTGGCTAGCCTTTTTGACATGCTTTCTACCATTCCAACAGCCAGTAATGAAACTGAGCCATTGGTTCTAGCTGATTCTCTCTTGAAAACTTTTGAGAGCTCTTCAACCATCAGTAGGGCTTCCTCACCTTCACTAGATTTGGGCATCTGTTTGGAGTTGCTAACATTATTCTCGAGGATCTCATTTGAAGCCTTGCAAAGACCTATTATCAAGAATGGTTTTCTCCAGTGCTGCAAGGTCATTGAGCAATCCAACATGGCTATTTCAAGTCACTTGTCTCAAGCAGTAGCTATCATTGACTTTTATATCAACATCTGCCATGTTGCCAAAGCTGCAGAGGAGAAATTGTTGATAGACCAGGAATTTGTTTGCCATATATATGCTGAGGTGTCTGAATTGAAAGAATAACATTCCTATGTTTCTCAATTTCAAGCCCAACTTTTGGAGAAGAAAGCTCAATTAGAAGAAGAATTATCAGCAGTTAACCTAGCTTTGGATTGAAGAAAGCTTAACATTGACCACGCCAAGATCCGTTATCTCCTGGCTCTCTGTTTGACATGGATGATCTGCCAAGAAGTTAGCCAAACTTGCCCTTTCACTGCCTTTTAAGGGACATATTCTAGATGAAACTCTGACAAGGCTAATATCTATTTGCCAATTCTTCCTCTCAACATAGGTCTGGATAACATATATTTAACCAAGTCTATGGTTGTAACTACCAAAACAACAGTAGGCAAAAGATAATTTCTTAATTTCATTACTGCAAAGTATAATGCAAGGCACAACTTTTCTACAGCTGAATATTTACATTCACAAGAATTTAAAAACCTACTGAGGTAATAAACTGCTCGCTCCTTGCCTTCTTCATTATCCTGGGCCAGAAACACTCCCAATGAATCTTCTGCTGCAGCAATGTATAGCTTCAAGGGCTTGTCTTTCCTTGGTGGCATCAACACTGGAGGCTTGGCCAAGTAGGCTTTAATTCCTTCGAAAACAGCTTGATGCTCTGCTGTCCAGACAAACTCCTCTTCATCTTTTAACTTCAACAAAGAAGAAAATACTTTAGTTTTCCATGTAGTGTTAGAAATAAATCTTCGAAGAAAATTAACATAACCAAGGAACTTTTGTACTTCTTTCTTACTTGATGGAGGTTTGGCCTCAATTATGGCTTTGGCTTTATTTTGATCAATCTGTATTCCCTTCTTATGCACTACATACCCTAAGAAGTTTCCAGCTGACACACCAAAAGCACATTTGAGAGGATTAAGCTTCAATTTGAACTTTTTCATTCTTTCGAAAGCTGCTACCAAGTGAATCAAGTGTTCCTCCATAGACTGGGATTTTACAACAATATCATCAATGTAACACTCTAAATATCCTCCAATAAGATCATGAAAGATAGCATTCATTGCCCTTTGATATGTTGCCCCAGCATTCTTTAGGCCAAATGGCATTTTAACCCATTCGAAGATGCCAATGTTCGTAGGACATCTGAATGCTGTCTTATGGACATCTTCCTCTGCAATGCAGATTTGGTTGTAGCCAGAATGTCCATCCATCATAGATAAAATCTGGTGCCTTGCTGAACTGTCAACTATGGGCATAGGGTACTCATCTTTTGGAGTTGCTAAATTCAGGTTTCTAAAATCGATGCACACCCTCATTTTACCATTCTTTTTAACCACAGGCACAATATTGGATAGCCACTCAACATATCTGGCTATTCTAATAAAGCCTGCCTTAAGGAGTCTAAGAATTTCCTTCTTGACCTTCTGAATTACTTCAGGACTTATCCTTCTTGGCTTCTGCTTGTATGGCTTGAAATTATGCTTCATAGGGAGCCTATGTTCCACTAATGACCTATCCTATCCGGGCAGTTCATTATAAGACCATGCAAAGCAATCTTTATATTTCTTTAAGACTACCAATAACTGGTCTCTGTCAAGTATATCTAACCAAGCACTGATATAAGTGGGTGGCTGTGCAGAACCTTGCCCTAAATTAACTTCTTCCAAGGGGTCCTATACTTGAGAACTCACTAATACTTCTCTTTTAACTTCTTCCGCCCTCAAAGCAATTTCTTTGCTTTGTTCTGCTCCCATTTTCTTTGACTCAACATCTTTGCCTTCTTCCTCATAGACAAAGTCTGTCCATAAGGCTTCTTCTTCCTGTATCTCCTGGACTTATGTTTCAATGTCCAATGCACAGTATTTATCAAAGGTCAAAGACCTGACCTGTTGCTGCTTCTATTTATAGCCAACTACAATGGTTTCTTTCTCTTGTTCTTGAACCTTCTAGACTATTGATTTTATATTCAATATTGAAAACTTAACTAAAGCTAAGGGTCTGGCTTCTTGGGTTTCATCTTTTTGCCTATAACCAGGCATCATTATCGTCCTTGATGGTGAATTCTTCATCAGCACTCTGCTGCACCAAATGCTTCAGGTGTGCTAATTCCTCATTAGCCGTCACTTCGGCTGATCCATCAGGTTTTCTTAGTATACTGAGTGGTGTCACTCCTTCAGTATATAATTTGGCCTCTGCAAAGTTAGCACAAGCTATAAACGGTTGAGGATCTGCATTGATCTCCTCTGTCTTTCCATTGCATAGGGCCATCATTATCTTCTAATGTAGAGAGAAAGACACACATTTGTTGGTGTGAATTTGATACCTGCCAAGTAAGGCATTATACTTAGCATTACTATCAATAACAAAGAATGTCGTCATGCAATCTCTGGTTCCCACACTTAGGTTGATGGGCAAAATACCCTGAGCCATCTGCTTATCCCCAGCGAAGCCAGCAATGGTTGTGCTAGTTGGGATTAACCTGGGGTTTTTTTTTCCTAGTTTCTTCAAAGAAGATTTCGGAAGCAGGTTCACTGCTGCCCCATTATTCACCAATACCTTATTCATTTGTATCCCATAAAAAAAAAAAGCCTTGATGTACAAGGGTTTGACATGCTATGTCATGGATATTGTAGAATACTCAAAAGGATAAGAGAGATTAATACTCACTTCCTCACTCTCGTCCTTAGTTTCCATTGGTGTGGCCACTTCAGATTTATCTTGAACCATACTAACCTGTGAATCTTCACTAAAACCTGGAATAGGGTCAATCTCCTGACCTTCTTAGTTTCCATCTTTAGCCTGAATTCTTGTGGTAGTATATGCACCATATTTACTGACATTGGAGGAAAGGAGCCAAACTAAACTGCTGGCTGTATTTGTTTCTTTTCTAGGCTAGCTTGTTCAGTTATTTCAGAGGCGTCTTCTATGCTGAACTCTGGCACTTCAGTACTAGTGACTTCCTTCGAATGGTTTGTTTCTGCTGGTTTTTTGACCAAAATTGTCCATTCAGCCATGAAGGCTTCAAACATCTCCTCCTCGACCATTTCTTTCTTCTGGCCTAGGCCAATTTCTCCGTCTGTCTCACTGTCACTTTCTATCAAAGCTTTTTCAAGACCTGCTAAGCTGGATCTTTCCTTGGCTTTCAGTTCAGAGTGAACTTTAGCCAACTGCTTGTAGACACTCCATTTTTGACCGTCCTTAAGACTTGGAAGTTCTTACAGGTATATCCAGTGATGAGTTTGATTGCTCATCGAGCGCTCCAAATCTGTAGCGGAACGCCACAAGTTTGAGCTTTCCCAAACCCTGCATCAATTCTGTCTCATTTTTGGACCATGTTTAGGTCATTTTAACTTGTTGTTTTTGATGCACTGCCAGCCATGTTTGGGCACTGCCGGCCATGGATTTTGTCTTGCTGGCCATTGATGTGTCCTGTTGGCCATCAATGAGCCCCTGCCGGCCATCACTGATGGCCGGCCGGCCACCAGTGTATCAGTAGATATTTTTTGATATTTTGTGCCAGCTGTTTACACAGATTGAGCCATCTGCTTGCACGTGTATGGCTGGATCTCTTTGAGGGGCTTTTGTATCTTCTATATATAGAGCCCCCTCTTGCATATAAGGGAGTTGGAAATTTTAAAGACAAAAAATTTCTTTCTCTCTCTCTCTCTCTAGAATTCTCTCTCTCTAAATATTTTGTGCCTTATAGCTTAAATTCTCTACACTCTTGCATATAAGCCCTTGATCAAACTTGATCACCTTTGAGTTGAGGTTGCTTGAGGTCCTATTTGAGCTCTAGAAGAGGATTTTGGCTTGGTTTGGCGTGATTTTGGTGCCTAAATTGTATCTTGTCTTCAAGAAGTAGAACACTTGTGTTTTAAGCTTATTTAAAACACTTGTTTTGCCATATTTGCATACTGTTTTGAGGCTGGTTTTGACCTCTGAAATCTCTATTTTTATGGTCTAAAATGGTGGTTTGAGGTTTGATTGGAGTTAAGGGTAGTCCACTCTTCTTGTTGCTTGATTATTAAGTTGTGCCATTTTTCAAAGCTTTCTAAAACAACTTTTTTGGCTCTTTTAACCACTAAATTCCAAGGGATTTTCAGTGGTAAAAGCTATGTTTTGAGATTCAAAATGGGAGGGGGTAGCCTCCCCTCCTTGTGTCTTGTTTGTAAGTGTAGATAGCTTAACATGTGACCATGTTTTTCTAGCATTTTGTGACTTGATCTCAGCATGTTTTTGCTACTATTTTGACTTGTTTTACCTCTGTTTGGGGCTGGTTAAGTCACTGGAAGCATCCTTTGTGTGCTTGTAGTGCAATTGTGCTTAACAGTCTAGCATGTGCTATGTTTTGGCCTCTTAGTCTAGCTATTTTTAGCTTACTTCAAGCATGTTTTAGAACTCATTTTAAGCTATTTTAGGACTGTTTTGAAGTGTTTGTACCTTTGGGGCTTTGTATTGCATGCCTCTAGTGTAGTGATCTTCACTAGTTTGGTGTTTTCGGCTTTTAAACATGGTTTGCATGAGTTGCTTGCATGTTGTAGTGTCATTTTGCATATAATTTCAGCACTATAAAATCTGCAACCTCCCTCATTTCTTCACTCTTTTATTTGCTTTGAGGGTTGGTTAACCTTTGGGTTGTATTTAAGCTTGAGATTGAGACTTGTGCTTAATAGTTTTAATCATCTTTTGAGGGTTTCTACTAACCAACGACATGATCTCTCTCATGCCTTAAATCAATCCTTTGGTTGAAACCTCTCTCATTAGAGGACACTCAACTTGGACAAATTGACTATAGAATGGTTTGGTAACCTAAAATGTGTAAATAAAATTGGACAAGTAAACCTTGAGCAAGTTAAGCATGTTGTGTTTGCATTGCATGTGTTCAATTGGACGTTATATTGAACATAAGGAAGATTGGAGCATTTCATACTCAAAGTGATGAAATGAGCCAATCTCGTTGGTCTCCATTGCCTTTGATCACACATGATAAGGTGGTGGTCCTTTGTGTTATATTCGTGCATTTATTGAAATTGTACAACTTGGATCTTTAGCCATCATGCATTGAAAATGCTTGGTTGGTGGTTTTGGATCCAAGAGTGCCACTCCTTTGATGTTTTAAGATGATAAGGAGGGGTACAGTACAAACATACCCTTGGAAAACCCTCCATTTACCTCTGTTTGTGCTTTATTACAGTGTGGTGACTCAGAGCACCAATGGCCAGCAGTGGCTCATTGGTGGCCGGTAGTGGCTCACTCTTGGCCGGCAAGGCACATTTTTGGCTGGCAGGGGGCCGGCAGAAAGCATTCATGGCCGGCAGGCCAGTGGTGCAATCCTCAGCATTGATTTCGTAAGGTGGAGCAGAAAGGTTCTGGAGTATAGTCAACCCTGCAAACAGAGCCTCTCAAGAGCAAAACTGGAGGGCTTTTCAGGGCGAAAAATCAAGCGCATGCATCATCCGTTTCCCGAGGCAGAGCTGAGGCAGTGTAGTTTAAATATCCTGCATGATTAGTTAGTATACATTTGCTTTAAATTAACTAGTTTGCTAATTAGTTAAAGTGTTGTAATAATTAGTAATCAGTTTGCTAGTTATTCATTTGTTTTGTAATAATTAGTCTAATTAGTTTAATTAGATTAGTCTGATTAGCTTAGTTTAGATTAGCTTAGCTTATTCATTCGGACCCTTCTTCGCGAGGGCACAATGTTGTAATAAGTATGCGGGCGTGTGTGCATGTCTTCCAACCCCACGTCTTTCTCCCTTTTATTTAACCGCTTTCGATGGTTAGATTAGGAACATGTTTTGATTAGCATACCTTATGTTTGCATGTTTGCATCATTCATTTGTCTTGCATGTACCGAGGCTTGGCGCATCATTCAAACTGCATTGCAATTTCAATACGCTTCTTTGAATACGTGTTTAAAAGCATGCTATCAAAGTGTTGCAAATGCCATATTAGTAGCCGAGCCTATTAATTTCATACTACATGTGTTGCATTAGGCATCTTAACATAGTTAGGATCACGCATTGTTTCTAACTAGTTTTTGTTTTGGCTTGAAGTACTGGGTAAGTTTTTATGCTTTAGCATATTGCATGAGTGTAATTGCCATAAATGCCATGTTTCGCATGCTTACCATGAGGCTATGTGCTTACATGCTAAACTGCATAAATGCCTGTGGATGAAGGCTTGTTGTTTGAATTGGAACAATTCAATGAATGTGAGTGTTAAGTTTACTTGAGGTGGCAAAATCATGTTTTAAGCCCACTTGAGGTGACAAATCCGCATTTTAGCCCACTTGAGGGTGACAAATTCAAACCATTTTCGCAAACAAACATGAGTTAAATTATTCCAATTCTTGCAATTTTAGTCTATACTTGCTTGTGTGCGTCACATAGTAAAGTTAGCTAATAATCAGAATAAGAACACATGAGGTTTATCAAACAACATATCATGATAGTAGAGGTCGATCTTTGATCGGGCGAGTGGAGGTGCTCATTTGAGGACCTTCACCTCTCGTACCCAAGTTCTCGAGCCGAGGCAACTTTGGTGATGATAGACACGTGGCCTTTGGCATGAGTCAGGGTTTCCTAAATTTCTCAAAAATAAAATATTTAGGTGGCGACTCTGTAATCTAGCAAAGCAGTCCAATTTTGGCATTATTTGATTTTAAATCGATTTTCCAAAATGATTTGTCGGATTGGACTCTTTAGTGTTTATCAGTTTCACGTTGCACTTGTGAGACTAGATTCAGAACCGTGACAGGAGTCCGAACTGTAGGACCAATTCGAGCTCTCCGAAAGAGGGTGTGAAAAAGTCGAGCTACACTACTTTTTGCTGAAACTTCTTCTGTTCTGAGGAGTCGATTTTGGACTATGGTCCAATTTTGGACTTTCTCTTTCCTCTGTCTGGCCTTTTGGCTAGGCCAATGAAGAACTTTCCCCACTTTCTTTCAGATCCTTCTGGTACTGAGTGTACCTTCGTTGGATCTTCCTTCTCCGGGACCTAGAAATCACTAGAACCATATTTGTTTCCTTTGTTTTGGGGTGCTTTAGCAACACGCAATTATTTGGAGCCACCAAGGGAGGTCTAACCATTCTACCCTGGTCCCCAATAACACTTCTCTGGGCAGGCATTTCCATAGGCTTGTCCTGCATGACAAACCAATCTGGAACCCCAGGTACCCATGAACTCACTAGCTCAGTTGCTGAACTAGCTCTTTCTTCCTTCGAAGCCAGCTTTGAAGCTGCCTGTGGAGGCCCTTGCTTGGCCCTGATCCCCTGGATTGGGCCTAATTTAGGCCTTCTGTCAAGGTGGTTACCTTCCATCCTGTTCAAGGTTGATCTAGGAGGCCAATCTCTGGCTCTGATTTCATGACTCGAGCCCACTTCAGGCCTCCTCTTAGGATGATTACCCTCCATCCTGTAGTAGTTGGGTGGTCTGAAATCATGTGGAGGTCTCTTACCCTTGGAATGTATTCTAGTAGCTGATAGTCTAGCCAAGAATGGCTGCTATCTGGGACCAGTTGGGTATGGCCTCTTGTTGTAGGCATTGGTTGGTTTAGGACGTCTCTGCACATCCATGTAATACTATTTCTTATCAATTGGGAGCCCTTTCAACAATTTGTAACTCAACCTGCATCTAGGACACATCCTTTGCATGACAGTTGCCTCTAAAGAGTTATCATCTAGTGTCATCTCACTAGAGTCCTCCCTTTGGTCTGCAAAGCTCTGCCCATTCGTTGGTGAACTTCTGGTATCTTTCTTAACAGTAGTTTGGCTAGCAACATGCATCTGCACATTAACCTTTTCCAATTCCTTCAAGGATAAGTTCTGGAAGTCCGGCACAATAACATTGACTGTAACTTCCCCAATCTCTAGGAATGGGTTGGTGTCAATCTCCATAGCTTTCTCTGCTTTGGTTGGAAACTTTAAACATCCCTTTCGAATCTGTTCTCGGATCATGTCCCCAAAAACAATATAGTTTTTAGTTGAGTGAGACCAAGAGTTATGCCATTTACAATACATTTTCCCTTTAAGTTTTTCTGGAGAAGGAATTTTAACTCATTTTGGTAACTTTAGAAAATTCGCTGCAAGCAAATGATCAAAAATGTCATCTGCATTTGTTAAATCGAAAGAGTATTTCCTATGAAGGTTTTTCTTTTTAAACTACTGGTCTATTGTAGTGTCCTTATGAATTAATGCCTCACAGATCATAGGCTCTTTCCCTACGATCTCTGCTGCATCAATCTCATAGTTAGGATCTCTATAATAAGTCTTGTATGATGCATTACTTCGATCTTGTTCTTCCTCAAGTAATGATTCATATCTAGACACCTTATAGGTTAATTCTACTAAGTCTTGAAACTCAGTTGAGTCAAACTTCTTTCGAAGTCTAAACTCTAAACCATTTTGAGCTAATCTCACAAATTCAGGCTCTGGTAGAATGACTCTACACTTGTTTTGTGCTCTTTTGAATCTGACAATAAATTAAACAGCCTTCTCATCAGGCTTTTGACTCAACCTTGCCAAGTCTGCCATGGAAACTTTTGGCTCCGTTTAGAAGAATTGGGCATGAAATGCCTCCTCCATTTGCTGCCAGGTTTGGATAGAGCCGGGTGTAAGGTTAATATACCATACAAAAGCTGCCCCAGTTAGAAATTTGGAAAAAATCTTAACTTCATGTAATCATTATTGGTAAATTCACCACATTGGGCTGCGAACCTAGCAATGTATTCTACTGTTGACTGGTTTCCATTCTCATAAAAAAGAGTAAAGTCTGGTATCCTAAACCCCCTTGGGTATTCAAGCACCCTATCTACCCATTCTGGGTATGGCTTCCTATACACAGGAGTTTGAACTCCCCGAGCCATAGGTCCACACATTTCTCTGACAATATTAGCGATTTGGTCCCTAGGAACCATATTTTGTGCTTGCTGAGCTACCACTGGAGGAACAAACACAGGATTTGGTGAAAACCCTTGTGCTTGAGATCCTCTTGGTCCATAGGGAGGTATATTTGGGATTGGTTGTCCCTGTGGTACTGGCTGCTGTTGAGGGTATGGCTGACCTCTCTGAGCCTGTCCTACGAAAGGACCTGCGAAAGGTGCTACAATAGGAGGGACAGGTGTTGTTTCCCTCCTAACCACAGGAAACCCTTCCAACCCCCCGAGTATGAATTCGAACAGAGGATTAGTGAACCCCCTTGTGCCAGGTATAGCTTCAAACATGGGGTTTGGAAACATTCGCATACCATTTTCTTGTGTTGGCCCAGATCTATCAATTTGTATGGCTTCACTGTTAGGTAATGAGGCATTTTGATTTACCATAGGCCTTGAAAGAGGTTCATACCAAAACGGAGGTATAGGTGATGGTCGTTCATAATTTTGATTACTAGTCTGACCATTAGTATTCCCATTACTTTGCATAGGCTGTTTATCTCTAGCCAATCTTTGCTGAGGAACATTTGAATTTCCCTCCATATGCCTTGTGTTAGTTGGTTGATGGGAATTCATCCGATCTATAAAGGATATTGCCCATCTTTCCATTGTGTTCATTAACTGTTGTCCCATGGCATCTACTAGGCCCCCCCCATGGATTCATTGGCTAAGTAGATGGAACAGTGGATGGTCATGGCCTCATCCAACATTTTGAACATGTGGTGCATTTTCTGAATTACCGGTCTATTCGACCATAGGTTCTAATGAGATAGGTGCTTTCATAGGATGTGTGATCACATTATCCTCTGAATTAGGTACCTCTACCTCTCTTTCCATGTAACGCCCCCAAAATAACACCATAAAGACAACTCATATGCGGAATAAATATGAGAAACAACATACTTTCATACATCAGATTTCACTGTTTAACAACCAATTAAATGCCATATAGACTTACATCTTTCCAAATCATTACTTGGTTACACAAATTGAGTCTCGCTCATTACATCTTAAGCCCTTAGCTTTTCAAATAACACACATACACACATAATGCATAATTAAGAAGCTCTTGCTTCCTGAAAGTCCATCCATGCTATTGCCTTGGAGGAAACATCTCACTTGCACCTGAAAATGATATTCCTATATAGGGTGAGCCAACAGCCCAGTAGAGATAATCTAACACAATATATGAAGTTTAGTAAAGGTATAAATACCACGTGCATAAACAATTCCGATACAAAATATCCACAAGGCCTGCATAATCATAAGCCACTAAGACCAAACCTCATTTCCATTCTTCTTCAATTCATTTCCAATTCATATATGCTACTCAATTCATGAGTTAAATTCATTATCTTTCAACAACCAAAATGAGATTGCAGCTCAATAGTTTTCCAACTATGCGATACACACATAAACACTTCAAACTTTGCCATTTTACGGATATTTCGCCCGAAGGAATCGGCACCCATTATACATGAAATTTCAGGTCTTTCACCCAGGACACTCTGGCCAACTTGATTTAAATGGAGTCCATCCCCTTTCTTCTCCCAAACAAATATACATATGCAATGTATTTACAAACATAATCATATATGGAATACATCCCCTTTCTTCTCCCAATAAACATACATATACAATGTATTTATAACATAGTCATATTCAATGACACCAACAATGAATTAGCATTAAATCGCCTAATCCTCATGCAATTTCTATAACAATCATAACTATCCTCCACCGATAGCCCAATACAATTATTTCTAAAGAGATGTTCAATCTCAAAATAAATATTTTTAGTCAAAATTTTCATTGGTGAGATAATACATATCCCATATCACCATCTTACCCATAACCTTCCAATTTCACATTTTCAATGCAAATTCCCAATTATTTATACAAAATAATAATTTAATCAAAACTAAGGCAAAATCTCCCTCCTCCCAAATATCAACCCAAACACCAAAATCAACTATTTAGGTGCAACAAGATCATATATTCAAGCCTCAAACTCATTTATCTCATGTTCATCAAAACCCCTCTTTTCAATTCACACCTAAATCCTCGATTTGTCCAAACCACAACCAAATCTCATCATCTATTTACAATAGCAAAAAACTAAGCTAAAAACCATATAGAGTGTAGAAATTCCCTACCTCAAGTGTAGAAACCCAAGCAACAAGGTGGAACTTCAAAGATGATGAAATCAATTACTTCTTGGATCAAAACGAAGCTCTTAAAGCCCTCTACCTTATTCTCAAAGACACTAGGGTCAAGAACACAACGTATCCAGATGAAATCTTAGAGAGAAGGTGAGTTTTAGAAAGAGAGACAGCCGGATTAGGGTTTTTGGGAAAAAAGTTGAATCAAAAGTGATGCAAAACATCACTGCTGCAATCTGATATACGCAGGCTCGCTCGAGCGAAGGAGTTCTCACTCGAGCGACCAGACATAAAAAGGTCACCTCGCTCGAGCGAAGGAAATGTCACTCGAGCACACAATGCAAGGCTTCAGGTCTGCAACGCAGAAACACGCTCGAGCGAAGGAAAGCTCGCTCAAGCAAAGAACACCAACCTTCAGGTCTTATAGAGACACAGACGCACGCTCGAGCGCAAGAGTTTTCGCTCGAGCGAAGAAACATTTTCATAGGGCTCGCTCGAGCGTAAAAAGCCTCGCTCGAGCGAAGAAGCCAAATTCTGGGCAACAACCATTTGTACCAAAACACAACCAACCTGTTCCAAACTCGCCCAACAAGTCCCAAAACTCAAATTCAAAGAATTAAAGGGATGAAACAAGACATAGACAACAATATACAATCACGGAATCCGAGTCCGGAGCACAATAAAGGTCAAGGTAAAACTAGGATCGCTATATTCCACACCTTCTTCCAGGCGTTCATTTTCTCCTTGTCTCCTACGTCTAGCCATTTCAATTGGTCCCACTGGGTGTGCCAAAAATATATGTTGGCTTTTGAAGGTTAGTATTGTAATTTTAAGCATGCCTGCAAGGATTAATCAGTCCTTACAGAAGATTAATTGCCAACCAATTATCAGATAATTGTGTTTTAGTTCTTTCAACCTCAATGAAGTGAAATTTTACTGGTGGCTTGTTTAGGAGAATTTAATAAATAACAGCTAAGTGAAGAATAATTTCAAAATTTCATTAAGTAAAATGAAAAACTTATAATGATCTGATCCAGCCTCGTAGAGGTTTACAACAACAAGCTATTTGAAACTATTTCTATGAATGAGGTGCAGTTCAGGAATTGAAGTATAGAAATGTAAAGAACTATAAAAACTAGAAAGGAAAAATAAAGCAAATAAAATTGGTTTTTTTATCTGAGTTTGGGGCTTTTTTCTGGGGCCTTCTCTGCTATTTATACTCCTTAATGATAACCGTCGATGTGGGCTTCTAACCGTCGAAATGTCCTTCTATAATTGCTGAACATGCTCTCTCACAGTCAGTCCCACTACGTCACATTTGTAGTTAAGCTTCCCTCCTAATTTCGAATTTGAACCTTGTGAGTAACCGTTAAGCCACATTACCTTTTATCCCTCGATCATTCCAGTGCTACACAGACCCATTATTACCAATATGGACTGACACGTGTCTGACTATGATTGGCAACTCGTATTAACTTCCCAAATTGTCCTTTTCATGCCACGTGCTGAATTGTGATTGGCTTATACAATTTATACAGCCAACAATGTCATAACTAGTGTTGGCACACTAGTTAGTATACTAATTGGTGATTTTATCTTTTTTTAGAATTTTTTTTTTCAATTTTAGACATATATTTTTTGGTATTCTTTATTTTTGTCAAACAAATTTTTTTTTTTTTTTTTAAAAAAATCTAGAAAAAGATATGAAAACTTAGCCTAACAAAGTTCTGTTTCGGAATGCTTATTCGGGTTGTAGGGACTTAGTGTGGTGCGCGTAAACTAGCCCTAGATACCCTACATAACAAAAAAAAAAAATACAAAATCGAACTGTTTTCACACATAATTTACATATCAATCAAATTTAAAAATTTGCTCACTAAGTAGAGCTCTTTCCGGTCTTCACATTATGTTCTAAAGAAACTAACTTTTAAGGGGGTGGGAGAAGTTTGTGATAGACAGAGGTACCGGTAAGCGAGAACTAGAGGTCTAGCATCAACACGCATTTTGTTCAACTTATACTTTTAACTGTCAGACGTTGATTAGGATTGATCTCAACCATTAAAACCAATTGTATCTCTAAGACAATTGTAGGACATTTTCAAAAACCCTTGTGGTTTATTATATAGATAAGTGGATTTTCATTTTTGTTTTGTGGCCTGTCGAAATATATAACCCACTTTGAAATCAACCGTCAAAAGTATTCTTACGCAATAACAACCTTTATTGCATCAACAAAGAAGCCATCGTAAAGGGCTTTGGATCAAGAGCTGGTGGGGAGGGGAAGAGTATGTAGATGTGAGAGAGTGAAAGGGGTTTGTATATGTATGTATATACAACTATTTATAACAATTGCAAAAACTAAATTCATCAAACACAAATAAAAAGTTCAATTTCAGGTTCTAACCACATCAAATCTTAACTCTTAAACATGATTTCAGAAGTTCAACTTTTAGCCTCTAAACACTTAATAGAACATTTAGAAAAATTGATCTAGCAAATATAATTAATTTCCAGCCAACCAAAAAATTTCTGAACATAAAATTTAGCAATGTAGCATAAATATTAACTATCCAGTTCATACTGATATTTTTGCCAACGTACATATGTAATCATTTTAACTTATATCTCCTCTTTTAAACTAAATCAAATCTATTAATTTAATTGCAAACCATTTCCCGCTATCGTATCCTCCATATCTTTCCCTCACTGTTCTATTCATTTGTTTGCACTTTTTTTCTCCCTATACCTCTATTTCCCGTCATCCCACAACCTCATTGCACAACCAAACCCTTTCTCTGCTTTTTGGTTAAGTTCTCTCTCACCCATGACATACCAATGCCATGAATATGCATTTTTAAAAGTAGACCAACTAATATACTTCAAACAAAAGTAGCTCTTTGAATTGACGCTTAGGGTGTTTAAATTTGGGATGAAGTTTTTTCATAGTCATGCTCAATCTAATTTTAAGATGTTTATATTATCCAAAATAATACGCGCAAGATAAAAACTCAATGCAGTTTCGTTATCATGAAAGAGTAAAATATGAACAATTTATCAAATAAAATAGTACTCAAGACCTAAAAAATGTATTTATGTGAGAAAAACATAATAATTGCTCCAATTATACACTGAGTATCAAATAGAGAAGCTGCATTTTGGAAGAAAAAAATAACATGAATATGAGGTTTCTTCGTGCCTTATGCTAGTGACCATAGAAATTGAATGTCAGCCGCAAACTAAATTGATCTAAACGTAAACCGTATTGCACAACCACCACCCTCACTGTATTCCCCTCTGAGAATATCATTTTAAATTTTGATAGGAATTTAAAAAGGAAAAAGAAAAGATGAGGGAAATATAAAGTTATTATGATTCAAACATAACCTTAAATACGTAAGCAAAATTATTTTTTGTTGACGAAATGGTACCAATACATGTTTTATAGAGGGGCCAATTTGAGAGAGAGAGAATAAACAAATTCATGCTCTTTACAACTATCAATTAGTAAGCAAATTGATACATACGCGTTCCCCTAATATATTCTCTGCCACTGGGAATCCTTAAACCAGTTAATTGATCAAATGTAAAATTAACTGTCAGGATAGATATGTGATTTTTTTTAATTATAATTCATAATTACACAACTGAGTGAGTAATAAGACTGTGAAACTGGGCAAAACTTTGTCAAGCCAAAATATTATTTCTGCCACTATACCCATTAGCAATATAAACTTAGGTTTTTGTTTAATGTTGCCCCCGAGCCAAAATATTGGTTCTGCCACTAAACCCATTGACAATATAATTTAATTATGAGGCTAGGCTTGATTGTTCTAATGCTATGTTCTGAAACCATAACGTTGAAACCATAAGAGACATATAAAATTAGAAAATATTGTTCTAATGCTATGTATATATTGACAGCTAATATATTGTTCTAATCCATAATGTTGAAAGCTAATATATTGTTCTAACCCATAATGTTGAAAGCTAAAATATATTGAAAGCTAAAATTAGAAAATATTGTTCTAACCCATAATGTTGAAGACTAATCTATTGAAAGCATAATAGAAATATAAAATTAGACCAAACAGCACCAAGAACAAAGCGACTACCATTATGTTTAGGACCAAGTTTAAAACATTAACCAGCTTTTAGGAAGAGTTGTCTCAATTTACGGGTGATGCTACATTTCCTCCTAGCAAAGGAACAATAAGGAGGATGTGCTCCTAGTAGTGCTTGATCTACCCAATTGGCATTTATTGGGTTATTGAGTGGAGTAAATAATCTTTGACAAAATCATAGAATCCAAAAATCAACTCAATAGAAAGGATAACAAACTGAGTGAATATTAAATTAAACTGAGTGAATATTATATTGTTTTGTGTCCTATACATGGCAGGATAACATACAAATTAAACAACATAGAAATTAAAGCTCTATTTCTTTCTCTACAAAAAAGGCCTCATCAAATGGTTTAACAATTAGAAACTAACATTTCTGTATCTCATAATGGTTCATCAATTTTCATCTCTGTCTAACCCATTTTTGTCAAATTTATTGTCTTTCGTAATAAAATCTATCAACTATGACCCACTTCAATTTAAAATATCAAATTTTTTAAATAATAATTTGAATCTGAATACATAAAGATATCCAGTTAAACTAACCTAGAACAATGAAACTCTCAACAACCAATTAGAGAATTCTAAGAAAATTCCAAAGACTTTTACTAATGGGATTAATTAAAGCTTGAACAGTATGATAATACAAATACAAACCAATTAACTCATGAATTTAAAAATCAATTAATTTAAAAAATTAACTCATGAATTCTATAATTCTGTTAAGAGCCTATTTGCTAAAATAAAAAAATGAAATGTGGTTTAGATTTAACTAAAGACAAAATGTAAAAAATAAATAAATAAATAACAATGAAAATCCATGAGCACCAAATCATCCACACGCAGGAAAAAAAAAAAACTCTCCCACATACAGGAACAAATCTGGTAGTCCATGCCTAAACTGATGAACATGACAAATCCGGTAAAAAAAAATTCTAATCCTACATTCCTAAACATGTATCAAATAAGACAAAATGAAATGTGGTTTAGATTTAACTAAAAAAAATACTATAGTTGATTTATTAAATCATTCATTCTTTCTTGCTCCCCCTACCCCAATTTGATTTTAATAAACCCAAATAATGATAATTGTAAGAAAAAATTAAAAAAAAAAAAAAAACCATACTTAAAAATTTCCAACACAACCAACCAAAGAAATAATCACAACATAACAATGATCAATTATTGCTTAAGTAAGAATACAAATCAAATACTTACCACAATGTTTCGATATGAAAGGTCTTAAGGAAGTCCTCAAGCTGCCTAATGAGAGCCTATTAAGCAAACACAATGCTTCAGACACAATGTATTGGACACACCAGATCAAATATTACACCTAATCACAAATTGTAAACATCAATAAAGCAATTAAATTGGACAAACCTGTTGTCAAACCTGCTAGAAATTAACAAACCTGCTAGAAATTAAAGATTATTGAAACAAAAGATATCAAAAAATTAGAGTATGTTTCAATCACAAGTTGTATATATCAATAAAGCAATTAGATTGGATAAACCTGTTGTCAAACTTTCTGGAAAAGACATCCAAAAATTAGAGTAAAGATTATTGAAACATTATTGAAACAAAAGAATGAAGGCACGAACAACAATTTTTGAAACAAAAGATTATTGAAACATATTACAGTAAAGATTATTGAAACATTATTGAAACAAAAGAATACACCTCCATCCATGATGAAAATATACTTGCTGGACCCAAAAAGATAAGTCATTGAAACACATTAGAGTAAAGATTCTTTTGCTAAATGTTATACTATTAACATTCTGCAAGTCCCATGAACAAAAATAGTCGCAATTATCATATTAAGATTGCTTACCTTCTGCCCCCATTACACTTGAACTCATTAAAGCAAAGGATGAGAAACTACAAAGAATCATATTATTGAACACGGACTCTAAAAACAAAAACCTCGTTTGGTTTTACATGGCAATCTGAAACTTCTCCATGGTTAGTATTCTTGCTCACTATTGCATACTGTATAGAAATTAGAGTGAACTAAATCTTAAACTAAGGTTTTGATTGTTGCACATGCATGGGTGGGAATAATCAAAAAGAAGAATAGGCTTGAAGGGATTTCGAATACATTATTCTTTTTAAACACTTAATCAGTGAATCCTACTTATTAGTGAAAATTTACCACTAAACGTTCACAATCAAAATAGTACAAAAATTGTCTAGAAAGGGGCTCAATAGAAGGGGTTCACATACACCACTTGTAATAAAGCCCCACTTAACCAACCTTGACACAACCAATGAAAAAGGAAGTAAGATAACATAGCAAGTCCAAGATTCAAGTAAAATTGGCCAAAATAAATTAGAAATGGTAACAACATTGGTCTACATAGCCCTAAGAATTTGCTGGCGTTGATACCCCAACTTTTGAACCACACCTTGTATTAAATCCATTGCTAGAAGATTGACATTCCATGTTTCATGTATGTTGAGATTATATCATTGTTCACCTTTTTTTTCTTTTCTTTCTTCTTCTTCTTCTTTTTATTTTTTATTTTTTATTTTTATCAACAACAAAAAGAAATTGATTTTTGATCAACAACAAAAAGAAATTGATTTTTGATCAACAACAAAAAGAAATTGATTTTCAAGAGGTACCAAATACAATCCAAAACACATTTGCTACCAATAAAAAAACTTTAGGCGCCAAATTAGCAAAATATGTTTTCTGATTGTCTGTAATTGATTTCCATATATCATTGTTCACCTTTTTTTCTTTTCTTTTCTTTCTTCTTCTTTTTTTTTTTTTTTTTTTCTTTTTTTTTTTTTTTTTTTGATCAACAACAAAAAGAAATTGATTTTCAAGAGGTACCAAATACAATCCAAAACACATTTGCTAACAATAAATAAAATTTAGGCACCAAATTAGCAAAATATGTTTTCTGATTGTCTGTGATTGATTTCCATATATCATTGTTCACCTTTTTTTTCTTTTCTTTCTTTCTTTCTTCTTCTTCTTCTTCTTCTTCTTATTTTTTTTTTTTTTTTAATCAACAACAAAAGGAAATTGATTTTCAAGAGGTACCAAATACAATCCAAAACACATTTGCTACCAATAAATAAACTTTAGGCACCAAATTAGCAAAATATGTTTTTTGATTTTCTGTAATTGATTTCCATATATCATTGTTCACCTTTTTTTCTTTTCTTTCTTCTTCTTCTTCTTCTTCTTTTTTTTTTTTTGATCAACAACAAAAAGAAATTGATTTTCAAAAGGTACCAAATACAATCCAAAACACATTTGCTACCAATAAATAAACTTTAGGCACCAAATTAGCAAAATATGTTTTCTGATTTTCTGTAATTGATTTCCATACATCATTGTTCACCTTTTTTTTCTTTTCTTTCTTTCTTCTTCTTCTTCTTTTTTTTTTTTTTTTTTTTGATCAATAACAAAAAGAAATTGATTTTCAAGAGGTACCAAATACAATCCAAAACACATTTGCTACCAATAAATAAACTTTAGGCACCAAATTAGAAAAATATGTTTTTTGATTTTCTGTAATTGATTTTCATTTGTCTACTCCAGGCTTTCCAATAACAATAGCATATTCATTGTGTAGTGTGCAAGTTTGAGTGGAATATATCCCAACCCAAGGTTTGCTGAAAGAGTTGATAATAATAGTTACAAGAAGAAAACTCTCAAGAAAAAAAAAAAATTTCCTATTTTCTAAATGTGGAAAAAATTCCTAATTTCCTTCTCATGGTAGGTCGCTATTGATCACTTGATGCACATTTGACACAATCTCACCCACCTGTGTCTCTGATTACACCAACACTCCTCTACGCGTGTATTTCTCAGTTGCCTTCGCCTCGTCTCTTTCTCTGTGTTAGTGAGCCCTAGGTAATCAGATCCTAGCATTTTGCAGCTCTTTTTAATAATTCTAATTAGGTTGGCCATTTACGAATTGCTCACTAACTGTTCAATAAAATGTTCAGTAATAGATTGAACCACCCTTTTATTCCTATAAACCTAGAAAAGAGTGCAAGGCAAGGCAATAGGAAACTGATGCATATTAAATTTAGGATACCTGTGAGACATGATATTCAGGGCCGTTGGTTAATGAGAAGGTGACGAAACCGTCTGTTTGTGTTGCTTCTTCTGTTAGCCATAAGAACAAATAAGAAAGCATGAAAGAGAGAATGATTAGCCAAAGGTAAGCAACTTTTAAAAACTATGAAATTTACGAATCTCTAGGACTCAAGCCGACTTACCCAAACCGAGTTTTGTCCAACAAGGTTTCAGATCCAGGCCATCCTCCTTCCAAGGCCCATTACTTTCTCTAGCATGTGTAACAGTGGTGTGCTCTGTAAACTTGACATTGTCATAATTCTCCCTTGGTTCTTCTGAATGGTTGGTCTTTAAGAGGGACGAAATACAAAAGCAATTTAGAGAAAAAAATACATAAAAGAAGAGTAATTAAGTAGATTAATAATGGATACTCATGAAATGATTGTTTCTTTGTAGTTACACAAAGTGAAATTTATGAAAGGCCCACTTAAAATAAAACCCCAATACATTCCTTCCTGAATTGCCTAATGAATACATAAATATACATAATCACATCCTTTGGTTGCCCAGAAACCATAGAAGCACATGCTAAGTGAAGTGAAAAATGAAAATTTAGCTTAATTTTCCCTTCACTTCATGAATCACTCCTCAAATAGTCAAAAGATGTATGAATTTGACATACAGCAATGATTGAATGAAGTTGAAATCTAGAAGAGCATAGGCACAGACACTCAAAAAGGCACGGTCAATTAAAGATGATAAATATGTAATGATGAAGCGAGGAAACACAAGATTGGTTTGCTCACCTTTTGCAGTGAGAAGATGAAGATTGGGGCTACCTCGGCTGATGAAGATGAAGATTGGGGTTGGGTCTCCCGCAAGGGAATGGGCTCTGATGGAGAGAGAGAAAGAGAGAGGGGTGTGTGTTCAAAATTTGAAAATTGAAACAGAGAGAGATTTTGAGCAGAGAGGAGCACGTGAGAGAAAGATTTCCAGACACATTATCTTGAGCTGAGGTGAGAGACATTTTGAACCATTAGATCTTGATTGTAATTGATCTCAATCATTGAAATGTCTAAATAGGACAAATAAGAGTAAGACATTTTCAACCCTTGGATTGAAGCAATCTAAAGGTCCAAATTTTGACACATATATATTTTCAATCCTTGAATTCAAACTAACCCTTCCATTGTTATATAGATATATATTACATAAATAGTTTATGTTGAGTTGTCTTCATATTATTATTGGAAAATAAATACTAAGGTAGACATTGATACACCATATAAGAGAAAAATTATAACAAATCATTCTCATTCTTTAATTTCTACTATCGTATACTTGTTTTTGAACAATATGAATGATTGTTTACAATTGTTTGCTTGTATTATAATTTAAAACATTGTTTTGTTTTTCTTTGTGTTGTATGTTAGAATGTTGAAGATGCTATGCTAAAGCTACCCGGGAGTATTCAAGTCAAAATAATGGATAACTATTTTTGGTTGTGGCTTGTATTAAAATTTGAAGCAATATTTATTTATTTTCTGCGTTATGTAAGTAATGTAAGTTTTGGTTTGTTTGTATGAGTTAAAACAATGGATAATTGTTTATGGTTGTAGGCTTGTATTAGAATTTGAAACACTATTTTATTTTTTTTCCTATGTTTTATTAGTTTTGGTTTGGTTTGGTTTGGTTTGACTACCACTACAGGAAATCTGATATTTAAGGGCATTTATTTAATGACATTTGTTAAAACGTCACTTTTTTTTTATATTTAACGGCATTTTCTAAACGACACATTTTTTTGTTAATTAAAACGGTCTCGTTTTACGAATAGAAGTCGTTGGAAAATGCCTCCAAACCCTTATTTTGAAACTCTCTCTCTATCTCTCTTCTGCTATGTTTGGATTGAGTGATTTGGAGAGAAAAGAAAAAAAATTGAGAGATATATATTTCTCTTATTTGTTTGAATAATCTAAGTGGAAAGAAATAAGAAGAAATAGAGAGAAACTCATTTCTCTTATAGGCCTCATTTTCAATCTTCCCAAAAGTAGAGAGATTGAGAAAGAAAAGAAACCACTATTTTCATAATACTAATTTTGTCCCTATAAAAATAAAAGAAATAAAATGATTGAAAATATAAAAAGATTATTCTGATAATATAATATAAAATAATTTCTTTTCTTTTCTCTTAATGAAATCTAACCAAACAAGACTGAGAGAAATAATATTCATTTCTTTTATTTTATTTTTTTCTTATCCAAACAAAAAAGAGAGAAATTACAATCATTTCTTTTCTTTTCCCTTGCAACTTTTTTTTTTTTTGGTTACATAAGCAGCCATTCCTTTCCTTTTCTGTCCTAGGTTCCAAACATAGTGTTTAAACCCCTATTTTGAATCCTATTTTGAATATGAAAAATTATCTATTCTCAAATCTCTCTCTCTCTCTCTCTCTCTCTAAACCCTAAAGTCAGTCTCAAAAGATCGAATCAACCTTCTTCAGCTCGGTGATTCATCGCAAAGCGATTGCGATTTCGAAGCTCCACCGCCGCCACTATCGTCTACTAAGTTGAGCACCGCTGTCTACAATCTCAGAAAAACTGATTGAATCCTTCAAAACCTTCTTCAGCTCGGTGATTTATCTCAGTGGTGGTGTTCGTTTCCGTGGATTTGGAACTCTTCGTCTTCTTTGATCAGTAAGATTAGAGGTTAGTTGGGCTCAAATTTTAGGAACATTTGAAACTTGTTTCTTCTGCGCTCTGTTTGTGAGTTGCTGTTTGTAAATCTCTCTTTGCTCGTCTTCTTCCCACTGGTTTTGTGTAGTTGTTTCATGGATGCGAATTTTGTTGTTATTTTGCTTAAATTGTGTGGATTTTGTACCAAGTGTTGTTTATGTTGGGATCGGGGATCCCGCCCAAGACCTTATAGAAATTATAACAACCAGAAAATACACACCCACACAGAAAGAGACACACAATATTTAACGTGGTTCGGCAATAATGCCTACGTCCACGGGAGAGTAACCGTTTATCATTTATGGAGAGATTACAGAAATATTACAGAGGAGAAGCTCACACTATTCTCACTCACCCATTCACCCGTCTCCCTCGCTCACACCGAGGGAGACGGTTTCTCACATCTCTCACTCTCTTGGTTCACTCTTGGTTGGTTTACTCTTGGTCACCTCCTCCTCCTCACCTCAATTTATACACAATTGAGGGAGAATATGATTGGCCATCACCTACCTCCTTCCACTCTCTAGTGGGTTGGAGTTGGTGAGCCACCCCACTCTCTTTAGTGGGTGCTCCATTGTTGGCCATTTCTCTCTTAGTGGATTCTCCATACATGGGTGATATCTAACAAATCACCTCCTCAGCCCATGTGAGGTGATCCACTGCACACACTGCTGCTATACTTGTCACGCCCAAGAAAACAATAGAATCTTCATCTCCTCACTAAGACGCTGCATCCCCTGAAGCTAGAGATAATACACCAGAGATACAAGAGGAGGAGGGAATCCTACATCCTCAACTCAACTCACACCGCTCTCTGATTTGGAGAGAGCCTCTGCTCCTATCTCCCACAGATCTCTTCCACGCTTCCTGTTTCGGATGTCTTCACCTGCTATGCTTGAACTGGTGTAACCAAGATATCCGACACCCCCTGATTGGATGTCCTGCACCCCCTGCTGAGATGCCCTTGACTGTCATGCCTTATCTCTTTGCATGACCAAAACTGGAGCAACAGAAAACTCTTCTTTTGTCTGGTCAAAGTTCCTGGTTTTCTTTGCTCGGAGTTTCCCTTGAACTATCCTGAACTATCAGCATTTGCCCTTTGCACTCTTGAACAACTTCCCAGCGTTTCCACACACTTATTGTTCATGCCTTTTGCAATCCCTAATCTCCAGTTCAGCGATACACGTTACCTGCGTATCTATCATTTGTACTACCAAATGATGGCTGACAGTAGCTCTTTCTTCCAAAGCAACTTCAACAAATCTGTACAAGTCACCAACTATGCAACACCTAGCATAGTACCCACACCCATATTCTTGAGTGCTCATCGTGGCTCCATCTCTCCTCCTGCGCTCGAGCTCGCCTGAGAGATCCGCAACTACTCTGTTTCATTACGAGGTGCGATCGCCACAAAATCAAAAAAACCGATACCATAACCCAGGTATCCAACCATTCAGTCACAACTAAATACCATTTGTTGTACAAAACACAATCGCTTTTCCCAAAAAACACAGCAGATTCCATTGCTCAAAATCACATTGAGCCAATGTAAAGAACATGCAGAACCAATCGAGCTAGCTCTTCGATTTTCTGTAACTCAAGCTCCACCATAGTGCCAAGTTCCGATTTCCATAGGCGCCAAACAAGTTGTCCTTGACAACTCCAAACAAAACATGGTGAGCAACCCGCTTGAACCAATGCTGAGGAGACTAAACAAAAAAAGAGGCTTCAAATTCTCCGTCAAAGCAACTTCGAAAGCGGTACCAAAAAACATCATGTCCGATCAACCATCGAACACAATACTGCTCTCTTCAAGCTCGAATTAATCAAGAGAGCCAAACAAATTCTCCGAGAACTGAGGCAAGTTCTCTATCAAACAAAATTGGACTGTGGACGCAGTTAAGCTCTAACCAGTTCAGAAGTATCGGAACAAACTTCAAATGAACTTACAAAATACCAAGAGCCAAAAATTCTGAAGTGTCGAGCAAACTCCAGATTCCTCCAACTGCCATTCCAACTGGCAAACACAAGATGATGCACCATCTTCACAGTTGCCAAAAACCGCCCAAAAGGCGCGTGCACCGTAAATGTACAACTCCAACAGTCCCCGCTGACTCCACCGAGTCTGCAACGATCTATCCCTCCAAATCCAACGGCAGATTAAGGGATGGATCCCAACACATGAGATTCAAAAATCACCATCTTCACGTTTCTCCGCAACAATCTCTTCCAAACTTCAATGAACACCAACGGTCAAACCGCTTCCAAAGAAGCAAACACCCGAGTCTGAATCGTCACCCAGACTACCAATAGCTGATGTCTTCGAATATGGAACAGATTGCGAAAATGAAAATCCACAAGAAGAAGAAACAATCAAGTCTCACAAACCGGAGACACCCCTGGATCTAATCAGACACGATCATAGATTCCAGCTGTGATAATGAATCTCAATAAACCACGACTCTGAAAGTCGCCAGTAATCCGTGAAAGACCGCCAACAATAATGCCTCCAATAGACCTTGAACAAAAAAAACGCCAAAGCTCCACCAAGATCTGAAGTAGATTTTCACACCTTCTTCAAATCGACAAATGTGGAAAAAAACTCCACCAAGATCTGAAGTAGATTGTCACACCTTCTTCAAATCGACCAAATGCGGAAACCAAGGCTTCACCAGATGCGAGTCTTCCAACAACAGATCCATGAAGGATCTCCAAACGCCTCCACAGAGGCCAATGCCAATAAAGTACTACCATTTGGACTTATTACATATGCCAAATCTCCATATACACTCTTGCCAATGCTGGTTCTCTCTATCCCTAGAGAAAAACCCAATGAACTCTGAAGTTCTGTAACCTAACCCAAGAGTCTCCAAATGAACTGATAACTTTTGCAACTGACTCTGAAAGGTCTTCATTGGCTTCAATTGGCTTCAAACCGGGTGAACAAAATAAATCACCCCCATCACCCACATGGATTGATAAACAACCGTTGTACAAATATGCCTCAATTCCACTGAGCATCCAGAGTGAATCTGCACCTCCTACTTGAATGTCTTCAACCGCCACACATCATCTTGCATGGCTTGCACCTCTATCACCAGGTACTTGCATCTTCCAATAGAAATGCTCAGTGTTTCCCTGTTGAGGGTGACTCCACCCAAACTCTCTGGGTGCCCGTCTGGCTAGACTTCACTACCACGAACCAGATTTAGAACAAAGAAAGAGATTTGCCTCTCCCTGGGTGCGCATTGCAGCGTCTTATTCCTTTCAATTTCTTTGTCTGGAGCTTTCTTCTTCTGTGAACTAGTTGATGCTTGCCAAGGGGCCCTAAAACTGGCACAATGCACCTTTTGTACGATTCTGCTACCGTGCTCCTTGCACTGTTGTATATCTGCACCTTGTATGACATTCCTGTGTACTGCTGCAGCTGTTGCCTTTCTACATTCACATACTACCAGTACTTCTTGTATTATGTTTGACAGTAGCTCCAACTGCCACAACATTCCTCTAAACCTGCACTGGTTGCCAAATCCATCTATTATTGATGAAGTGGACTTTTCTTCTGATTGAACAAGATTCTCCTGATGACATCAACAACCAGGAAAGTTCCTAGGAAAAGACAGGTGTGGGTCACAAACGGTCCCACTTAAGAACCAGTCTCCTTAGACAGTGTCTTTTTGATAGAACTTTCCTAGACATTGTTGATCTTGAGATAATCATGTTGCAATTCTTCTGATCGCCACTTGACCAATCATGATCTCCATTGATTTGCCATTTGATTAAGCCTGATCTCCTTTGGTCTTCAATGATCTATCTCGATCTGTATCTGGTTGTCCAATCTGTTTAGAATCTGCCATTCTAACCTCTTTAGTGAATCCGCAGCGTTCCACAATATCCGGTAACCTTCCTTCGACTATTAAAGATGACAAACTCTCATGTTTTAATAGTCATTTAAAAAATTGTTCAGAATTTCACCATTCTGACCTTGCGGTTGCGTCCAGAACGGTCCGATTAGCTAGGACCAACCATCGCTAGCACTTCCGGGGACCTCACTGAAAACTTTCTCCAAAACTGGGGCAAAATTACAAATTTTTTGAACACTGGGACCAAACTGTAATTTCACAAACTACAGGGGCCAAAATTGCAATTTT
>CM069908.1:14316041-14425041 GCA_036172215.1 Camellia granthamiana | reverse complement strand
CCAGTTTGCGAGTCTGGGTATTCGGCCTGCGGGCACCAGTATCAGTATTTTGAGAATCAGTTATATCTGCGGGTATCAGATTCAGATTTGGGGCAGTGATTTTGGGGAACAGTGATCAGTAATAGAATACAGTCGTTCAGTTTTGCTCGTATCAATTCCAGTGAAGTTGAGCTGAGATGCTGTCTGTTTTCTCTTTTGCTAGGGTAGTCTTGGAACTATAGCTTCAGAAGGCTCCAATATCCCCCGGGTACATTGGACTCGTGCTGATAGACTTTGTCGGGTCAGAGATTCAGTTTGCCAAAGGCAGAGTAAAAAGGGCCAATCAGGCACGGGTCACCGGTTCAGCAGTTACCAGATTAGTGGTCCTTATCCCCCCACCAGTGAATTGTCAGGCCGAGGTCTCAGTTTTCACCACAGGGATAGATATACCAGTAAGTCAGATGGACCAACAGAATACGTCAGGGGTGGAGGCAATGATGCGTCAGATGTAGGAAACTATGAAACTCATGCAGCAAGACGCTGTCCGCCAAGCGGAATTCTCCAAGCAGCAGGCTGTAATCATGGCTCAGCAGGCTGAGCTCATCACCAGGCTACAACAGCAAAGCGACGCGTTTGCTTCACAACAAGTTCCTCCCCCAGCAGGAGCTCCAGCACCTGGGGAGACGCCAAATGTCCAAAATGTCCAAGAGGATACAGACCTTCCAACGGGGCTAGCTTCACCCCTGATTCTACCGCAACTATCTAAGGTACCCACACCTGTCAATGTGCTGGACTCTCCCTTCGAGTTTGAAGCGGACCCCACAGCGCTGAAGCTGAGTAAGCTGGAAAAAATGTTTATGAAATCCCAGGGAGTCAGGACTATTCCCGACATCGAGGATGGGTATACGGACGCAGCTGTGACGTTGCCAGATCGGTTCAAGATGCCTCAAATTGACCGATTTGATGGGTCCGGGGACCCCATGGTCCACCTGAGTTTGTTTTCAGATGTTCTGCGCCCGATGGGCTTGACAAGATTACAGAAGCTCTCCCTCTTTAGCAGGACCCTGTCGGGTATCGCGGCCATCTGGTACGCCAAATTAGAGGACTCAGTGAAACGAAGCTGGGAGGAGATGTCCGAGGCCTTCGTCGCACAATATTCATACAATACCCAGATCGAGATCACAACCCGTGATCTTGAGACAACCAGGCAAGAGCCGAAAGAGGGCTTCTCTGACTTTGTAACCCATTGGAGGGCCAAAGCTTCTTCGATGACCACCAGGCCGGTCGACAAGGACCAGATACGGATGATTGTGCGCAATCTCCAACCCAGGCTGATGCAGAAGATGATTGTCCTCCCCCTGCCCACCTTTGCAGACCTCCATGAGATTGGGGTACAAATCGAGGACGCTATAAAGCAGGGCCTCATTGACCAGGAGAAGGAGCAGCCCAGGAGGGCGTTTACCCGCAGTTTGAATGTGACCACCAGTGGTGATGCAATTGCAAGACCTTCTGAAGTGGGCATGGTCACCAACACCACATCACAAAAAGCTACCCCATTCACCGGTGCGTCCGGAAGTAGCTCACAGAAAACCACATATCCACCTCGAGTCAAGAGGGTTTTCACCCCACTTCATATGCCTTTGTCAAAGGCTCTAGAGGTCCTAATCCGAAAAGGACATCTGAAACCATTGGAACAACGACCTTTACCTGATCCTCTCCCTCCAAAGCATGACCGGACTAAGTACTGTGCCTACCATCAACAAACCGGTCATGAGACCGATAGCTGCTTTCGTCTGCGCCATGATGTACAAGATTTGTTTGACAACAACGTCATCACCGCACCAGCTCAGTAAAGTCTATCGTCACTGGATCAGCAAACTTGGGGGATAGTACAAGTATGTGATCGGGGGACAAACCACCTGCGGGCAGTGCTCAGTTTACTCCAGATGTGGCGTATGGCACGCACTGTTTTGAGCATTTGTGAATGCTGGTTTTTGTACTCTCTGACTTGGGTATTGAGTCTGTCTCGTTGTATCGAGTCAAACCTGTTGAGTCTGTCTTGTTGTACCGAGTCAAACCTGTTGAGTCTGTCTCGTTGTATCGAGTCAAACCTGCTAAGTCTGTCTTGTAGTATCAAGTCAGTCCTGTTAAGTCTGTCTTGTTGTATCGAGTCAGTCTTGTTGAGTCTGTCTTGTTGTATCGAGTCAGTCCTGTTGAGTCTGTCTCATTGTATCAAGTAAAACCTGTTAAGTCAGTCTTGCTGTATCGAGTCTGTCCTATTGTATAGGAGTCGGGTGATTTCGGGGGTGTTACCTCGGGCATCACCATTTTGTTTTGCATTTGTCTTTCCGTTTTGTTTTGAGTCTGTTTTTGCCAGGAAGCCAGTTGTGCCAACAGATTTTGAATGGAACAGCAGTGATTTTCACACTCTTGTGTTTGCTTCTGCCGTGTGCCAGTTGTGCCAGAAATTCTAAATGAGATGGAAGTATTTGACTAAGAACTATGTCTTTTCTATGCCTTGAAGTCATTGCATTGACCTAAGTTTTTCAAAACTTTTTCAAACACCGTGGT
Organism: Camellia granthamiana; assembly: GCA_036172215.1. NCBI lineage: Eukaryota > Viridiplantae > Streptophyta > Magnoliopsida > Ericales > Theaceae > Camellia > Camellia granthamiana. The sequence goes on along the minus strand of CM069908.1, from coordinate 14,422,491 downwards.
GAAAACGAAGAGGAAGGAATTCCTCGGGATTTGCAAAAATTTGATCAACTGAGAGAAAGAGAGGCATGCTAAGCCCTTAATGAATGAAATCATGCTTGTTAGTGTGAGTACTGAGAAGGACCCTAGCTTTGATCCAGATTGGTCCTACACTGTCTTCAACGCAAGCGATTTGTCGCTTTCTTAAAAACTTTCAAAAAAATATTTTGCGCGGTCTTGCAAAGACATGTGTGGAATCGCTCTCGAGATTGTGCAGCTTAGGATCGCTCTCAGCCTCGAGACTCGACCCCCCTTTGCTTTCAAACCTTGAACTGGCATTCAGAATGTTCAACGGTCGACCACGATGTAAGGCCTGTGTGGCCAGATTTGAAGCAGCCCTCGAACAAGAGGCACCAAAGTTAGATCAAGAAGGTCAGACCTCATCAGAAGAAGCTTGCAAGGCTAGAACAGAAGCACCCCTCGAACTAGAGGCAAAAAATATCCGATGTGCTCGAAGGGCCAAAGGTGGATCTTTCTGCAAATCAATACAATAGCCACTCTCCTGGATACAGAGGGCTTCAATCTCAAAACCATTTGGCATGGACTTGTTACACTTTTACCCTTTGAGAGGCTCGCTGGGCCGAAAACCCGGAAGGGCGACCCAGGCAAAAGTTAGAGCGAAGAAAAAGAATGAAAAAAAGAAAAAGAGAAAAAATGCAAAGATACAAAAAATGCAAAAAAGAAAAGAAAAGAAAAATGCAAAAAAAAAAGAAGAAGAAAAAGGAATGAAAAGAATAGAAAAAAAAAGAAAAGAAAGAAGAACAAAGCTCGCAAGGTCGAAAACCTGCAATAGGCGCCTTGGCAAAAGTTAGAGCATAAAAAGGAGAGGTTAAATACCCGAGTGTACCTTAACCCCGAACTACGTAAGGCTTGATTCCCATGTTTGGGACACGTAGGCAACTTCACTTTGAAGTCCAGCCACAAACACTTCAAATTCAATTGTGTCCATGAAATGGTTTTGATCATCTTTGCCTTCTCTGTATCCGAGGGTTTGGTTGTGTTCATCACTTTGAGGACTGTCTACAATGCGCTGCAGTGCCATTCAAACAAGGGGCAACTTTCCGTTGCCATTCAATGCACTGCGGTGCCGTTCAAACAAGGGGCAACTTTCCGTTGCCATGCAGTGTCCTTCAGACAAGGGGCAATTTTCCATTGCTTATGGATCCGAGGTTGTGCATCTCAAGAGTTGGTTCCCTGCTTGTTGAGCGGTGGCCGTTTGCAAAAATAGTTTTTGAGAATTTTTACTGAGGTTGACTAATTCTCTCGAAAATTATTCCATCTTTTCCAAAACTGGACCATTTCCTTGGACCCGAAAAAGGAAAATTTTCAGTGCTTACAACCTAACTTGCGTGATTTTCAAAATCAAAAAGTTGAATAAGCATGTTAATCTAACTTTCATGTTGGTCAAAATTGTTTTAAAACAAAAAATGGTCAAAATGATGAACTAGGGGTACAGTTGAGTCAGGTGCTCTGTCTTTTCCCCATCATCAACACACTTGCCAAGAAGGGCACTCTACCTACCAGAAGAGGGCACAACTGAAGTCAACAGCAAAGGGCTGAAAGCTCTCTCATCCTCCAAGCAACGAGGTATTAAGCCAAGTGCGAAGCACGAACTGGAATGGATTAGGATGTTCCACTTCCTCATCTGGACAGATCTAACCACGTCCAAACTCCCTAGCAGAGCATCGTCAACCAATGTCAACTACAGATTTGCTACACACCCAGTTATGGCGCAACCCCTCTGTGGGAAAGTTCACTGCTGTGTGCAGAAGAAAAAGAATCTAGCAGAATGCTAGGGGCAAGAGCTCGCAACTTCTTGTCTATCCACCAACCACTCTGGGGAGGGATGAAAAATGAGAGATTGAAGAATAGAGATGTGCGCTGAGAGAAAAAGTGAGGAAAAGGGCTTTTTCAGAAAAACAGAGCTTGAGGGCCGAGTGATGTGAGAATCACAAATGAGAAAGGGTGGGAAATAATACCCGGTGAAACAGGCTCCCTGTGCACATTTGAGTCTTGTGTTTTGTTTTATCTCGATTCTTGTTTTGAGTCGTTTTGAGTGTCAATAGATGTGTTTAGGTTGTTTACCTTTTTGTTTTCCGTTGTTGAGTCGTTGTGTGCTGTGTTCAGTCGTAGGCTCAATACCCAGTCGAGAACTTATTCTCACCGTCAATTTCAAAAAAATCATCTTGTGCTCAGAGTGTTATGCCATTCTCCACATTTGTGCAAAACAATATTTGTTCTTTCATAAAACCGCAGGGTTCAACCCAGGTCATGTGAGAACAGTAGAACCGGGACCTATCTGAAGCTATAATGGTTCCGGACTGCAAAGCAAAAGCAAAAGAGGAAAACGTCGGGTATCTGAGTTCGTTTCAACTTCGGTAAGTTCCGAGACTACATCCCGTGTGTACCTCTTCAGGCCTTGCCAATGCTCCGAAGTATGAGTGTACCTCTACCTCAAGCTCAAGATCAAGTCTGCTTCAAGCCAGAATAGTGTATCAATCACACCTCATTCCCTTAGTGTATCAATCACACTTCATTCACTCAGTGTATCTAATCACACCTCATTGCCTTAGTGTATCAATTACACTTCATTCACTTAGTGTATCAATCACACTTCATTCACTCAGTGTATCTGACACACTTTATTTGCCTTAGTGTATCAATCACACTTCATTCACTTTGTGTATCTATTACACCATTCTTCTCTTCATATCACATGTTTACTTTAGTGTATCCATCACACCTCATTCACTCTGTTTGCCTCATGTATCTGTCACATGTTTATTTAGTGTATCAATCACACTCTCTTTACTTAGTGTATCTACCACCCATATTTTCATTTTGTGTATCTATCACGCACATATTCACTTTTGTGTATCTATTACACTCTCACTCAGTGTATCAATCACACTTCACTCATTTTCTGTATCTATCACACACATCCTCATTTTGTGTATCTATCACGCACATATTCACTTCAATTACTTTAGTGTATCCACCACACTTCATTACCTTTTGTGTATCTATCACGCACATATTCACTTTATTCCATTAGTGTATCAATCACACTTCATTCGTTTAGTATATCAATCATACTCCTGTTCACTAAGTGTATCTATCACACTTTGTGTTCACTTTCAGTATATCCATCATACTTGTTCACTAAGTGCATCTATCACACTTCGTGTTCACATTCAGTATATCCATCATACTTGTTCACTAAGTGCATCTATCACACTTCGTGTTCACATTCAGTATATCCATCATACTTGTTCACTAAGTGCATCTATCACACTTCGTGTTCACATTTAGTATATCAATCATACTTGTTCACTAAGTGCATCTATCACACTTTGTGTTCACTTTTAGTATATCAATCATACTCTTGTTCACTAAGTGCATCTATCACACTTCGTGTTCACATTCAGTATATCAATCATATTCCTGTTCACTAAGTGCATCTATCACACTTCGTGTTCACATTTAGTATATCAATCATACTCTGTTCACTAAGTGCATCTATCACACTTCGTGTTCACATTTAGTATATCAATCATACTTGTTCACTAAGTGCATCTATCACACTTTGTGTTCACTTTTAGTATATCAATCATACTCTTGTTCACTAAGTGCATTTATCACACTTCGTGTTCACATTCAGTATATCAATCATACTCCTGTTCACTAAGTGCATCTATCACACTTCGTGTTCACATTTAGTATATCAATCATACTCTGTTCACTAAGTGCATCTATCACACTTCGTGTTCACCTTTAGTGTATCCATCACACTTGTTCACTAAGTGCATCAATCACACTTCGTGTTCACCTTTAGTGTATCCATCATACTTGTTCGCTAAGTGCATCTATCACACTTCGTGTTCACATTTAGTATATCCATCATACTTGTTCACTAAGTGCATCTATCACACTTCGTGTTCACATTTAGTATATCCATCATACTTGTTCACTAAGTGCATCTATCACACTTCGTGTTCACATTTAGTATATCAATCATACTTGTTCACTAAGTGCATCTATCACACTTTGTGTTCACTTTTAGTATATCAATCATACTCTTGTTCACTAAGTGCATCTATCACACTTCGTGTTCACATTCAGTATATCAATCATACTCCTGTTCACTAAGTGCATCTATCACACTTCGTGTTCACACTTAGTATATCAATCATACTCTGTTCACTAAGTGCATCTATCACACTTCGTGTTCACATTTAGTATATCAATCATACTTGTTCACTAAGTGCATCTATCACACTTTGTGTTCACTTTTAGTATATCAATCATACTCTTGTTCACTAAGTGCATCTATCACACTTCGTGTTTACATTCAGTATATCAATCATACTCCTGTTCACTAAGTGCATCTATCACACTTCGTGTTCACATTTAGTATATCAATCATACTCTGTTCACTAAGTGCATCTATCACACTTCGTGTTCACCTTTAGTGTATCCATCACACTTGTTCACTAAGTGCATCAATCACACTTCGTGTTCACCTTTAGTGTATCCATCATACTTGTTCGCTAAGTGCATCTATCACACTTCGTGTTCACATTTAGTATATCAATCATACTTGTTCACTTAGTGCATCTATCACACTTTGTGTTAGCCTTTTGTGTATCCATCACGCTTTGCTCACTTCATTCATCTTTTGTATCCATCACACTTTGCTTCATACAGTGTATCCATCACACACTTTTACTTTGTGTATCAATCACACGCTCGCTTTGTGTATCAATCACACACTTTCGCTTTGTGTATCAATCACGCGCTCGCTTTGTGTATCAATCACACACTTTCTCTTTGTGCATCTATCACACTATGCTCATCTTGTGTATCCATCACACTGCGCTCACCTTGTGTATTTGCTTCATATAGTGTATCCATCACACTCGCTTCACTTTGTGTATCTACCACACACGTTCACTTTTTGTATCTATCACATGCCCCCTTTGTGTATCCACCACACGCATTCGCTTAGTATATCTATCACATATTTGCTCAGTGTATCCATCACACTCATTTCGCTTTGTGTATTTGTCACACTATGCTTACTTTGTGTATCAATCACACGCTCGCTTTGTGTATCAATCACACACTTTCACTTTGTGTATCAATCACACGCTCGCTTTGTGTATCAATCACACACTTTCTCTTAGTGTATCCATCACACTGCACTCACCTTGTGTATCCATCGTGCTTTGCTTCATATAGTGTATCCATCACACTCTCTTCACTTTGGTGTATCCATCACACATGTTTGTCCACTTAGTGTATCTATCACACTTCGTTCACTTTTGTGTATCTAACGCACATGTTCGTGAGAATTGCATAATTCTCTTACATCCTTTTCTACATGAGATGTAGTTTGGTTCATGTCTACTTGCTTGCATAGCATTCGCTTAAAATGTTGCATTTATAATTGCTTCATTACAGCATCCTTTGCATGATCATAAGTTATACACTTGCATTGTGCACCACTTTACGTCCTGCCCCTGAACTACGCTGGTTTGATTCCTTGCAAAGGGATACGTAGGCAACCTGGGGGCACAACCATTTATCTATCTATATTTTGTTTGTTTGTCCAAGTCTTCGGCCCTGTCAAAAATGGGTCGTCTCGGGGCTTTGACATTCACTCCCGTCATTGTTATGACTTTCGAGTTCTGTCAAAGAGGGGCAACTGTAGACACCCCATTTTTGACCGCCCTCAAGACTTGGGCATTACTGATGGTTTGCTCCGTGTTGAGAGATGTGCAGGCCAAAGATTCAATTCCTTCGGCAAGGAGAGAGGCAAACCCTTCAAAACACTTTGTTTAGGGGTTTGGAGTTGAAGAAAAGAGGAGAGGAGGGGAGAAAATAGGTTGGAGAAGAAGTTCGCCATGAATTCGGGTAGAAGAAAGTCGAGCGGCCCTCGCTGAATCAGGCTTATTCAATTGCATACTTGGAGTTAAGCTATGAGGCCACCATCGTTGGAAAGAAGACTTCTGGGGCTTCACTTTGTACTCAAGAATCTCCCAAAGCCAAGTCCGGGTGGAGGAGATATGATTGGTTGAAGCTGGGCATCACCCCGTTTGGATCGAGTCTGCGCGGCTTCACCAAAAAGGGCATAACTTTCTGCACAGGAGGAATTTTGATGCAAGGTTTGCACAATTGGAAAGCTAACTTCCGGGGCTTCAATTTGCATACCCACCGGCCATTTTTTGACCTTGGAATAATCTATCGGCAATCTATTTTGCCGACCGGCAGAAAATAGTGCCGACCGGCACTTTATTTTGGCCGACGACCAATTTTTCTGGCCGGTTTGCACCCTTTGCACCCTCCAAGGCTGGTGCATCCCAGCTGTGCCAGTTGGAATGCACCAGCACACTCCCCCGTGCATATATATGGCTACTTTGCACCCTTTTGCACCTTTGAACCCCCTAAAGCTTCTAGAAGCTTGAACCCTTTGGCCAAGCTTCTTGGAGAAGCTTGGCTAGCTGTATTAGCTTCTTCTAGAAGCCATGAGCCATTTGCACCCTTTGCTCCTTTCATTTAGCTTCTTGGAGAAGCTTGGAGCCTTGGCCTTTGCCTATATAAAGAGCCTTCCTTCTCCTTTACCTAGGGTTGGATGTTTGGAACAAAAAACCAGAGATATATAGATATATCTGATATATACATACATATATCTCTTCATCTCTCACTATATCTCTCCCATTCAACCATCAAACACCCTTGTTCTTGGACCATTTCTTCATCAACTCATAGCACAAGGCATCCTTACTCCATTGCAGCAACTTGAGGCTGTTCTTCAGAGCTTAGGAGCACCTAAACTTGGTCCAAGAGGTGCTGGTTTGCTGGTCTTCATGGGTGAGTCCTCCTCTTCCCTTTTCTAGTGTTTTCTTGCTTCATATCTAAGCCATAGTTGCTTGCACTTTTGGGCTCCGACCCAAACTGTAAATCATCATATTTTGAGGTCCTCTTCATGTTTGATTGAGGACCTCTTGCTGTTTGAGGACAGTATCTAGCACTTCCTTCATTATCCCTTTGTATGCCATTTTCTTGAGTAGTATTTTTGGCCTATGATTAATCTGTTTTGGAGCATGATGTGAACTGAGAATAGGCTTATTTTGAGCCCTTCTTCAACATTGAAGAAGGGCTCAACCCTGTTTGGGACCCCTATCTTGCACTTGCTTCATAATCTCTTCTATTTACCGTAATTTTGCATGCTTTGTTAGCCTATCTTGCTTCTGTTTTTGGGCCATCATCAGAACTGGGAGGGGTCATGTTTTGACCCCCTAGACATATTTCATTAAGGGTCTTTTCTTGTTTGATGAATGTTTGGTGTACCTCATGTTATAGCCTTTTGTTATCCTGGTTCTTGCATGGCATTTTTAGCATGTTTTCATATTGATTTGGGGGATGTCATATACTGTGAGTAGTCATATTTTTGGTCCCTCATCAGTGTTGTAGAAGGGACTTTTCCTGTTTGGGCTTTGCATCATACACTTGCCATGTAAATCATGCTAGCTAGTCAAAATCACATGCTAATTTAGCCAAGCATGCTAGCTTATTTTGGCTACATTTCATACATGTTTTAGCATTATTTTGGGCTGCATGAGGACTTTTTGTGGCTTTCTTCATCATTCGAGCATCGCTTTGCATGCTTATAGTGTATTGCATCTCACTAGCTTTAGTGCTTAAGTCCTTAACAATGCATTACATGAATGTTTGCATGCTTTGGAGTCATTTTGGAGTCATTTGGCATGCCATTTCAGATCTGAAACATGCACCATTATATGCTATGTTTCATCATTTGCCATGCCTTGTTAGAGTTGCATGTTGTATCTTAGGATAGATCCATGCATTGGACACGTTTGTGTGCATTTCGGTTACCTCATTTCATTTAATGGCCACTGATTTTGGCATGCTTGCGAGCTATCCATGTTAGTTTAAGTCCATCGTTGCATGTTGTTGCATACCGTGTTTGTCTACATGTTTAGGTTGCGCGCCTAGCATACATTGCTCATTTGCATGTTCATGTTGCATACTTAGCCGCCATGCCTAGGTTGCATTCCATTGAGCTTGCATCCCTTGCCTCTTGACCAATCATGATAGGGGTTGGGGCCCTTTGATTTGTTTTGTGCTTGCATTTCATTTGATATCAAAGTTGCTAACTTGGCTTTCGGGCCATCATGCATTGAAATGCGTGATTAATGCCCCGGGGGTCGAGGGCCATGCTCCCTTGAGTCTAACACATGATAGGGAGTGTGTCCATGCATACATTTGCCTAAAAATTCCATGCCATACACTGCTTGCCCTCTGCTGCTGTCAATTGCAGGTTCTGCAGCAAGTTTTGGCCGGTCGGCTAAATACAGTGCCGACCGGCCAGGAATTTGTAGCCGATAGATCAAAATGCAGCCGGTGATCATCCCCTTTGGCCGGTGGTGTTCCCCCTCAGCCGGTGGTGTCCCACAGAACTCAAAGAAGCAATCCTGAGACTTTGGCAATTTTCAGAGGAGCAGGGCAGTGTAAACAGAGGCAACAGTGCTATGGCAGCGAGTTTCTGGGCGAGGCGGATCAATCATGCATCATTCACGCATCCCGAGGCGGGGCTGTGGCCACCTTATTTTATTATTAATTTGTTAATTAATTAGAGGGTCTGTAATAATTAATTTATTTATTATTCGGACTGTAATATTTATTTGGTCCCTCTGAGTGAGGGCGTATTTGTAATAAGTGTGCGTGAGTGTGTGCATGTCTTCCAACCCCCACTCCTTTCTCCCTTTTATTTACCTGCTTATGATGGTAGATTAGGGCATCTTTAAAATTAGCATACCTTATGCAATGCATGCGTGCATCCATGCATTTGTTGACATGCATCGGGCTCGGTACATCATACAAACTGCATTGTATTTCAATTCCAAATTGAATACGTGTTATTTGTAGCATCCCACATGCCATGTTTAGGATAGCCGAGCCTGCCTAGATTACATCTTTGCATGTGTTGCATTAGACATTTCAGTATGCTTAGGTCCATGCATGGATTTCTAATGAGCTTCTGTTTTGGCTTGGAGTACTAGGTGAGTTTTTATGCTTTAGCATCCTTGCACGTGTGTGAGTGTTGCCATAATAGCATGACTACCATGAGGCTAAGTGCTTATGTGATATAACTGTTTGAATGCCTGTGAATGGAGGTAAAATTACCTAGATTGGAATAATGCATTAAAACTGTGAGTTTCAAGCCCCCCAGATAGTGGCAAAACTGTCTTTTCTAAAAGCCCACTTGAGGGTGGCAAAACCTGCATTTTAGCCTACTTGCGAGTAGCAAACCATTTTCAAAACAAACATGTAGTGTTTTGTTCCAATTTAGGCGATTTGGTCTATACTTGTTTGCTGTGCGCATAACATAGTAATTCTAGGCTAATAACCGGAATAAGAACACATAACGTTTTCAAAATTGGATATCACGGTTAGTAGAGGCCGATCTTCGGATCGGGCGAGAGGGGGTGCTCATAGCTGACCTTCCCCAATCGTACCCAAGTTCCCGAGCCGAGGCAACTTTGGTGATGACGGACACGTGGCCTTTGGCACCGAGTCAGGGTTTCCTAAATTTCCCCATTTAAAAAATATTTAGGTGGCGACTCTGTAATCTGGCAAAGCAGTCCATGTTTGGCACTACTTTTCAAAAAATCTGTTTTTCTTCAAAACGATTTGCCGGATTTGGACTCTTTGGTTCAAGATTAAGAACCGCAACAAACAAAAAGGGAGTCCGAACTGTAGTAGCGAGGTCCCACGCGGGCGCTGTTACAGGAGCGTGTTTCTCGCATGTGCAACACTGACCTCCGTACATGCGGCGTCTCCCTCGCACCTTTTTCTGCACCTGCCTTTTATGCACTAGGAAACCCAAGATTTTCCCTTTTTTCTGCACGTGTAGCCTTACCTCTCGCATGTACGGCCCTTCTCTCGCACGTATGGTCCAAGGCCCCACACGTGCGGCCCAAGGCCCCGCACGTGTGGCTCTGTACTCTAGCCAGGAAATTTTTCCAGCTCAACACCAGACACTCCGGATCCAATCTCGCACCTTCCGAAACATGAGAAATCGACACGGACATAAACATGGATAAGGATTTTGAGAAAAGTTTTCAAATACAATAACCCAAACTATTAGTCAAGGCTCCTAGTTATACTCGACAGCGTTACGAAAATAAATTCAACATAACTCAAGATGACGAGGCGAATTATGTACCGGGTCATCACAAGCTCTGAAAACAAACAGACCCATATCTAATTCAACTCAATTCGTTTAAACCCATTTACTAAAAGAAGAGCCTTAATCAGATGGGAGTGTCATTTTTCCTTGTAAATAATACAGACATTTTAATGGGGAAAAAAATTTAGGGATAATGCCACAAATAAAAGTGATGGTGCCACATATATTTATACAAAACAACATATTTATAAGAAATTATTTGGTGGTCTTGAAGTATTACTCCACACATACACTTGTCATATCATCCCAAAAGACAAAAGTGGTGTGCTCTACTATTTTAGCCAATACAATTCAAGTTTTGGCATTGAATTGATTTGCCCCTAAAGCAAAATATAATTTTTTTCATATTTACCCTTCAGATAAAAATGTTTGGATTACCAAAAGTTCTGGTATTTATATCACCCATTAGTTGATCACTACAATTCATGGTCTCTGTTTTACATTCTATCATCTTCTCTCTCTACTGTATCTTTCTCTATAGACCATCACACAGCTATATATTTTTCTTCTTTCTCTACTCTTTTTTCTTTCCACATTGTTAGGTCCCTACTTGTTGTCAATTTTGTGAACAAACTTAGGTACTCAAGTTATAATTTTTCCTTGTTGTTTGGTCTTCCCGCTCGATTGGAGAAAGTTGCGCTCAAGCAGAAATCTCACACTTTCAGTAGTTTGGCTTCTCTGCAAAAATACTAGTAGGCGTGTTTTTACGCGTAAGCGTGATTTCCAATGCTCGAGCATAGACCCCAGTTAGGAATATGCGATTGAATGTCATCGCTTGAGCAGCAAGTCCTGCGCTCGAGTGGAGATCGCATATCCAACTGCTATAAATCTGTAGTTTGCTCTGATTCTAGGATACGCTTCCAGATATTCTTTTTGGGGTTTTAGGGTTTTCTTTTGGAGGTTTTGTCCCTGTTTTCCTTTGATTTCTTTGTGAGTTTATTCATGGATCAAGAGAGTTAAAATCAAAGGGTATCAGTTTGTTTTTATTAATACAAAAGAGTTGTTCTTCGGTGGATTCCGGAGATTCAAGCGTGGAGTATTCAAAGGAATTCGAAGCTGTGTGTGGTTGTTGATTCAATATGGATGTTGTGGATTCAACATCAAACTGATCAATTTCGAGACAAAGGCGACAGTGAAAGAGATATAGATTGTTGAAGACAAATTGATAGAGTTTGGGTAATTTGTTTGGTAATTTTGTATTCTTTCTTTCTTTCATAGTGGATTGATTAGTGGTGTTTCGCCCGTGATTTTTTTTATCACAATTGGAGGTGCTCCAATTGTGATTTTTTTACGTAAAAATTGGTTGTGTAGATTTATTGTTTTTGAAGCTGCAATCTAAATCACTTTCGTATGTGCTAGATGATTTAGATTGTTAGTTTTAATTGTTTGGAAATTGTTGCAATTAATTCTGATCTGAATCACGAATCACTTAGGTTTTTCAATTGGTATCAAAGCGGGTCACTCTTTGTTTTTATCAAAATTATAAAAGTGTGATTTTGTGTGATTTGTGATATGGATTCAATTCGTGAAGGTAACTCGACCCATAGACCTCCGTTACTTGACGGTACAAACTATTCTTGTTGGAAAGCTCGTATGAGGGCATTTTTAAAATCTATTGATGAGAAAGTTTGGCACTATGTGATCTATGGGTGGAGTGAACTTGTTGTCACCATTGATGGTGTTGATATCCCTAAACCACTCGATAGATGGAATGCAATCAATTATCAAAACTCGAGTTGGAACAGTAAAGCTCTCAATTCCCTTTTTTGCTTTGTCACACCAGAAGAGTTTCGTCTTATTTGCACATGTGAGGTAGCAAAAGAGGCTTGGGTCATTCTTGAAACTATTCACAAGTGTACTACTGCTGTTAAAAGATCAAAACTTTATCGTTTCACCTCATCTTTTGAAACTCTTTTTATGCGTGATGATGAGACGTTTGATGATTTTAATGCTAAACTTAGTGACATCCTAAATTCCTGTTTCACACTCAGAGAAAAAATCCCTAAATCGAAGATTGTTGGAAAAATTTTGAGGTCATTACCTGAGAGGTTCCAATCAAAAGTGACAGCTATTGAGGTGGCTTAGGTTGTTTAGAACCTCAAGCTTGATCAGTTGGTTGGAAACTTGCAGACTTATGAAGCCCACTAGATTTCTAAGAAAAAACAAAAAGATAGTGTGGCTTTTACTAGTGCTCATGAGACTTCTAAGACCCTTGAGGTTGAGTTTGATCTAGAGTCTGAAATCACGGCGATGTTTACCAAATAGTTCAACAAATTTTTAAAGAAAAAGAAGCCTAATTTCAAGGACTCTAGTTCAAAAGATAAGGGTAATGATAAATTCAAAACTTTTCCACCAAAAGTTGCTCCAAAAATAGAGAAAAAGACTGTGAAGGGGCAAGGTGTCAAGTGTTATGAATGTCAAGGGTTTGGATATATTGCATTTGAATGTTCATCAAAAAAGAACTGAAAGAAAGTCTATACAGTGACTTGGGATGATGAAAGTGGGTCAGAGCAAGAACCCGAAAAAATTGAATCCGGTGAAGACGGGGATAGTACTTACATGGTATTTTGGTCTACCTTCACTCAACCACCTCCAAAGCCAGTTGAGTTTGCTCATGGTGAGAGTCTGCACCGTGCTCTTACCTTTGATGATAGTGATTACTTATTCTGGAAAATCAGAATGAGGTTGTATCTTAGAGCTCATGACCCTGAAGGCTGGCAAGCAATTGAAGAGGATGTTGAAAGTGCTAACAATCCGAGCAATCAAAGAGTTCTGAATACCATCCGTGAAGCAATTTCTGAAGAAGAACAACAACGGATTGCTCACTGCACAAAGGCCAAAGATACAGGAGACATTCTTAGTCAAATCCATGAAAGAGAAGAGTCATCTTCACAACCATCCATCAACATTCATGCCTTAGTTGCTCGACTGGATGAGATCGAGGAGAAAGAGAAGCAAAAAGAAGATGATGAAACCTTAGAAGACAATGATGAGATTGATGGTGATGACCTACAACAAGCTTATGAAAAGATTTACAATGAATCTCTGAACTTGTCCAAGATCAATGACATATTCACTTTCAAGCTCAAAGCATGTGAAAGCGAGAATGTCAAGCTAAAGGGAGAGATTGCATCAGCAAAAAAGGATGTCATCAAGATCTCCAATGACAGGCAAGACCTCTGTGGAAAACTTATATCTTATGAGACTGAAAGGAATGAACTTCTGAAAATCTATGCTACATATGAAGAGAAGATTTAAATCCTTGAGATGTCACAAGCTATTTTGGAAGAGCTGGTTGGTTAGAAAAAGAAAAAACTCAAAGATGCTATAGCCACGATTGATATGTGGGATAGGCTATGGGTCAAAGACACTGGAAGACATCATCGGGTCTCAACAGATGAGTTGTGACAAAAGTGGGATAGGCTATGGTGATGCAACATTTCAAAAGGGACAAGCCTCAACATCACATGACATCAAGACTCAAGCAAAGGGAAAGCTGAAGGTTCAACAAGGTGATCCCTCTCTTCATCAACCTAAAGGGGGTAAGATCAACAAAAGGGAGGTAAAACCTGTTTTTGTTTGTCATCATTGTGATAGGTATGGCCACATTCTCCCTTATTGTTATGAGTTGTTTGGTAAAGTGTCTTAAAAGATTAGAAATTCTAATAGTTCATGGGTTAGGAGACAACCTTACATGTCTAGGCAGAGCACCAAGATTAATGATGGTGTTCACAACATTAAGACATTTACCAAGACTGCCAACCTTGCTTCTGTTAATACCAAAAAGATATGGGTGAAAAGGAGTGGCTTAACTTGTTTTGTTGTTCACACTGCTCCGAAAGCACGTGACTCACAGATGTGACATCTTGATAGTGGGTGCTCTCGTCACATATCTGGTGACAAATCCTACTTCACGTTACTTGAAAAATATGAAGGAGGAATTGTTAACTTTGGAGATAGTGGCACTTCTAGAGTCATTGGTAAGGGCTTTATAAGTGTGGTCGGTTTTCCCAAGCTTGAAAATGCCTTACTTGTTATGGCCTTAAAGCGAATCTTTTGAGCATCAGTCAAATGTGCGATTCTCACCATGAAGTATTATTTTCAAAAAATAAAAAAGAAATTTTGGATAAGAAGGGAAGTACTATCATGTATGGGGTTCGCATATCTGATAACTGTTATGGGATTGTTACCACAAATGATTTCACTTGCCACTCAGCCATCATAAGTAATCTTGACTTGTGGCATCAAAGATTAGGTCACGTGAATTTTAAAGACCTAACTAAGATAGCCAACAAAGAGCTAGTGAGAGGAGTACCCAAAATGGGTAAGAATGTGAACCATGTGTGTGGACCATGTCAACTTGGGAAGCAAACTCATGCCTCGCATAAAAAGGTGAACATCTTAACAACCAAACGACCTCTTAAACTTGCTCATATAGATCTTATGGGATCCACTCGCACTGAAAGCATTGGAGGTAAAAGATACATTTTTTTTTTAACTGTTGATGACTACATTCGTTTTCATGGGTTAATGTTTTAAGAGAAAAATCTAATACGTTTGATGCTTTCCAATCCTTAGTCCTTAAAATCCAAAATGAATAGGGTGTTTCTATTGGGCATATCATAAGAATCCGAGCTGATCATGGTTGTGAATTTGAAAATAGCTTGTTTTCGGATTTTTGTGATATGCATGGAATTAAGCATGATTTTTTTGCACCCATTACTCCACTGCAAAATGGAGTTGTTGAGAGGAAAAACACGGTAGTCCAAGAGATGGCTAGGGTCATGCTCCTTAGTGAGAAAGTTCTTCCAAAGTTTTGGGCTGAAGCCTTGAATACCACTGTTTATGTTGTGATTCGTTTGTATTTAAGGCCCGACACTTTACAAACTCCATATGAATTGTGGAAAGGGTTGAAACCTAATGTAAAATACTTCAAAACTTTTGGGAGAAAATGTTACATTTTCAAAGATAGAGAGCATTTGGGCAAATTTGACTCCCGAAGTGATGAAGGTATTTTTCTAGGGTATTCGACTACTAGTAGAGCATTTCGTGTCTATAACCTACGTACTTTATCTTTAATGGAATCGATCAATATGGTTGCAGATGACACAGGTTCTCCTATTTCAGCTATACATGAGGAAGAAGTTGGTGAGTCTTCAATCTTGGATACCGAACCATAAAGCAAAGGAGAAGCACAGGGCCAAGCCCAAGGTGAGCCAGCACCAACTTCTATGGTAAGTTTGAGTCCAAAGAGTGCACAAGGAGACACCACCTCCGATGCCTAAACCACTACCAGTCTAGTTTTAAAATCATCAGCAACGGTAAAACTAAATCATCCGATTCAACAGGTGATTGGTAGTGTTTCAGACGGAATGAAAACCCGAAAACAAATTCAAGAAGAGCTATCTCATATGTGCTACCTAAGAATGTAAAAGAGGCTTTACTAGATGATAGTTGGGTTAATGCAATGCATGAAGAATTAGGTCAATTTGAATGTAACAAAGTTTGGACTCTTGTTCCCAGACCTAGCAACATGAATGTGACAGGTACCAAGTGGATATTCAAAAATAAATCTAATGAGAATGGTACTGTGGTTAGAAATAAAGTTAGGTTGGTTGCTCAAGGCTATACACAAATAGAGGGTGTTGACTATGATGAGACGTTTGCCCCTGTTGCTCCTCTCGAATCTATTTGTATTTTACTTGGTGTTGCATGCTTTCTGGGGTTCAAACTATTTCAAATGGATGTGAAAAGTGCATTTCTGAATGGGTACTTGAAAGAAGAGGCTTATGTTGAGCAATCAAAAGGGAGGACCCAAAATGTCCAAACCATATCTACAAGTTAGACAAGGCGTTGTATGGGTTGAAACAAACCCCTCGAGCTTGGTATGATAGACTTACTACCTTTCTTCTTGATAATGATTTTCAAAGTGGTAGTGTGGACAATACCTTATTTGTGTAACATACTAAGTCTCATATACTTGTTGCTCAAATTTATGTTGATGATATTGTGTTTAGATCCACCTCTGATTCTCTTGTGAAATATTTCTTAGACTGCATGACATACGAGTTTGAGATGAGCATGATGGGGGAGTTGTATTATTTCTTGGGTCTTCAAATTAAACAGTCTCCTTTGGGTATGTTTGTCTTTCAGACCAAGTATGCCAAAAATCTTGTGTCTAAGTTCGGTATAGAGTTGGGCAAACTTGCACGCAGTCCCATGAGCACTAGTCTCCACCTCTCCAAAGATTCCTCTGGTACTGATGTTGATCTTGCCCTTTATATGAGTATGATAGGGAGTCTTTTGTACCTCATAGCCAGTTGACCTGACATTGCATTTAGTGTAGGTGTGTGTGCCCATTACCAAGCCTGTTCTAAAGAGTCTCATCTACTTGCAGTCAAACGCATCATTAAGTATGTTAATAGGACATTGGGATATGGGATTTGGTTCTCGACCGATACTACAGCCGAAATCATTGGTTTTTCTAATGCTAACTGGGCAGGGTGTGCCGATGATCATAAGAGCACATCTAGAGTGTATTTTTACCTTAGGAATAATTGGTTTCCTGGCATAATAAAAAGAAAAATGCCATCTCTCTTTTGAGCACTGAGGCTGAGTACATTGTTGTGCACAAATGTTGAGGATGAAACAAATGCTTCATAATTATGGTATAGACCAGGACACTCTCACATTTTCTGTGATAATACAAGTGCCATTAACATCTCTAAAAATCCAGTCTAACACTCTCGCACCAAACATATTGACATTCGTCATCATTTCATTTGAGAGTTAGTTGAAAAGGGCCTAGTAGTTCTTGAACATATATCTACTGAGCATCAAAAAGCTGATATTTTTACAAAACCCCTTTGATCTTCTTAGGTTTGAGTTCCTTAGAAAGACCTTGGGTGTAGTGCTCAGTAACTAGAGTGTGTCCTGTTGCATGAGTGGGTGAAAGTGTATGGTTGTTTGTGTACTTGGATGTTATAATCTCATTACCATTGATTCTTCTCATCTTTGCACTTAGACTTAATGAAAACCTTTCATGCTGCTTGCAAGATTTCATTTATCTTTGTTCATAGCTCATTCTGAATGCTCATGCTCATTGACTTCATGATCTCATTTTGTACACATTCTTGAGATACACTGTTGTAGGAGTTTCTACATAAGTGATCAATTCTCTCTATGGACTTCTAACATTATCTCATATACTTTGCTAGAGGAATTGACCTATACTCATGGGTGATGTTGAGTCTCTTAACCATCCACCATCTAGATTCATTTCCACGGTTTCTCCCTCACTTCTTTGTAGTCTGGGCATAAGGAAAAAGCTACCTCAGAGGCACTAACCAAGCCATCCTTATTGTTTCCATTCTTCTTTGGTTTGGTCTCCATACTCTTGAGCGTGCATGCCACCAGTGAGTGCCCACAAGCAAGAAAAGTAAAAAGAAAAAGAAAAAAAAGGGACTCATTAATTGAGGGGGAGCCTTCACTTTTACTCAACAAATACCCATTGATTTCTAGTGGTTTGACTTTTCTCAGTGATGTTTAGATACTCTTGCTGGAGGTCCAGCCATCCGATTTGTAATAACCCTCACACTGCCCTAACCATACTCACATGCATTTATATGATTTTGCTTTGTTGAGCATGCATTTTAATTCTTGACTTGCCTTGCATCCTTGATTTGTCTTGCATAAGTGTTGCTTGATGCCATGTTCCTTATTGGCGTGTGTGCGTTTAGCCGAGGTCACCTTGAGACTAGTTCACCTTTGAACCTTCGTGCTTAGAATCATGTTGGAACCACTTGGTTGACCTTCACCTTCACCCCGACATTTTAGCCGAGATGTCACTACCTAGCCGAGGTATTTTACACTAGTGACCTTTGTTCCCGGGCTGGTATGACATAGGCCGAGGTGTGGCACACCCTGGCCAAGGTGTGGCACAACTTAGTCAAGTGTTGTCCTCCCTAGCCAATGTCTTTGTTACCCCGTTGCCGAAGTCCTGTCTTTGGCCGATGTTATTTCTGCCGAGGTATTGTTGTTAGCCGATGTCAGTACTCGCCGGAGTGTTTTACTGGGTAGCTTGTTAGATACACTTTGTCAGTCAGTCACCTTTTTGAGTTGAACCAACCCTGTAATGCCACGTGTCCGAGCTGAGTGTTAAATCAGCCGCCAAGCCCAGAAATGTCTCATTTTGTATCACATCTTGTTCTTGAGGAGAGAGAAGCTCTAGGAAGAGTTCTAGAGTGAGAAAGTAGATAGTAAGCTTGATCCTTGGTGTTTGATCCGTTGGATTTGTGATCTAAGGTTAGATTCTTTACCTCCTTTTGTTGTTCTTAATGATCGTCTAGCTGCATTGCATGATTGAATATGTTTTGCATGCCATGCATTGATTTAAAGATTGGTTTTAGAAAGAGAAAGTTAGTGTTCATGTGTTCTTGAGAAAAGCCTCGATTTGATCCGAAAGCTTGCATTGAAATCTATGCTTTTGTGTTTGTTTCACCAAGATATTCTAGTATGGGTACCCAGGTCCATGTTTTCAAACTCATGGCATGAAATCTCAGATTTTATAAACGTAAGTTATGATCTTTGCACTCATCTCCTTCATAATCTTCATATTCATGTTCTTTATGTCCTTGAGCAGAGGGAAACCCAGATTTTCCCGACTTCATTTATCCTTGAATGTGGCCCTCGGGACCACACCTCGACGAGAGGGTGTGGGACCTCGGCCAAGGCCTGGTTAGGTGCCCAGCATGTTTTTCCAAAGTAAGAAACAGTGTTTGATATGATTTGACTTAGTTTTGGGCGAAAGCCGAGATCATTTGCATGCATGTGAAACTTGCTTGAAAGTGTATTCAATAGACTCGCCATGTGTTTGTAGGGCTTGAACTCGCCTTGACCCCGACGTCTGAAGAACTATGTGAGTGGCATTCTTAATAAAGCTATGTTACCATGTTTTGATAAAAGTCTTGTTTTGCTTTGTTTGGAAAGTATTTGTAAGCATGAGTGATTATCCCTATTTTGTGTGTCAAGTATTATATCTTGTTTGATGACAATCTTGGAAAGTCCTTACGTGCTGGAGGACTCTAAGCATTTGCAGCACACTCTTGAAAGTCCGTACGTGCTAGGGGACTATAAGCACTTGTAGCACAAAGTTTGGAAGTCCGTACGTGCTAGGGGACTATAAGCACTTGTAGCACAAGTCCTTAGTGTCGGGGACTATAATGCAACGACATTCTTGTTTAGAGATCTCTCTTGTCTTGTCTTGCCTTGCCACTGATGGTTTTACCGCGTGGGTTCGTTTGTCCGGATTGTCATCTCTTGTACTATATTGGTGCTAGTAAGCATCCCTTGAAGCTTGAAAGATTTGATAGACGAACTTGATTTATTTCATGTAATGTTTTGTTAAAAGATCTCGGGCATCATTAATGTAAACCCTTTATTACTTATGCCATTCACTGAGTATCTAAGCTCACCCTCTCTATATATATGTAGGTGATGAGCAGGGCGGCGACGCCTAGATGTGTTTGCCGATGTGTTTTGCCGACGTATTTTGGATTCGTATTTTGCAACATCTTGAAGATCATGCTTCTTAGTTATTTCATTGTATTTTGTATTTGCTGGCCGAGAAGCCTTTTGGTCAAGATGTAATTTTTGTACTCTATTTTGTTGTATTGAAGCCATTATAAGATGTATGTCATTTCATTTAACTTAAGCACTGCTCTTATGGACTACATAGCTTTTATTTATTGCTTCCGCATTTGTAAGCCCCATATGTTATACTCTGATTTGTGTGTGAATTCTTGTAAGAGGCCTTTGGTAATCTCGGGTTACTGGCCATCTCGGCGCCGACCTACTAGGGGCAGGTTGGGGTCGTGACACGATTACTACTAGGATTAACTCTAGCACTGTGGCCTCTCAAGGATTGCACACACATACATTCATTATGTGAGCTCTCATGTTTGCCTTTGAGTTGTGCATTCATTTGTTGCTTATGATCATTGATCTTTGTTTACCTGTTTTGCTCATGATACTGTGCTTCGTATTGTCCAACTTGCGAGATTGCGAGTTTCATGGTATGTGGATTATCTCATCTTAGCATCACATTCTTGCTATTGTGCTAATCCCCGCTTGTTTCAAGTTTTACTTGACAGTGTGAGTTGTTTTTACTTGCTCAGCAGGGTGGTTTCTGAACTTGGTATTTTTTCTCTCTCGCTCGAGCATTAACTAGAGCGCTTGAGCGAAGATTTCACTCATCCAGTACTTTTGCAGAGGCTCCAATCTTCTGGGAGTATGTTTTTTGTGCTCGAGCGCATGAGTCTTGGCTCGAGCGAAGCCATGCTTGTAAGTAAGGACGCTCGAGTGGGAAAACCCTCACTCAAGCGGCCAACACTACTTTAAAAAAACCCAGGCCTCGACTTTTCAGTCCATTTTTTCCCCCAAATTTCTTCTCCTCTCTGCTAGGGCTCCGATTGTGTTCACATCCTTTCCACTTCCGCCTTGGATTGGCTTGTATGTGCCTGTTTGTTCCCTCATTCCAGTGCTCCATCATCCTCTCAAGTTTGTCTCTCTTCTTTTCTCATTTTTTTTCATTATCTCTGTCTAGCTTGTATGTTTTGAGTCTTGGGTGTGCTAGTTTTATCTGTGTCTAGTCTAGGGCTTCACTTGTTCACAGACTTCCACAATGGGGTTGCACATTTTGGGTATTGTTCTTGGTTTCCTATTGAACTTAGTTTCCTGAAGTCCTCATGTTGGTTCTGCTTGGTTTTGTTATGGTTTATTTTACTGCTCTATTATTGTTGTGCATTGTGTCTAGGGTTTACTGGTGAGTTTATGGTTTTGGTCTTGTCTTGCCTATCAGTGTGTCTCCTGATTGTTACATATGTTGTGTTTGGATTTTAGTACTCATGTTTTTCGCTCTTACCATTTTGTTATTAATGGTTTTGTTACTAATTTTTTTTTGTCCCTAACGGTTTTGGTCTTTGTATTTGGTTTGGGGGGGTGGGTGGGTGTTTTTCTGTCTTGTTGGGGCTGTTGTGTTTCGGTTTTAGCCATGTCCACGTCCAAATGCCGAAAGTCCATAACTAACCACCCAAATTATTACCCTGATCGGTTCCCCTCCACAGAAAAAGCCAAGTCCTTTAGGGAATTTTACATGTGACAACCCTACTCTGTGTTATGCTATTTAATCTAAATTATACTTATAATTATGAGCTTGATATGATTTTAAATGCTAATTATATGATTATATGTGTGTTTGAATTTCTATCTGTTTATCGTAGGAAAATCTGTTTGATTTTCTGCTATAAAAAATTAAATTGAAGGCCGTAGAGACGACATAAACCAAAATCGGCCGTATTATTGTGATTAGCATAATTTTTAGAGTCTATGGTGGAATTTAATTAAAAACTGATTTGGATCAAATTAAATAATGAGCCATAATTAATTAGACTAACCCATAATTAATTAGCTTAAGCTAATCACTCACTATATATAAAAGGTT
Organism: Camellia granthamiana; assembly: GCA_036172215.1. Classification (NCBI taxonomy): domain Eukaryota; kingdom Viridiplantae; phylum Streptophyta; class Magnoliopsida; order Ericales; family Theaceae; genus Camellia; species Camellia granthamiana. The sequence goes on along the minus strand of CM069908.1, from coordinate 14,400,679 downwards.
TTAAAAAAAAAAGAAAGGAAAGGAAAGTAAGAAAGAAAGATTATGTGTTGTCAATAGGGATTTCATCTGGATATAATGCGCAAAATAGTGTGGATAACTGGTCAAATAAACTTTCGAGCTTTAAAGAAATAAAATTGAAATAGGAAAAGGAAGATTGCATTTGCGTTTTACTTCGGTTAATTTGTTAAAGACAGAGGTTATGGCTGCACTAGTGCTAAAATGCTGCTATCAGATTTATAACGTATAATTTGGAACAAATGGGCCTTGATGACAGAGTACTCTAATTTATTTTAGTTATGGCTTTAATTAATGTATAATTTGGGACATAATTCTTGGTTATGTTTTCCTTCCGTTTGAAGGTTTTGTAAGGTTTGAAAGTGAAACAAAGTAATAGTATCAATGGAAATAAATTTTTTGTGAAAGCTATTGAGGATATAAATCATCATGAGAAAACTAGAGATGAAAGGAAATTAAAGAATGTCAGGAAGCTAGTTGTCGAAACAAATTGATGAAATTAACAGCAAATTATGGAAATAGATGATTCTGATTCAATTTTGTTTCTATCCTCTTGAATTCTCTTGACTCTTTGTATACCTGTTTAAGGTATTGGTTGTAATGCAAGGTGTTATCAATGCAATTTGTTTTTCTGTTATCTTGCTAGAATGGCTAATGAATTGTTGCTTCTACTGAGCTTCTTCTATATTCTATGCTCAACTGGCGATGACATTGCACATTGCTCACTGGACCGTGATTTTCATAGGTTTTTTTTATCACTTGTTATTCTCTTCTTACAACCTTATTATTATTATTATTATTTAACAGCATTTCTTTATTTTTTTTATGGTTCCAATGTTTCATATATGCTAGTATTTAATTAATTACTCTTATGGTTACAGTTGCCTGAGAAGATATACTTCAATTCCATTTGATTCAATCTTGTTGCACATTTATCACAGATTTTTGCTATGTGGTTGGACACTGTTACTTACTTGCATGCCTTGGTACTGCAGAAAGGTACTAACTATTTTTTGTTCTCAATTTTTCCAAATATGCTTAGATTTAATCAATTCCAAAAAAAAAAAAAAAAAAAAACTTCCCCCCAATCTCATGTCTCTCTAAATAGGAATGGCATTTAAAAAACAAATATTTCTTGTAGTGAACTTCAGATGCACTAAATATTAAATTTCATTCCAATGAGAAGAAAAGTGACGGTTGCTAATTATAATATTGGAGTCATCTTAAATGAGATTCACCCCTTCCCAATGGTTGCTAAGAATAAAACAACCTTGTTTCTGATTTGTTTTGATTCCAAATATGTTTCGTGGATTGAACTTCTACATAATATGCAGAATTTGGGGGTGGGCATTGTTCTGATTCCATAAAATTTTCACCTTGTTCTACATAATATGGAAAATTTGAGATATGGACACTCAGATCTTTTGTTATTGATGACATTGAAATAATTGAAGCAGACTGAACACAATCTTTGTCCATCTATTAAACAAAAAAGCAAGGCTGAATACATCTTTCTTTTCTCATTAGATATGAGATTGAAACAAGGATGACTTCATGATTTTAAATTAAGAAATACCGATAATTAGCTACGTGACAATTTAAGATCTTCTGGAATTTGAATTGCCTCATTTTTATTTTAATTTTCATAACACTTGAATTGAAGGCAATGATTCATAACCTATGAATTGCTATGCTGTCACCTTGACACCAGTTAAAGATGATGAGACAATGTTTTCCTACGAAATCCTAGACAAATTATCTACATAAATCTGATAGACTCAGTCTAAGTGCAACAAACAATGTTAAGGGAAATGCTGTCCACACGCAGATAATTCAGTAGAATGATTCATGATCCATGAAATAACAGAACACACCCAGTACGAAATAAAATAGAATAAAAAAAACATGACGACTAGTGTAAACACACCCAGATAATTCAATTTCATTTTCATTATGATTTATTCTAAACATTTGCCTTATAATAGTGTAAGTACCTTTTGATTATGTAATTCTATCTAGATACATCCTGTTTCATATACTAACCATTAAAACTTCATTAATTTGTTTAGGACCATGGAACTGTTAGTTGAGTATTGAAAGGGTAAGGAGTCTATGAAAATCAACTAAAACGTTTTGTTTATAATGTTATAGAGAATCAAAATCAACTAAAACATTTCTAACACCAAAATTATAAATTCTGTGTTTATGGAAGCTTAAGCAGAAATTGTTGGGATACCTCCTTATTGGAGTGTGGGACCCAATTGGTTTTGGAAAAAGAGTTTTAATTGGGCTTGGTTTAGTATAATATATTTTTATATATTATATTTGTGGAGGCCCAATCCAATTGGGATACAATTAGGATTGATTACAAAACCCTAGATTCATTATATTATATTTTATATATTTGGTGGCATTGTTTTTTTTGGTCCAATACACACAACAAGAAAGGTGCGGCGGCTGCTATAATGATTATTGGGGTTCGTGCCTATTAATCATCTTTGGTGATTTTTTGATTCAAGTTAGTGGATTGATTTCGGCAGCTATTGGTGTTTGATTTGGGTTGTTATTTTGGGTCTTCTTCAACTCTGATTCTGAAGATTTTGGTTCTTCTATTTGGTGAGGTCTTTCCTCTTTATTTATTTATGATTATTTGGAATTCACCTAAGGGTGGTTTGTGAAACCATTAGTGTCACGTTTGTAATCGTTTGGAACTTATTTGATTGATAGTGGAATCGGATTTCGATCCCGTGGACGTACCTCACATTGAGGGAACCACGTAAAAATTCTTGTGTTGCCTTTGATTTAATTTTTCCGCATTAGTTTATATTCCCATTGATTGATTTACTTGTGGGGATTCATCGATTTTCCCCAACAACTGGTATCAGAGCTTACGGTTTATTTGGATTTATTTATTTGTGTAAATCAATGGAGGGGAATGTGGGTCGTATGTCTAGCTTCAATGAAAGCAATTGGGTAACTTGGAAAACTAAAATGGAGGACATATTATTTTGTAAAGATTTGTATGGACCCATTGAGGGTGATAGTAACAAATCAAAAGATGGTTCTTTTTCAAAGAAAGACGTTGAGTGTTATTATTGCCATGAGAAAGGGCACATGAAGCGGGAATGCCGAAAGCTCAAGAACAAGGAGAAAAGGCGTGACAAAAGTGTGGATAAGAAGCAAGAAGACACAACAACAGTTACTACCGATGATATCATGGTCGTTTGTGAAGATGATTGTATCAATTTTGTGGGCCAAGAGAGTCATTGGGTGATTGATTCTGGTGCTTCTTTTCATGTGACTTCTCGAGTTGATTTCTTCACTACCTACACTGCAGGAGATTATGGTTCTGTTCGAATGGGTAATGAAGTTTGTCCAAGATTATTGGTATGGGTGATGTTTGCTTGGAAACAAATTTGGGCTGCAAATTGTTGCTTAAAGATGTGAGACATGTTCCCGACATTCGCCTTAATTTAATCTCTACTGGGAAGCTAGATGATGAAGGCTTCAACAACAAATTTGGTGATGGAATATGGAAGCTCACAAAGGGTTTGGTGGTGGCTAAGTGCAAGAAGACTCATACACTTTATTCGATGCAAGGAAAAATTTGTAAAGGTGTTGTCAATGCACTTGAAGATGATACTTCTACCGAATTGTGGCACAAGCGGCTTGGCCACATGAGTGAAAAGGGGCTGCAAGTATTGTTCAAGAAAGAGCTTCTACCCGGTTTGAAAGGTACACATCTTAAAACTTGTGTTCATTGTTTGGCGGGTAAACAACATAGAGTTTCTTTTCATAAAAATGTTGCTTCTGGAAAAGAAAATGTGTTGGAGTTAATTCATTCGGATGTTTGTGGTCCTTTAAAAGTTAGAACACATGGTGGTGCACTTTATTTTGTTACTTTCATTGATGATTATTCAAGGAAAGTTTGGGCTTATCTATTAAAAACTAAAGATCAAGTTCTAGAAGTATTTAAGCATTTTCAGGCCATGGTTGAAAGAGAAACAGGGCAGAAATTGAAGTGCATCCGAACAGACAATGGTGGTGAATACATTGGGCCATTTGATGAGTATTGTCGCAGCCAAGGTATTCGGCATCAAAAGACAGTTAAGAAGACTCCTCAACAAAATGGCGTTGCCGAGAGGATGAACCGCACCATTGTGGAAAGAACAAGGTGTTTGCTTTCACAAGCTAAATTGCCAAGATCCTTTTGGGGTGAGGCAATGAGTACAGCGGTTGACTTGATCAATTTATCTCCTTGCTATCCTTTGAATGGTGATGTTCCTGAAAGAGTTTGGACTGGCAAAGATGTGTCTTATGAGCACTTGAGAGTGTTTGGTTGCCGAGCTTTTGTTCACATTCCAAAGGATGAGAGGTCCAAGCTTGATAGTAAGTCAAGACAATGTATTTTTCTTGGCTATAGGCGTGATGAATTCGGGTATAGATTATGGGATCCGGTCGACAAGAAAATCATTCGAAGCCGTGATGTTGTGTTTCTTGAAGACCAAACAATTGAAGACTTTGGTAAAGGTGATCAACCGGAGCCAAAAACTAGTGATCTCATTGACATGGATCCATCTCCTTCATCTCCAGTTGATGATGAAAATGGGGGAGATGTGCAGCCACCTATTGAAGATGTGGAGGATGATGCAAATCCTAATGAAGTTGAGCCAGAAATTGAGGAAGAGCATCCAACTCAAGAACCGCCACCACAACTTGAGTTGAGGAAATCTACAAGGGACCGACAACCTTCAAGAAAGTATCCTCCCAATGAATTTGTGTTGATTTTTGATCAAGGGGAGCCTGAAAGCTACCAAGAAGCAATTGAGCATGCAAAGAAAGATGATTGGAAAAAGGCCATGGAAGAGGAGATGAACTCCTTACTTGAAAATCACACCTATGACTTAGTGAAGTTGCCTAAAGGGAGGAAAATTCTGAAAAATAAGTGGGTTTTCAAATTGAAGAATGATAGGAAGAATCTGAGGTACAAGGCACGTCTTGTTGTGAAAGGCTTTGGGCAAAAGAAAGGCATTGACTTTGATGAGATTTTCTCGCCGGTTGTGAAGATGTCTTCTATTCGGGTTGTACTTGGCATGGCTGCAAGTATGAACCTTGAAGTTGAGCAACTTGATGTGAAGACCGCATTTCTTCATGGTGATCTTGAAGAAGAAATATACATGGAGCAACCAGAAGGTTTTGTGGAAAAAGGGAAAGAGAAATTTGTTTGCAAATTGAAGAAAAGTTTGTATGGCCTCAAGCAAGCTCCGCGGCAATGGTACAAAAAATTTGACTCTTTCATGATGAATAATGGTTTTTCTAAAACCACTTCGGACCATTGTGTGTTTGTGAAAAATTTTTCGGATGGTAAATTTATCATTCTTTTGCTTTATGTTGATGATATGTTAATTGTGGGTCAAGATTCTACCATGATTAACAGGTTGAAGTTAGAGTTGAGTAAATCTTTTGCTATGAAAGATTTGGGGCCGGCAAAGCAAATACTTGGTATGAAAATTGTTCGTGATCGCAAAGAGGGACTGATTTGGTTGTCTCAAGAGAGCTACATTGAGAAAGTTCTTGAGAGGTTCAATATGGATAAAGCAAAGCCGGTTGGTTGTCCACTTGCAGGTCACTTCAAACTTAGTTCGAATCAATGTCCTACAAGTGAGAAAGACAAAGAAGAGATGTTGAAAGTTCCTTATGCTTCAGCAGTTGGTTCTTTGATGTACGCCATGGTTTGTACAAGGCCGGATATTGCTCACGCCGTTGGTGTGGTGAGTCGTTTTCTCTCTAATCCGGGTAAAGAACATTGGGCAGCGGTAAAATGGATTCTAAGATATCTTCGAGGGACTTCGAAGGTGTGTTTGTGTTTTGGGGATGGTAAACCGATGCTTGATGGGTTCACAGATTCTGACATGGCTGGTGATGTTGATTCTAGGAAATCTACTTCGGGGTATTTGATGACTTTTGCAGGGGGAGCTGTGGCATGGCAATCTAAATTACAAAAATGTGTTGCTCTCTCAACTACCGAAGCTGAATTTATTGCCATTACAGAAGCTTGCAAAGAAGAGTTATGGTTGAAGAAATTTTTGCAAGAGTTGGGTTTGAAGCAAGAAAGGTATGTGCTTTATTGTGATAGTCAAAGTGCTATTCACTTGAGTAAAAATTCTACCTTTCATTCGAGATCGAAACACATTGATGTGAGATACCATTGGATTCGTGATGTGTTAGATTCGAAATTGTTACAACTCGAAAAGGTTCACACAGATGATAATATTTCAGATATGCTGACTAAGACTTTGTCGAGGGACAAACATTTAAAGTGTCGAACTTTGGCGGGTATGGTTGATGTCTCCACCTAAGTCGGTAGGGGGAGAATTGTTGGGATACCTCCTTATTGGAGTGTGGGACCCAATTGGTTTTGGAAAAAGAGTTTTAATTGGGCTTGGTTTAGTATAATATATTTTTATATATTATATTTGTGGAGGCCCAATCCAATTGGGATACAATTAGGATTGATTACAAAACCCTAGATTCATTATATTATATTTTATATATTTGGTGGCATTGTTTTTTTTGGTCCAATACACACAACAAGAAAGGTGCGGCGGCTGCTATAATGATTATTGGGGTTCGTGCCTATTAATCATCTTTGGTGATTTTTTGATTCAAGTTAGTGGATTGATTTCGGCAGCTATTGGTGTTTGATTTGGGTTGTTATTTTGGGTCTTCTTCAACTCTGATTCTGAAGATTTTGGTTCTTCTATTTGGTGAGGTCTTTCCTCTTTATTTATTTATGATTATTTGGAATTCACCTAAGGGTGGTTTGTGAAACCATTAGTGTCACGTTTGTAATCGTTTGGAACTTATTTGATTGATAGTGGAATCGGATTTCGATCCCGTGGACGTACCTCACATTGAGGGAACCACGTAAAAATTCTTGTGTTGCCTTTGATTTAATTTTTCCGCATTAGTTTTTATTCCCATTGATTGATTTACTTGTGGGGAATCATATCGATTTTCCCTAACAGAAACATCTATAAATTTTCAGGTTGAGGATCTTGCTCGGTTATTGTTAATACAACTCCTGTCTATTGATGTGGATGATGGGCGGAAGAAGGTACATTAATCATTGGAATTTATTCGTATAGAGTCCATATTTTTATTTACTTTTCTTTAGGTATGGATACATTTTCATATAATCTACAAATCAAAGTAGTCATTGCTCCACTAAAAAATCCAAAATACACAAAAAGCCATGGAGATTAAAGAGAACTATATACCTTTTGATGTAGTATATGGGTTTTTCTTGAACCTCACCATGTTTGTGTAAAGACACAATTGGGTATTTTTCATTCAGTGAAGAAAAGAAATAGGAAATCAAAGTAAAATCTTGCAATAGAACCTATTATGGGTTCAATTAAAATAAGTACTATGTGATGACGGATGAGTGAGATTGTGCTTGTCTATGCTTGTTGGTATTTAATTTAGTTTGAATGAACTTGCAATGCAAGTTTTGTTTCAACCCAATACATTTTGAATGTTGCCATGTTTGCCTATGATTTGATTAAATCAAATATTTGAGTTTTTATTTTTTTTATGTTTTTCTCTTCGTAATTCTTTATTGTTAAAAAGCTCATAAATTGTTTTTCTGATATTGTTTTAGGTATTGGGGAGGGAGTCTGCACTCTAAGGCAGTTGAGAAGAAGCGAGACTCTGCAAATCAGGTTTGGTGCAACAAACCTGGAGCTCAAGGCTAAACCTGCATTTTCTTTTGAATACCGTGTCATTTTGATGATTGATAGTTCTTTTGTGGAGATCTATTTGGCTTGGTTCATCTTTATGAATGATCTATTATTTTCTAGACTATAATAATCTTGCAATAGTTTATATAGCCTTTATGAAGATCAACTTTCATTACTGATTTTCTTAATTAGGCAGATTTAGAATGTTTAACTCATGCACCCTTATTTGTGAAGGTAGTTCACTCCATTTGGAAAAAGGTTTAAACTTAACAAAGTAGTTTCTTTCTTTCTTTCTTTCTTTTTTATTTATTTTTATTTTTTTAAACATGAAGACAAAATAATTCCTGTTAACCCATTTAATAAAAGGATTCCAAATTCTACTCTAATTAATTTAAAACAGTTGGTGGAAACTGTTTGTTTCTTGACCAATTAGTCTAGGTTGCAACCTTGATTGAGATCTGTTTCTTTTGCAATTTTTTTTAAATTTGGTTTATTGGTATTGTTTTTGGGTTTTCTGTGTTTAGAATTTTTGCTAATTCTTCTTTTTTTCAGACATTATACCTCGAAACAGTGAAGGTGAAAATCAAAACATACCTAACAGGGACATGAGTCCTTTTTATCAGGAACAAAGAGTACAATTGTGTGACCTCAGCTCATCGATATATTATGGCGGTCAAGACATCTATTCTCAACCTCAGACTACCCAAGGTTTTGGGTACTCAATGGTGAGTGTACGCTATGCAACTCAAGAAGCACGATAATTTTGCTAATATTCAATTTACGACATCTCTAAAATTGAACGAGAAATAATTACTACCTATCCAAAATGCTCTCTTTTTGAAGAATTATGTGTCTTGCTAGGCTAGATGGGATTTGCACAGGAATATCACTTATAGAGTGTACTATCACAATACAGATCCATTGATGAGTTTTCACAAATATGAAAATATGCTAAAATATTTTCTCATCTCCTCAATTCAATCAAGATGGGGTAGAAGATGATTCGGGCAGTGCTTCAAGGGGAAATTGGTGGTAAGGTAGGATTCTATGTTTGTTTCAAATGTGCATGGAAAGTGGTATTTGCATTCCTTGAAACTATATATTTCTTCCATGCAAATGTTTTATTGTTCATTTACTTTCTTGCTTCTTAAAGTCATAAGTCACACGAATGTCTTAGTAAAGATAATTAGAAATCAAAGGCTTTCCCTTTGTTTAAATTCCAAGGCTGAACTGCTGCTATGAAGAATGTAAATTCATATGATTTGTTTCCAATTACCAAAGAAATAGAAAAAGGTTTTCATTAAAGAATTACTATATACACCCCCCCTTCTCTCTCTCTCTCTTTCTCTCTCTCTCACACACACACACACACACATAAAAAAAGCAGTTGTAGATTAGTAGTAGGAATAGTTTGGATTGTTAAGAGGTATGAACTTAGACACTTCCAACATGCATACAAGCACAAAAAAGTAGCTTTAGATTAGTAGTAGGAATAATTTAGATTCTCTTTATGTTTTCATCTACTCATTCTTTAATTATTGTTTCACTTAGATCTATGCTTTTGCTCTTTATTTATTTATTTATTTATTTATTTTTTGTTTTGATAAATGTAGGTTTGAAGCAATGTGGTAAGAGTTGCAAGCTTAGATAGTTGAATTATCTTAGACCAGACATCAAAAGAGGTAACATATCCTCACTACAACAAAAAAATATTTTTAATATCATTCTTCTTAAAATCTTATCAAATATAATGCATTTAGCATCAGATGACGTGAAAATTTTTTTTTTCTAATAAATTCATATTTTATTGGCAACAGGATTAGTTGCGCTAGCTATTGTCGCAGGTTTAGGTGCCTTAACACGTACATTGGGCATCCTCGTCCTTGTGATAGGAGCAAGTGGGTTTGCTACAACTGCAACTGCTATATGAACTGTTGCCGGTAGTTTTAGATAATCTTTGAATAGTTTTGGATATGTTTATATGCATAGTTTTGGATGGTTTAAACTTTCTGGACAGTTTAGAACTTAAGGATATAGTTTGTGAATGTTTGAAATGTATAGAAAATCATTGAATGTTTATAATTTATGGATATAGTTTCTTTTTGATGTTTCAAATAATATTTTGGTAGTTGATTGATATTTTGTGAGACTTATTTGTAATATTTGTTAGATTGTATAGAATTGGTCAAATAGAATCTGTTGAATTTAAAAAAAAAATTGCATATTCTACGGCAGGCATAATAAGTAGTATTACATATTTTATGGCGCACAATTAGCGTCGTTATTTGTCTCACCAATTAACGGCGTGCAAAAATAGTAGCAGAAAAAGTAACAACGACGCACAAAATCTGTCGTTAAATAGTTTTTAACGGCGTACTATAGCATGTCGTAGAAAAAGTATCAACGACGTACAAAATCTGCCGTTAAATAGTTTTTAACGGCGTACTATAGCATGTCGTAGAAAAAGTATCAACGAGGCACAAAATCTGCCGTTAAATAGTTTTTAACGATGTACGAAACATGTCATTGAAAGTGAATGACTTTCCATGACTGGTCATAATATGATGCGTACTGCACGTCGTAGAAGGGTTTTTACGGCGTGCATTGTGCGCCGTAAAAACCCTTTTATGTTGTAGTGTCTTAACCTTGCAAAATCTGAGAAAGGCCTATAGAGAGAGAAAATGTGATTCTAAGGGAGAAGAGGCTCAAATTTGAGGACTTTAGCTTAAAGCTTGGAGAATTGAAGAACTAGGCTCAAGAACTAGCTAGATTTGGAAGAGTTAAAGACTCTAGGTAAGTAATTGAACTCAAATTTATGAGCTTAAGTTCATAACTATGTGAATTCAAGAAGTATATGTTGATAAATATGAGAATTGAGCTAAATGTGTTGAATTTAAGATCAACTTGGGCATGCATGCATGAATTTATTGTGATTTCTCATATTTGAGCATAAATCATAATGATCATGTTGAATTGAGAGTTGTTTGACACACGCATGCATGAATCGTCATGTTTTGAAGCCCAATTTTAAGTTTTAAAGCTTGTATATGCAAGATATAAAACATGGATTTTACATACATGGTTTCAACCTCATGATTTAAGCTTGATTTCGGAGATTTGATCCTTAATTTGAGTAATGAGTTTTGGACCTTTGAACATCAAGTTTAAACTTCAAGCACAGTTCTAGAAAACCCAGAATTCGACTTGTCCACTCGAGTGAGGAAAGTGTCGCTCGAGCATGAAAATCGAGCTCCCAGAAGTTTTGCAGAGTTTTGCACTGTAGCTCGAGCGGCAAACTCTACGCTCGAGCGAACCCTGTTTTGCAAAATTCCCCGCTCGAGTGTCGAGAGTCTCGCTCGAGCATGAATTAAATGCAACCAATACTTTTGCAGACCAAAGAGGTCCGCTCGAGCGACCAAAGCTGCTCCCTGTTTCAGAAATTTTGAAAAGTCATTTTATGATTCGTTTTCCGTTCTTTTTTATTTATAAGCACTCTTAGGCATGCATTGGACATTCTAAACAAATTAAAGAGCATGAAAGAAGCCTAAGAACATTATGCAAATTAAAGAACGGAATGAATTGAATTATGACCAATGTGTTATGAATTATGTAGGGTTAAGTGCAACGACAAACCAAGCACCGAAACACAGTGAGTAATATCTTAGTAAAGATGTTTGTGTATGCATTATTTTCTAAATGTTACCTACATGGTAAATTTTTGACCTTATGAATTTGTACTATGAATGAGTATTCTATCCGTTCTATTTGTAGTAGAATCTTGTAGACATCCCATTTTTGACCGCCGTTAAGACTTGGGCGCTACTGATTGTTTACTTGGTGATGAAAGATGTGCAGTGCAAAGATTCAATTTCTTCGGCAAGAGGAGCTTCAAATCCCAACTTCACACCCCCTTTTGGACCAAAGCCTTTTGACTAAAATGATTTTGAGACCTTAAAACTCTATCTTTCAAAATGTTTTTAAAAATGATTCTACGATGTTTCGAGGCTCGCATTTCATTAAATGTTACGCTTTTCGATAAACCGAGCAAGGGCAAAGTGGAAATGAATGAAAGAGAGGTGAACTCTTTGAAAAATCCTTCAAAACACCTTATTTAGGGGTTTGGAGTTGAAAAAAATGAGAGAGGAGAGAAGAAAACTAGTTTGGGAGAAGTTCGGCATGAATCCGGGTAGGATCGAAACTGAGCAGTCTTCACTAAAAGAGGCATATCTTTTTGCATACTTGGAATTTTGATGTGAGGCTTTCACCATTCGAAATAAGACTTCAAGGGCTTCAATTTGGGCTCAAGAATGACCTGCAAAGGAGTCCAGATGGATGAGTTATGTCCCGTTGAAGTCGGGTCCAAAAAGTAGATTTTTCTGGCCAACCAGAGGTGGAGGATGCTGGCCATAAATGTGCTTTTCTGGCCATGTGCCAGCCATGAATGGCCTTTGCCGACCCCCTTCCATCCAATAGTGATCCATGCCGGCCAACAATGGACATGTGCTAGCCATAAAAAGTTAGTTTTTTTGTAGATATTTGCTCTCCAGCTATTACAGCTGTCCCTTTTGGGATATTTTTGACCTGGAGCCTCATTCTTCTATATACAGAGAGCCTTCTCTATGGTTTTAAAGGTTAGAACATTTTTAGGAAGAGCTTTGGGAGTATCTCTCTCTATAATCCTCTCTCTAGATTCCTGTCTCTCTAGAGCTTTGTGCTTAGAAGCTTGCATACATCAAACTTTAACCTATCAACCCTTAATCAAAGGTTTTGATCTTTGGGATAAGGTTGCTTGAGGCTCTCTTGGAACTCCTTAAAGTGGTTTTGACTTGGTTTTGTGCCTCAAAGTGTGCTTGGCTTCAAGAGGTATAACTCTCTCCCTTTAAGCTTGTTTTAAACACTTGTTTTGCCATCTTTGCATATTGTTTTTGGCCTAGTTTTCAACTGTAAAAAGCTGTATTTTTCAGTCCTAAAAATGGTGGTTTGAGCCTTTGTGAGTTAGGGGGTCGTCCCCCGTTTTGGCTCTTTGGCTTGTGAAGCTTTTTGTGCCATCTTTTATCACCTTTCAAACCAACTCTTTTGGCCTTTTAACCAATGAAACTTAGAGGTTTTTCAGTGGTAAAAACCTTGTTTTGAGGTCCAAAAATAGAGGGGTTGGCCTCCCCTCCTTGTGTCTCTCTTCCATGCCTAGTTGGCACTGCATAGTAGCATGTTTTTGTGGCTTGTGTTAGCTTATTTCAAGCATGATTTAGGCTCTATTTTGGCATGTTTCAACTCTATTTTTGGTTGGTTGGTGCACCTATTGCTTGCTTTTTGTACTTGTAGTGCAATTGTGCTTACTAGTCTAACATGCCTAATGAGTTAGCCTATTTTTCTAGCTTGTATTAGCTTAACTCCAGCTTGTTTTAGCTACTATTTTGACCTACTTTAACTCTGTTTTGGGTCGTTTAAGTCCTTCGAGGCTTGTTTTGCATGGCTATAGTGTAACGGTCTTCACTAGGCCATTGTTTTGAGGCTTTGAGCATGAAGTGTTTGAGTAGTTTGCATATTGTAGCATCATTTTGCATGTAATTTCAGTATCATAACGCCTGTCATGTGCGCATGTATTTCACTCTTTCATTGCTTTTGAGAGTTGAGTTTTGAGCCTTGCTTGTGAGCCAACATGTGCGCATGTTTTTCTTGCCTCTTATGCTTCAATCTCAGCATGTTTTAGCCACTGTTTCGGCATGTTTAAGCTCTTTCCAGAGCTGGTTTAGTCATTTGAGCTTGGTATTTCATGCCCCTAGTGCGGTGCTCTTCACTAGTTTTGATGCTTTTGGCTCTTAACATGTTGTGCATGTGTTGCTTGCATGTTTTAGCGTTATTTTTCATGCCATTTCAGCACTGGAAAGTTTGTAACCTCCCTCATTTCTTCACTTTTCATTTGTTTTGAGGGTTGGTTAGTCTTAAGGTTGTGTTTAAGCTTAAGATTGAGACTTGTGCTCAATGGCTTTAACCCTCTTTTGAGGGTTCCTTCTAGCCAAAGGCATGATCACTCTCATGTCTTAAGCCATCTTTTGGTTGACTCCTCTCTCATTAGAGGACTTTCACATTGGACCAATTGACTAAAGAATGGCTTGGTAATGCTAAAATGTGTAAACAAGAATTGGACAAGTAAAACATGACCAAGATAAGCATGTTTTGTTTGCATTGCATTGTGTTCAATCGGACGTTATATTGAACACAAGGTAGATTGGTCCATTTCATACTCAAAGTGATGAAATGAGCCAATCTCCTTTGTCTCCATCACCCTTGATCATGCATGATAGGGTGGTGGTCTAGAGTCTTGTTTTGTGCATTCATTGAAAGTGTACAACTTGGATCTTTGGCCATCATGCATTGAAAATGCTTGATTGGTGGTTTTGGATCCAAGAATGCCACTCCTTTGATGTTTTGAGATGATACGGAGGGGCATGGTACAAACATATCCTTGGAAAACCCTCCATTTCCCTCTGTTTGTGCTCTGTTGTAGTATGGCAATTCAGCACACCAATGGCTGGCACTAGTACATTGATGGTCGGCAATGCTTTATCATTGGCCGACAGTACCTCTCTTTGGCCGGCAGATGGTTGGCAGCAAGCTCTCACGTCCGGCAGGCCACTGGTGCAGTCCTCAGCATTGGTTTGGTAAGGTGGAGTAGAAAGTTCCTGGAGTAACCCTGCAAACAGAGCCTCTCGAGAGCAAACCGGTGGGCTTTTCGGGGTGAAAACCGAGTGCATGCATATTCAACTTTCCAAAGCAGAGCTGAGGCAGTGTAGTTAATGCTTTATATGTTTAGTTAACATGGTTTTGTAATTTAATTAATTAGTTTGCTAATTAGTTAAGTGTTGTAATAATTAAGTAGCTTAGCTTAGCTATTTCTTTATTTTGTTTTGTAATAATTAGTCTAATTAGTTTAATTAGATTAGTTTGATTAGCTTAGCTTAGAGTAGCTTAGCTAATTATTCATTTGGACCCTCATTCGAGAGGGCACAATGTTGTAATAAGGGTGCGTGTGTGTGTGCATGTCTTCCAACCCCACTTCTTTCTCCCTTTTATTTAACCGCTTTCGATGGTTAATTTTAGGGCACGTTTCAATTAGCATACCTTATGCTTTGCATGTTTGCGTCATTCATTTGTCTTGCATGCACTGGGCTTGGCGCATCATTCAAACTGCATCGTATTTCAATACTTAGTTGAAAACATGTATTAAGGGACTAACTTTCTAGTTAAACCCTTGGAAATCACCAAGGAAAGTGTCATTATAGCTTATTATCAAGTTTGGATTTCAAGTCATTATCTCTCACTTTGGGTTTTTCCTAAGTCATTATCACTCTTTTGAGTTTGACTAGTCCTTGTTGCACATCTTGGGTTTGACTTGAAATCCCTTATTGCTTGTAAATGAGTTTGACTCTTCCTTTGTAATTTCCCCTGAAGAAAATAAGGTTTCTTTCTTGGGTTAAGTTGAAGCTTGTTTCTCTCTATTATGTTTTGGACTTAGTGGACGTAAATATCACTTTTGAACAAAAAGGAGAAAAGATAAAGAAATGGAAAGGTAATAAAAAAAAAGGCTAACAAAATTGATTAATTGCATTACAACTGACATAAAGAACTAAATAGTAGATTCGATCGGACATTATACCGAGTCTATTGTGTCAAAGCTTGTCTTATATCAATTCATGATGTTTTGATGAATCTTAAAGTGTCTTTACAGCCAGATGTTATGCCGGAGTCTATTGTGTCAAGGATTGTCTTACATCAATTCATGATATTTTGATGAACCTTGAAACATCTTTACTTCCCTTCTTGAATTCACTTCATGATAGGAGGGAGGGGTGGTTGTTATGCATTGAATTTATTGATCTTTGTCCTATCGTGTCCAAAATCATCTTGCAAATCAACTTGCAACCATAGATGGTTTGGGAACCAAGTTCGCTCCTCTCTTGAGTATTTTCTATGATATAAAAGGGTAGAAGAGACAAAAATGGCTGGGAATACCTTGTCTGCACTGTTTCACCTCAGGCACAAAAAACAAATTTCTGCAAGAAAACAAGGTATGATTGGATTTATTTGGGACTCGACTGAGTCGTATTCTGGGTCAGCAAGGCTCCAATAAATTGCAAACAATACACTTTTGGTTGAAAGCAACGATAGGGTGAAACAAAATAGTTCCCAATAAGGCAGACAGAGTAATTGCTGAGGAGCATCGCGCAATCATTGCATATTTGTTGTAATAAATTAGACAGCCCCTTTTCATTATTATTCATTCGGATTTGTAATAATTATTTATTCGGACAGTTGGACATTCGGACCCTCCTTCGAGAGGACAAATATGTAATAAGTTGTATGTCTTCCAACCCCCATTCTTTCTCCCTTTTATTTATCTGCTTATGATGGTTAGTATAAGGACATCATATTTTCAAATTAGCATTTCGATGACTTGCATCCATTCGTTTTGCATGCATAAAAGTTCAGCTCATCATATTATTCTAATGTCAAATTCAAACTCTTTACTTGAATACGTGCACTATCACATGCCTTCAATTGACTCGCATGCGATGCTAGTAGTTGAGCTTATTACTTGCACGTTGTATGTGTTGCATAAGTCATATTGCATTAATTAGGATCATGCATTTTTTTTTCTAACTATTTGCTTTCTTTTGACTCGCCGTCGGACGTAAGGTAAGCATTTTTGCTTTAGCATATTGCATGAGTGTGATTACTGCCATATCAAACATACTACCATGAGGCTAAATGCATACTTGATATACCTATTTGAATGCCTGTGGATGAAGGCTATTCATTGAAATTGGGATACTTTGATTAATGTATATGTATGAGATCACTTTTTCAAGTGGTACATATACAAAACACTTGTTTTCAAAACAAACATAAAATCAAATGTTCCAACGTTTCGTGAAATTAGTCTATACTTGTATGTTAAAGATAAAATAAAAACATATTTTGTACATAAAAATCACATCATAATTAGTAGAGGCCGATCTTTGATCGGGTGAGTGGGGTGCTCAATTAATGACATTGCCCTCTCATACCTAAGTTCCCGAACCAAGAACTTTGGTAACGACGAACTAATGGCCTTTGGCACGAGTCACGGGTTTCCTAAATTTTTCAAAAATATTTAGGTGGCGACTCTGATATCTAGCAAAGCAGTCCATTTTTGGCATTTGATTCAAAACATCAATTTTCCAAAAGAAATTGCCGAATTTGGACTCTTTTTGTGTTTCCACTATTTCACATTGCACTTGTGAAATCATATTCAAAAAAACTACACAAGTGGAGTCCGAACTATATGGGCTATTCATTCTTCCGAAAGGGGGCACGAAAAGCCAAGCTGCACTTAGTTTATTATTCCTTTTAGTATCTTGAATTAGTGGTGACGTGTAGTTTTAATACTTTGTTCATGGCATTAGTTGGACTTTCATACTTTATTCGAGGATTATATTATATAGTGTTCAGGTGAGTAGCTGCATGCTACGTATTTTTATAAATGTTACCCTACCCTGAACTGTTAGAAAATTAAATTGTTGTTTCAGGACTAAACTGTTTTGATAAATTATTGTAGTATCAATGGAATTAAATTATTTCTGAAACATGTGTAAACTTGGCATACTGTGAACTATTTGTTATGGTCTCGTGTTTATAATGATGAACTACCATGTTTTGCGAAACTGAATTGTATTGATTATTGGGACCATCTGTATATAAAAGTCCAGGGAAATTATTCCACTGTGTGTGCTGACTCTAGCCACTAGGGAACAAATCTGGGTTGGTAGTGCTTAACGATTGTAAGGAAAATACTTGGGCTAGGCTAGGTGACCTTCAATCAGATCGTCTTAGAGAAAAGGCCTGGGTTGCCACCCTGAGGATAACTCCTGGTTAGATATTGGATCCAATGGGCTTATTGCCTTGAGAACTTCGTGGCATGTTACTTGTTATTCTTGGTACCTAGAAAATTATTAGTGATCTTGTTGTAATTTGTTTTTAGTGAAGAATGTCATTTATTATGTTCTTGAGAGACATGAATATTTTAACTGTTAAACTGTGGACCCTTCTTTTTGAAACAGATTGTCTTTATCAAAATTGTATGCCAATCAAGTTTCTATGATATATATATATCTTATTTTGGAATTGAACCCTATTTCCAAAACTGTATTTACTATTCATGTTGCTACTCACTGAGCTATCAGCTGACTTAGTTGTTTATCATTTCCAAGTCATAGAAAGACTTAGAGTGGACTCATGACGTAACGGGGACTCAATTGCATGGACCTCTAGGATATTCATTATTTTTTTTTAGCTTGTTATGTCGGTTTTGTACATACATTATGGTTGGATTTTATTTAGAATTATTTTATTTTGTGGGCAGTTTGTGTTCCATTTAGTATATATTTTTGGAAGTTGGTTATAGCTGGTTTTACCATTTATACTTGTGCCATGTCATTGGATTGGGTTTTGATTTATTTATTTCTAGACTATCGTTACATTTATTCTTTGTGATATTGGGTTCGCGTTTAGGCTTACTTATGCCTTGGGCTAAGTTCCTATAGGCCACGACCGGTCATGCCCGGGTTTGGAGTGTGACAGTCTAACCCTCTTTGGTAGCAAGCTATGAGCGATGAATTACAGGCTTTAGATAAAACTCATACCTGGGATGTAGTTGACCTTCCACTTGGCAAGAGTGTTGTTAGTTGCAAATGGGTTTACAAGATCAAAACCCACTCTTGCAGCTTGCTTTTCGTGCTCCTTTCGGATACGATAACCTTACAGTTCGGACTCCCGTGATTCTAAATCTGATCTCACAAGTGCAATGTGAAATAGATAAACACAAAAGAGTCCAAATCCGGCAAATCTCTTGGAAAATTGATTTTGAATCAAAAATACGAAAAATGGACTGCTTTGCCAGATTAAGGAGTCGCCACCTAAATATTTTTGGAAATTTAGAAAACCCGTGACTCGTGCCAAAGGCCACGTGTCTGTTATCACCAAGATTGTCCTAGCTCGAAAACTTAGGTACGAGAGGGAAAGGTCATGAATTAAGCACCCCACTCACCCGATCAAAGATCGGCCTTTACTAATCATGATGTGATTTTTATTTACATTATATGCTCTTGTTTCGATTTATTAGCTATTTTTACTATGTAACGTACACAAGTATAGACTAATTTGCAAAAATTAGAATACTTTGATTTTATGTTTGTTGTGAAAATTATTTTGAATACGCGTCACTTAAAAAAAGTGAGTTTGTATGTATATTGATCAATTTATTCCAATTCAAGCAATTAGCCTTCATCCACAGGCATTCAAGAGTTATATCACTTAAGCACTTAGCCTCATGAAAAATATGCTTTGATGACATGGCAACAATCACATACATGCATTATGCTAAAGCAATTAAATGCTTACCTAATACTCTAAGCCAAAATAAAGCAAAATAATTAGAAATCATGCATGTCTCTAACTAATGCAAAATAACTAATACGACACATACAATATGCAATTAACGGGCTCGGCTACTAACATGGTATTTGAATCAATTTTGATAGCATGAGGTCTAAGCACGTATTCAAAGATTTTAAGCAATAACAATGCTTTGTTAGAATGATGAACCGAGCTTTGATGCATGCAAGACAAATGGATACTTTGCACATGGAAAATGCTAATTAAAACATGATGCTCTATGCTACTATCATAAGTAGAGAAATAAAAAGGAGAAAGAAGTGGGGATTGAAAGACATACACACTTATTACATTATTTGCTCTCATGCAAGAGGGTCCGAATGAATGTCCAAGTGCCTGAAATAAACTAACTATTACAAAACCAAATGAATGAATTAAGCTAATGAATACTAACTAGCTATCCAAGTTATTACAACAAGGATAAACAATAAAACTAACTATGACAATTACAAATAAACATTAATAATAATTACAACAAGGCTAACTATAATGGTAATTAGTTAATTACAACAATAATGGGACTATTACTTTACAACATTGAGAAACAAAGATGCACAAGGATTGCATGCACGTGACTGTTTTTAGAAGTAGCTCTGTCTGCCTTCCTCAGAATCTGTCCCGTTTCACCTTCAGCCACTGCCCTCTGTTTCTGCAAAAACATACTGTTTACCAAACATTGGAGCCCAGCCAGCCCCCAATGAGGCCCGGCCGGGCTCAAATAAGGCCGATTGTGCCCTAATTTCATACAAAACCCTATTTTTGTGCTCTGAGGTGAAAATAGTGCAGACAGTGTTTTTATGAGCTCTGTTTGTCCCTTCTACTCTTCTCTATCATGGAGAGGCTCAAGAGAAGAACGAAGTGGGTTCCAAAACCATCAATAAGCAAGTTGACCGCTTGATGATTTCAGAGACAATCGGATAAAAATCAATAAATGCTATGAACAACCACTCCTCCCTCCTATCATGAAATGAGCTCAAAGAGGGAGATAGAGATGCTTCAAGTTTCATCAACACATCATGAATTGGTGCATAACGACTCTTGACACTATGGATTCGGCATAACGTTCTGCCGAATCCAAGGAACCTTACTCATTTTCTTTACATTGGTTTCATTGATTTTAAGCCAATTTTATTAGTCATTTCCATTCTTTAATCAATTTGTCCGAAGTGATAATAAGTCCACTAAATGAGAAGAAATGTCAAACAAAAAGTGATCCAAAGAATGAAAAATGGACTATGCCTTGACGATGAACCTCTGAAGAGGTTAAGCCATTGAGCATAGGTCTTTTTCCCATGCCTTGAATAACCATCAATCTTTTGAGACAACTCTTAAACAAAAGAAAAGAAGAAAAAAGGGAGGTTGCAAACATGATTAAGAGATTGATATGAAGAATGAGACTCTTAATATGAAAACCAATCAAAGAAAGGCTATCAACTCAAATGGCTTAATGTCTAAGGCCTAAACAAGCAAAGCCATGAGGACTTACAACATGATAGGCAAAGTATTCAAAGCATGAACCAATTGAATAAATTAAAACAAGTCTAAACA
The DNA here is from genome assembly GCA_036172215.1 of Camellia granthamiana. Lineage (NCBI taxonomy): Eukaryota > Viridiplantae > Streptophyta > Magnoliopsida > Ericales > Theaceae > Camellia > Camellia granthamiana. Next base: position 14,379,881 of record CM069908.1, on the reverse strand, counting down.
GCCCCTACTATGTAAAACAACAGTGACTAAAATGATGTTTAAAGAGTATGAAAAAGATAAGAAATAACAAAGAATCACAAAGCTAGTGAACAAGAGCAAGGAGGGGTGGCTAGCCCCTCCATCTTTGAGACCTCAAACCATGTTTTTTAGCCTTTTTTGAACTCTAAAAATTAGTTTGAAGACTCAAAAAAAGAAGTGTAAAGACAAAGGTGTGAGCTATGAAGTAAGGTGCAAGAAAAGGGTATTAAACCTTTCTACCTTTGGCAGCTATTCAAACCCAAGTTCCAACACTTGATGTGGCAACCCTACTCTGTGTTATGTTAATCTTAATTATACCTATAATTATGAGCTTGATATGATTTTGAGTGCTAATTATATGATTATAGGTGTTTGTGAATTTATATTTGTTCACCATAGGAAAATCTATTTGATTTTCTGCTATAAAAATTAAATTGAAGGTCGTAGAGGTGACAGAAACCAAAATTGGTCGTATTATTGTGATTAGCATAATTTTTAGAGCCCATGGTGAAATTTAATTGAAAACTGATTTGGATCAAAATAATTAGATTCAATATGATTGAATTAAAGCACAATTACTTAGCCTTAATCAATTTGATTAGGCAAGCCTATACATAGGCCTATATACACTCAAGTTCCTTTTGAACTCATTTGGCTGAGATTACACTCTAGAGAGAGAGAGAGTGAGATGATTTTAGAGAGAGAGACAACACAATTTGAAGAATTCAGCTCAAGCTTGGAGAATTGAGGAGAATTAACTCAAAATTTAACTATATTTGGGAGGATTGAAGCCTTTAGGTGAGCTACCAACCCTTAATTCATCAGTTTAAACTTGTAATTATGTAAATTCCAAGAGCGGTAGTAATCAAGTACAAGATTTGAGTAGTGTTTGATGAAATTGAAATTAATATCTCCATACATGTGAAGAATTACCATGAATGTGCATGATCATGAAGAATTGAGCACCAAAATTCACATGCATGCATGATTTTGTTAAACCTTATGATTTTGATCATCATTTGTATCACTTGATATGGAATTAGAGTCTATATTTTACATGCATGTGTCGTCCTTGAAGATATGAAGCTTGGTAGCTTGTGTTATGAAGTTGTCAAGAAGAATGTGAAATGATTTGGGATTTGAACTATGGTTTTGGACAAATTAGACTCAATTTACCTATGTTCCCATGTTGTATAAAGATTTCCATGTTTTTAATCAAAAAGGTGAGTTTTGAGCCTTTGGAATTAAGTTATGAACTTCAAACAGAGTTATGGAAAACCCAGAATTTGACTTGTCCGCTCGAGCGAGGAAAGTGTCGCTCAAGCGTGAAAGTCGAGCTCCCAGAAGTTTTACAAAATCTTATAGATCACTTGAGTGACCAAAGTGATGCTCGAACAAGGATCCTTTTTACTTAGTCTTCCGCTCGAGCGACCCTCGAGCGGGAAATTCACATAACCAGCACTTTTGCAGACCGCTCGAGTGATGAAAGTTACGCTCGAGCGACCACCCTTATTTTTGAATCCCCGCTCGAGCGAAAAAGGTACGCTTGAGCGGAGGGCCCTATTTTAGAAATTTTGATAGGATGTTCCATGTTTCGTTTTCCATTCTTTTTCACTTCTAAGCACTCTTAGACATGCATTGAGTACACTAAATGAATTAAAGAGCATGGAAGAAGCCTAAGAACATTAAGCAAATTAAGGAACGAAATGAATTGTATTATGACCCAATGTGTTATGAACTATGTAGGGTCAACTGCAAGGACGAATCAAGAACCGAAACACTATGATTAATATCTTAGTAATGATATCTTTATGTATGCATTGTTTTCTAAATGTTACCTACGTGGTAAATTCCCAACTCTATGAATTTGTACTATGAATGAGCATCCTATTCGCTTGGTTTGTAATAAAGTTTGTGAAGTGATTGATATATAAGCATGAAATGGGCCTAAGGCCGTTTGGCATGTTTGACAAGGACACAGATTGGGCCTAAGGCTGTTTGGTATATTTAATGAGGACACGGATTGGGCCCAAGGCCGTTTGGAATGCTTAATAAGATAGACTAAAAGTCATCTTATATACAAATTGGACCAAAGATTGTTTCGAATAAAGAATTGATTAGACCAAAGGTCGTTTTGAATATGAGTATGGATATGATCACGATCATACGCACATAATTGTCAATATAAGAATGGTGGACCCAAGGTCGTTTAGTAATGTGATATGAAGGACCAGTGGTCCTTGGTACATGGATCCATTAGACCTAAAGTCGGTCTATGAATGAGTATTGGACCTGAGGTCGTTTTGTATAGATAGACCCAAGGTCATTTTGTTTTACATATGAGTCGGACCTGAGGTCGTTTTGCATATGGATGTGATGTATTAGACCCGAAGTCATTTTGCTTTATTATGATTTATAAATCTAATGTGAATGAGAATAGTGACTCAAATGTTTACATTATAAGTATGACTCATTTATGAACGAAACTCATTCATTAACCTTTTTACTTTGGTATTATTCACTAGGCATTAGCTCACTCTTTATTTATATGTATGTAGGTGAGTAGCGGGACGTTCAACCCCAGCCCTAGTGAGCGTTGAGAAGCCAAGTTTTGTGAGGACAACCCAGGTCGCCTCATGCAGAGGCCTTACTTTTGTTTTACTTTTGTTTTTGTTCTCTTATGGTCAGGTATGACCAACGCTGTGTATAACCTTAGAACTTGGTGCCGAAACTGTAAAATGATCCTGAATATACATAATACATACATAATGTAAATATTACATGGTGTGAGTTATTTCATGTATATGAGAAATTTTTTTATTAAACCATGTATGCATAGCTCATTGGACAATTCTTATATGTGATGCTTCCGCAGTTTGGTCCCCCCTATTATTAAATATGATTGATTTCTGACTGAGGCCGCAGGTAATCTCATGGTTATTGGCCGGTTATGACTCTAATCCATAGGGGCGGGTTCGGATCATGACACTTGAAATAGATCCAAATCAATACAAAGACACAAGAAATTTATGGTAAGAGACAGATATGAAGGTAAGAGAAAAGGTGGTAAGCTTATACCTCTTAAAGAGGACAAACTCTTTTTGTGAATCAAACTTAGTCCAAGCACACTCTCAAGCCTGAATTGTGATGCTCAAGGCTCAACCAAGGCTCCAAGGTTAAGGTGTGAGGGTGTGTACGGTGTATAAATATAGTTCAAAGATGGCAAGCTTGCTCAAAGATGGCTTGCACAAGAAGAAGGAGCTCTCAAGTAAGTGTATAGTCTCTTTAGAAATTGTTCAACCCTCAAAACAAAGATATAACCTCGTATTTATAGAATTTGAGCAAAATAGGTCGAAAATATCTTCAAAAATAGGCAACTAGCAGGCTTCCGCCCAGAACAGTGTTTATCGCTACCAAGGTACGGCCGGCTCCCAATGAGGCACGGCCGGGCCCCAATGTCGTGCCCTGTTTCTCTATTTCAAGCTCAGTGTATGGTGGCACAATATTCAAAAAGGGACCTCTGAAGGATAAACAAGGTAAATAGGAAGGTGTTAGGACTATTTCACAGCTCGACCTTGAATCTAATGCTATTTTCATCATCGAGTGCACAAGACAAAATGCCCGAGTCTTACGGGCTGTTAAAAATGGGGTGTCTACAACTCTGTTGTTAGTTAATAATGCTCAGGAAATCTCTCTCTGAGCCTCATACATTCCTTGATTCCACTGCATCATCTTCTGCACCAGAAGTACCTCGTCGTCATTCTACTTGGGTAACACAACCTTCTGTACTTCTTCGTGATTTCATTGTTTGTTCCATTGTTTTTTCTTCTAATGAACCTACTTCCTATTGAGAGGCTTGGTCTAACCCTCTTTGGCAGCAAGCTATGAGTGATGAACTGCAGGCTTTAGATAAAACTTATACCTGGGATGTAGTTGACCTTCCACCTGGCAAGAGTGTTGTTAGTTGCAAATGGGTTTACAAGATCAAAACCCACTCTAATGGTTCCATTAAGCATTACAAAGCTCGTCTTGTTGCTCGGGGGTTTACTCAAGAATATAGGATTGATTACGAGGAAACATTTGCTCATGTTGCTCATCTTACTTTAGTTCACAACCTACTTGCCAATGGCAATCTCACTGAGGAAGTTTATATGCAGCCTCCTTCTAGCTCCTCAGTTTTCTCTACCAAGGTCTGTAAACTTTGTCGTGCTTTGTATGGTTTGAAACAAGCTCCCCATGCTTGGTTTGCCAAGTTCAGTTTTACCATTAGTGACTTTGGATTCTCTTCCAGTGCCTATGATTTAGCTCTGTTTATACGCACGACAGAGCGTGGTGTTATTCTTCTTCTTCTCTATGTTGATGATATGATCATCACCGGGGATGACACAGTGGGTATCTCTAGTCTCAAACAGTTCCTCAGTTCCCAGTTTGAGATGAAAGATTTAGGTTTGCTTAGTTACTTCCTCAGCTTGGAAATTTCTCATGATCTTTCTAGCTACTTTCTCACAGAGGCCAAGTATACCTCTGATCTCTTGGCTCATGCTAGTCTTACCGATTGCATGACTGCTCTTACCCCAATTAATCCTCAGACTCATCTCACACCTCTTAACGGTCACCTGTTGTCTGATGCTACCTTATATTGTCAGCTAGTTAGCAGTCTTGTTTATCTCACAATTACTCGTCCAGACATGGCCTATGTTGTTCGCATTGTCAGTCAATTCATGACTGCTCTTCGCTTTCCGCACTATGATGCTCTGGTTCGTATTTTGCGCTATCTCAAAGGAACTATGTTTCATGGTCTTCACTACTCAGCACACTCATCTCTACAGTTACACACATTTTCTGATGCAGATTGGGCAGGGAATCCTATTGATCGCCGTTTTACTACAGGATTTTGCTTTTTCTTGGATGACTCTTTCTTTGCTTGGCATAGCAAGAAGCAACTCTTATTGCTCGTTCTAGTACAGAGGCTAAGTATTGTGTTTTTGCTGACACTACTCAAGAGCTTGTGTGGCTTCGCTGGCTTCTTTCTGATATGGGGGTTTCTCATTCTACTGCGATTAACCTTTATTGTGATAATTAGAATGCTATTCAAATTGCCTATAATGATGTCTTACATGATCGCACAAAGCATATTGAGATTGATTGTCACTTCATATGACAACATGTTACTAGTGGCACTGTTCATCTTATCTTTGTTATTTTTTCCGATCAGAGAACTGGCATCTTCACCAAGGCTCATCCTCCTGGTCATTTCAATGATCTAGTTTCCAAACTCAAGGTGGGTAAACTCAAGTTGGTTGATGCTTACCCACCTTGAGTTTGAGGGAGGCTGTTAATGTATATCCTAATTAATGTATATCATAAATTAGGAATCAGAGTTAGATTAGGATTGTATCACTCTCCTATATATAGGAGCTCTTGTACATGGTTATTCATATAATACAGATACATAATTCCCACATATCTTTCAACTATTCTAACAGATAGTTACAAGACAACTACCAAAGGTAAGATTAATCAAAAGCTAAAGTTTTACCCCCAGTTTGCAACCTATTTTCTTATAGTCACTCTTTTCAAGGCCTTGGTAATCTATCTGAACCAACTCACTGACAAGAAAAGCATCTCGAACCATAGGTACAAGACTACCATAAAAACTATTTTTAACTGTATTTGAAACTGATGTGTTAGAAACCATACAAAGTGACTGCATTGAAAGCTACTACTGACAGAAGGTTTACTAAGTTTTGTTAAGGTAGGGACATCTAGTCCTTTCTTTCTCATTTCCTTTGTTTCTTCAATGCTAAAGCCGTCAATCGTAGTTTTGATAAGCCTTGGATATATAGGCTCGTGAGGCTTCCACAACATTAAAGGAATCATGGGTCTCTTCTTGGGGATATAATTTCTGCCCTTGTATAATATGAGTAGACTACCATGTCTATGGATAATCTTGCCAAATGTTTTATCCTGGAACACAAAAGTAAAACTTTGATTAAACAGACACAACAAAATATCTAGGAGCCCATTAGATATGAATAATAACCAAGTTCATAATAAAATGGCACGAATAAATGTAAAAACCATGGGCAAAGAGGTACAAATTAATCTACCATGGTGCACAAAACACACAAGAAACAAAAGCATTACATACAATATAAATGTGAATTGCAAAAGGTTACTTCCGAAAGGAAAAGCCTTTATGTGCTATTCCTTTCTAAATAACCTCCTTAGAGGAGATGAAACCAAGAAAAGAAAATGCTGCTAGACATGAGGGAAACAAAGTACCTCTAGTTGAGTGGAAACATTTTTCATATCACCAGTGGGCACACCCACACACTTTACCTTGACTGCCTCAGTGTATTTCCAGTGATTATGAATATCATTCAACATGTTGTGTGTTAAACCATCCTTTCCGACAATAGAAACCATGAAGGCCATAAGTGAGTAGAAAAAAGGTCCCTTATGGGCCATCGCATGGGCCGTCGCAAAAGATCTTTTGCGATTGTACTTCTATTATTTGCAACGGCTTGTATCGGTCGCAAAAAATACTTTTTTTAATAGTGTTAGCACACTCATTCCTTTAATTTAAAGCTTTTTGAGGGAGGGTAGTTGTCCGAGTAGTGGCAAGGATGCACAATTTCCACAATTATCTAAACTTAGGTCAGCCATATTAGAGAACAAAGGATCTTCTATCCAAGTCAGAAATCCTATACCAAGGTAGCCTTTGATATGGACCTCTTTTAAATTCTTGTGAGGTTGTAGCATGTCAAGCATTTTTGCTTCAACTCTTCCATCTCGTGAATTATCTGAGTTAACACACCATTCCATTAATAACACATCTAACCCCTTCTTATCATTTAAATTCTCCTCCCTTGCATCTAATGGAACCACCATGTTCTGTAACCTAGATAGGCAAAGCATCCCCGGAAGATAAATTAAATTCCCTAACTTTCTTAACCGATGCCCACTGTTTTTAGTAACAATAAAATTGGACAGTGTTTGAAGACTGGCCAACTTACTAGCATTTCTTCTAAGGAATGTGCATTTGTAGTTTCAAGATGACATAGGTCAATTAGGTTTCCCAACTCTGTTGGCAACTTTTTTAGTTTATTACATCCTCTTAACATCAATGTTTGTAGATTGTAAAGATATTGATTCAGATAATTATTTTATATGGCTGTAGGAAAGGTTAAGATACCGTAGATGTTTCAAATCTCCAACCGAATTTGGAACTTCTGTGATGGAATATCGACTCATATTGAGCACCCTCAAGCGTCTTAGCTTCGGCAATAGATTAAGGGGAACATTGCTTGCAAAATTACAATCCGGTCTATATTCTAGGCCAAATGGTAAGAAGGTCTGTAAATGCATGGCTTTGTCAAAGATCTCAAATTTTTTCATACCCTCATAGTGCTTCGTCGTGTAAGATGAATATTGAGCTTTCTTTAGATTCCTGTACTACAACTTAAAACCTTTGGGAGGAAAATATAATTTCCAGAACCTTCTAGTGTAATGGCTATAAGTACCACCTTCTTCTCATTTCCTTTCACTGTAATTCTCATTCTATCGCTTGCTTCTTCTTTTTTTCTTTTTTATTTCGTATTGTCCAATTTTGGTTATGGGTTAATTCTTATGAATGTTAATTGGGTATTGACTAGTCCTGTAGAGGTAGGGGAATTGAAATGGGGGCACTTGTGAGAGCAATCTCCTTATCTTTATTTGGCATTTTTAAAAAATTTTGTGTGTGTTGTTGACTATTATTAGAACTAGCTACAGTAGTTCCAATGGTGTGTAAAAGTGCCCAGCTTTTGTAGTATGTTTTGTAGAACGTGGCGGGTTGAAGTTTCATGACTATTGCTTTGTATTATCCAATTTTGATTGTGTGTTAATTCATATGAATGTGAATTGGGTATTGACTTGTCCAACAAAGGTAGGGGAATTGAAATGGGGGCACTTCTGAGAGCAATCTCCTTATCTTTCTTTGGCATATCATGTTGGTGTGTATGTGTTGTTGACTATCATTAGAACTAGTAGCTACAATAGTGCCATTGGTGTGTGGAAGTGCCTAGCTTTTGCAGTATGTTTTGTGGAATGTAGTGGGTTGATGTTTTTTGACTATTGCTTTGCAGTGTGTTGTGCAAGGCTTTACATGGAAAATTGACTTGGGTGATTGAGGAAATCCTGCAATTATGTTATGACTTTTGATGATGTGAACATCCCTCATGATGAATGATACGTTTTTAGAGAGATATGGAAGAGAAGAGAAGAAGAAAGATAGAGAGGTGAGTGATGGTCTGTAAAAAGTGTGTGAAAAACCTAAGTGATTGGTGATTCATATCAGAATTAATTGCAACAATTCCCAAACAATTAAAACTAACAATCTAAATCATCTAGCACATACGAAAGTGATTTAGATTGCTGCTTCAAAAACAATAAATCTACACAAACGATTTTTACGTGGAAAAACCACAATTAGAGCACCTCCAATTGTGATTAAAAAACCACAAGCGAAACGCCACTAATCAATCCACTATGAAAGAAAGAAAGAATACAAAATTATCAAACAAATTACCCAAACTCTATCAATTTGTCTTCAACAATCTGTATCTCTTTCCCTGCCGCCTTCGTCTCGGAATTGATCAGTTTGATGTTGAATCCACAACATCCATGTCGAATCAACGACCACACACGGTTTCGAAATCCTTCGAATATTCCACACTTGAATCTCCAGAATCCATCGAAGAACAACTCTTTTGTATTAATAAAAACAAACCAACAACCCTTTTATTTTAACTCTCTTGATCCATGAATAAACTCATAAAGAAATCAAAGAAAAATAGGGACAAAACCTCCAAAAGAAAACCCTAAAACCCCAAAAAGAATATTTGGAAGTTGTACCCTAGAATTGGAACAAATTGCAGATTTATAGTAGTTGGATACGAGATCTCCTCTCGAGCGCAGGACTTGCCGCTCGAGCGGTGACATTCGATCGCGTGTTCCTAACTAGGGTCTACGCTCGAGTGCTGGAAATTACGCTCGAGCATGAAAACACACCTCCCAGTGTTTTTGCAAACAAGTCAAACTACTGAGAGTGTGAGATTTCCGCTTGAGCGCAACTTTCTCCGCTCAAGCGAGAATACTAAACAACAAGGAAAAATTACAACTCGAGTAATCCAAGTTTGTTCGCAGAATTGACAACAAGTAGGGACTTAACAATCTCCCCCTTTGTCAATTCCCAGACAAAACTATCTAACAATTTTTCCTAACACACAAGCACTAGACGCACTACCTAACCCTGTGACAAACCAGGTTAGAAACTGTATGAATAAACCACCTGTTTAAACAAAACACAAACCAAAACTGTGGAGATAGGATAATAAGATAAATAGAGAGAAATAAACCAAATATATCTATATCGATTCCAATATAACCCATACTCCAATATCAATGCAAAAAAACCTGAGTGTGTTAGTAGAAAAAAAACACAAAATATCTCAAAATATCTACTCCTCATTTTTGTCCGAGAGACAAGCCACAGAAAACAAAAACAGGATAAACATGGCAAGAGAAGAAATAACACAAAGAAAGAGAAAATTGTGCAAAGAAAATAAACTATCTAGGAAGAGAGAAACACTATCCAAGAAGCAACAAAAATCACCGATCTGGTGGCGGTGGAGGCTGTTGCATCTGAAGCAGGGACAAAACTTGAGCAATGTGCAAGGAAAACTGAGCAATAGATTGCTCAATGTGGCCAGAAGATGCCTCCAAGGTAGTGAGTCGTGCGTCTGTGAAGGCCTCCAGATTAGTAAGACGAGCATCAAAGATGTCCATCCAAATCTCCAAATGATCAAAGCGGGAAAAAACGGCATGTGCAAACTGGCGCAGTTGTCCCCTCACTAGCAGCAACAGCGACATCAAACTCAGCTTCCTCGGCCAAAGGATCTGCACCTGTCCCAGAACCACCCACCCCAGAAGGACCCCCCTTAACATGCGATTAACTTTGGGAGATGATCTTTTTGGTGAACGGTTTGATAGGGAAGGCAAACTCATTGTCATCCAGCAAAGGGACCTCGAGTTTGGTGAGCAAATGTTTTATAAGGCAACCATAAGGTAAACCTTGGGGCTTTCTCTCAAAAGTAGCTAACATCTTTTAGATGACTAGGGTGGCAAGATTGATAGAGGGTTGGCTATCTATGCAATAGAGAATATAACCTTGATCTTGGTTGATTTCAAAACTATGGGTTGTCACAATGATATTTGCACAAACAATGAAATTGAGCAACTGAAAGTGGGGGATGAGTTCATTTTGCTTGATCAAGGCCCCCTTGATCCATGTGCGGGGTGTACCACACAACTCAGTGGCCACCTCATTGAAATCACAAGTGGGTCGGACAAGGAAGGGATAGTGACACCTAAAGACAGGCCTATGCCTAAGAGCTCACAGATTAAGTCTTGAGTAACAGAGATTTCCTTAGATCGCACCCAAGTTTTGAAAAAAGGTCCAATATCATTAACCTCCACAATATTGCAATAGAACTCCCAGACCCAATCAAGGTTTTGACGTTCGGAAAAGGAAAGGACAAGGTCACCCCCCAATGGATCAAAGGCCGAAAGGGTATTTACTCAAATGCATTAAGCTGAACATTGCACTCTATGTGGATAGTTCTAGAGGTGTAATGTCATGATCTAAACCTGCCCCTATGGATTAGAGTCATAACCGGCCAGTAATCATGAGATTATCTACGGCCTCAGTCAGAAATCAAACCATATTTAATAATAGGGGGGCCAAACTGCGAAAGCAACACATACAAGAATTGTCCAACGAGCTGTGCATACATGGTTTAGTCAAAAACTTTCTCATATACATGAAATAACTCACACCATGCAATATTTACGTTATGTATGTACTATGTACATCCATGATCATTTTACAGTTTCAACACCAAGTTCCAAGGTTATAAACAACGTTGGTCATACATGACCATAAGGGAACAAAAACAAAAGTAAGGCCTCTGCATGAGGTGACCTTGGTTGACCTCACAAAACTTGGTTTCTCAACGCTCACTGGGGCTGGGGTTGGACGTCCCGCTGCTCACCTACATACATATAAATACAGAGTGAGCTAATCCCCAGTGAATAATGCCAGAGTAAAGAGGTTAATGAATGAGATTCGTGCATAAATGAGTCATACTTATAATCTACACATTTGAACTACTATTCCCATTCATATACAGATTTATAGATCATAACAAAGCAAAACGACCTCAGGTCCAATAAGTCATATCCATATACAAAACGATCTCAGGTCCAACTCGTATACAGAACAAAACGACCTTGGGTCCATCTATACAAAACGACCTCGAGTCCAATACTCATTCATAGACTTCAGGTCTAATGGATCCATGTACCAATGACCATCGGTCCTTCATATCATATTACTAAACGACCTTGGGTCCACCATTCTTATATTCATAATTATGCGCATATGATCGTGATCACATCCGTACTCACATTCAAAACGACCTTTGGTCCAATCAATTCTTTATTCAAAACGACCTTTGGTCCAATTTGTATATAAGATGACCTTTAGTCTATCTTATTAAACATTCCAAACGGCCTTGGGCCCAATTCGTGTCCTCATCAAATATACCAAACGGCCTTAGGCCCAATCTGTGTCCTTGTCAAACATAACAAATGGCCTTAGGCCCATTTCATATGTTTACACCAGTCACTTTACAGATTTGTAGACTCGACTTTCTTCGCGCGCCCCCCTTTCAGAGAGGCACGAATTGGTCTTCTACAGTTCGGACTCCTATCACGGTTCTGAATCTAATCTCACAAAGTGCAATGTGAGACTGATAAACACCAAAGAGTCCAATCCGACAAATCATTTTGGAAAATTGATTTTAGATCAAATAATGCCAAAATTGGACCGCTTTGCCAGATTACAGAGTCGCCACCTAAATATTTTATTTTTGGGAAATTTAGGAAACCCTGACTCGTGCCAAAGGCCATGTGTCCGTTATCACCAAAGTTGCCTCGGCTCGGGAACTTGGGTATGAGAGGGGAAGGTCCTGAACTGAGCACCCCTGCTCGCCCGATCAAAGATCAGCCTCTACTAAGCATGATATGTTGTTTTATAAACCTCATGTGTTCTTATTTGGATTATTAGCTAATTTTACTATGTGACGCACACAAGCAAGTATAGACTAAGTCGCGAGAATTGAAACGAAATCGACTCATGTTTGCTTTCGAAAATGGTTTGAAAGTGCCACTCGCAAGTGGGCTAAAACGCGGATTTGCCACCCTTAAGTGTGCTTAAAACATGATGATTTGCCACTTTGCAAAGTGGGCTTAAAACATTCATTCGTCGAATTGTCCCAATTCAAGCAACAAAGCCTTCACCCAAAGGCATTCATGTAGTTAATCACTTAAGCAAATAGCCTCATGGAAAACATGCTATCATGGCAACACTTACACTCATGCAAGTATGCTAAAGCGTAACACTTACAGTGTACTCCAAGCCAAAACAAAAGCTAGTTAGAAATATGCATGATCCTAACTATACAAGATGCCTAATGCAACACATGCAATATGCAATTAATAGGCTCAGCTATCTAAGATGGCATATGAATGCAATGATTTAATAAAAGTAAACACACAGATGATAAAAAGAAATAAAAATAAAATAAAATATTAGCTTTAGTATAAGAAAGATGTATGGCTTTGGTAATGAACTTCTGAAGAGATTAAACCATTAAGTATGAAAAAAAGTTTTATGATGTTGGCAATGAACCTCCGAAAAAGATTAAACCATTAAGCATGGAAAAATTTCTTTCATATACTTGAATAACAATTTCAATTTTTCACAACTTTTTAATCGAAATAAGCAAAGAATGAAGAGAGGTTGCAGAGATGATTATGTGAAGTTGATTAATTGGTAAATACAACACAAACATAATATTAAAATAATAATTATTGACATAAATTAAACATCCCATAATAGCATAATTTAAGCTAGAAAAGGTGAATAAATTCAAACTAGTAAACAAGTTCAAGGAAGGGTGGCTAACCCCCCCCTCCCCCCCTTCTCCCCCTCCCCCCCAAACTTTTATAACTTCAAATCACATATTTTAGATGTTGAAAGATAGCCCCAAATCAGCCCAAAAACAATGGCAAAAATTAGAGAAAACGAGTGGGAAACACAAGGATAAAAGCTTGGAATAAGGTTCAAGCAAGTGTGATTAACCCTTCCACCTTTGGGTAGTTTTTAATCACAAGTTTCAGCCCTTAAAACAGTCCCAAAATAGTATGAAAACACAAGAAAAAGATGAACAAGGATTGAAATAAAACAAATGAAGTGTTACCTCTTGTAGGGAAGGTGTTCTTGTTGTAAATCAAACTTGATTCCGAAACACCCTCAAGTTTGAGTTATGACCTTCAAGTCTCAAATCAAGTTCTAAGTTCATGCTCTTGTATGGTATGTATGGATGATATGAGAGCTTTAAGGCTATGGAAGAACAAAGATGAACTCAACTTTTGTATAATTCTCGCCTCTCTTTGATATTTCTCTTGGATATTTCTATACTTGATATTATTTCTCCCTCTCTAACCAAATTCTATATTGTTTTTCACCCCTCTTCACAGCAGTCTGAACCCTGCTATTTATAGGCCTCGAGCAGGTCTGATCAAAATATCAGCAAAATTGGGCAGCTAGCAGAACACTGTTGAAACTGCTTGAAAAGTCAAGTCTAACCGAACCTTGGTGTCTTTGGCCGGATTTCATTGATGTCCGGTTGGACTTCAGTGTATTTCCACTATTTCTTACTTTCAGGTTCAATACAGGTTGTACAAGGTGCAATACTGAAATTCTGGGGTAGAAATACAGTGAGTATGGTAGGTTGGAATTGTTTAGGGCTTGAACTCGAATTCCTTTATTGAGAATTCAAACCACTGACTCAATGGAATTGTCATCATCGAGTGCTCGGAATAAGGTGCCTAAGTCTTATGAGTGGTCAAAATTTGGGTGTCTACAGTTGCCTCTCTTTGATAGAGCTCGAAGTCATGAAATGACGTGAGTGAATGTCAAAGCTCGAAGACGGACCATTTTGACAAGGCCATAAGACTTCGGCAAACAAACAAAATACAGATGTTGTTGGTTGAACCCGAGGGTTGCCTACGTATCCCTTTGCAAGGAATCAAACCAGTGTAGTTCAGGGGCAGGATGCAAATAAAACACAATTCAACGAAACAATGCAAATGATATACAATGTAATGAAAATTCAAATGATATACAATGTAAGCAATCTAAGCCACGCGTAGTGCAAAACACACGAACACCATAAAGGAATGGGGATGCGAGCCAAACTACGTTTTATATAGAAAAGAAATGGCGGCATGAGCCAAACGGCGCCTAACACAGGCTAAGTGCCTACATCCTTAATACTGGCCTCAGCACAGCATGGATGCTTACACATAACAGAACCATGTTTTAACGTGAAAGGGGGTGCGAGCACATGCAAAACTATGTTTTTCGTACAAAGAGAAAGAGTACAAGTAATTGGGTGGGATGATATAAGTGAGGAATGATCTGCTCGGGAAAGATAATGATCATAAATGCTGGCTGCAACAAGACAAAGTACGATGCCATGGAGGTAGTGAATGAAAGGAACAAGGGGCGCAAGCCGAACTACGTCTTACCTAGAAAAGGCACGGACACAAACCAAACCATGTCTAACATAGAAAAGGTACCAAAACCCTCAAACCACAATCCTTGCAAAATAGGTGCGTACACATGATAGAACTATGTTTTAACGTAAAAAGTATGGGCACATGCCAAACTAAGCTTAACATGGAAAGGATGTAGGCGATAAAATGGTATGATGTAATGAATGCAATGGATAATGTAGTAGATGCATAGGGTGACATTCTCCAACCACACTAAAATCGTGAGAGGAGGAAGGTATAGTATAAGGATTTCTTCTTCTTCTTCTTCTTCTTCTTCTTCTTCTTAATTTATAAATACCAAATATCGTATAATACACACAGATATATACATACGGTATACATATACATATTCGAGGAATATTCTGTTATCGATAAGGAATATTTCGTTTGCGGACGTCAGCGGGAAGATGCCGTTATTGAGAAGGCATATTCCATTTGCTGATGTCAGCGTACATACACAAAACACGCAAAAAGAAAGGAAAAACACAAACGCATGGGTACGGGGTTCAAACCCCTGACCTCAAGTTTGGTCTCTGAGTCCTCAACCATTGAGCCACGCCACTCTTGTGGCAAAATATTCAAACAAATATATATATAGGTATACGAGATATATATATATATATATATATATATATAAAACCAAAACAAAACAAAAAAACACTTGTTGTGCAGTTCGAACCCCTAACCTCGAGCTCAACTTTTCAGTCCTCAACCACTGAGCTGAACCACTGAACCCAAGCCACTCTTGTGACCATACATTCAAACAAATATGTATATAATACATAGATATACAATACATATAAATATATGTATACAACTCTCCCGCCTCGTGGCCTCGCCTTTTTGCGTCAGATGGCTGACAATTGCCTCGACCCTCTCTCCCTCTTTGTCTTTCTCTTTCGTCTTCTTCTCATTCTTCGTTGTTCTCTCTTCTATTCTTCTATTATCTTCTTCATCTTCTCTTCCGTCTTCTTCTTCATCACTCTCTTGAGAAAGACTGAATAGAGAGACTCAGAGAGACAGAACTCAGTCTGCTCTCTGCCATTTCTCTGCGATTCCTTTCTCTTACACCTCTCTCTTCTCACAAATGACTTTGTCCCGCCCCCGTACTCTTTTTCCAGACCTTAATGATCCCATGAGTTCTCCCGGACAGAGTGCCCCTGCTCCTACTCATCCTAACCTTCCTACACTGACAATCGAGCAGATAATGGCTGCTCAAACTGACATTGAAGCCAACCACTACACGCTAAAGTCATGTATAGAGACAGTGGCCGCGGTCACTAATTTGTCTTATCGGCTGCAAAAGAAGACCTGCGAGGTACATCGGCTCAACGCCTAACTCTCTCTACTCCAGCGTATGTACAAGGATGCGCGAGCAGAGATTTTTGCATTGAAGGTAGAGCACAAAGAGCTGAAACGGAAATCTACCATCAAGGCCCGATTTGGAGCACCTTCGTACTTTGCTTTTGATGATCAGGGCGGGGGCACCAAGGTGGGGAAACTCTCTCAGTGGTCTTGTAAGTATTGAAGCAGGGCCTTCAAGGGTTTCCTTAGATGAAACCAAGAGAAAGAAATCGGCAGGAGAGCCAAGTAAGTGAGGTTGGCGTGTGGCCGTTGCCGAAGAAAAAAACAAGAACAAGATCCCTCTCTCTCTCTCTTATTATTTTTTTGTTTGTTGTTGTTGTTGTTTTTTTTTTTTTTTTTTGTATATATATATATGTTTGTACAAATTTGATCGGGGTTAATCCCTGATATTAATAAAATGAGTTTGTTTTTGTGGAAATCTGAATGGCAAATTCGAATGGTATGAATATTTGGATTTTAGGAATAAGTTCTGAACTGAAAATTGAGCCTCTCACTGATCATAACACCAAATCAAACTCAATGAAATGACAAGACTCGATGAACTGGACACAAAAAGGACAAAAAAACAGAGCAATACCAGTCGATCACTTGGTTGGTCGCTCATCGGAAAAGTATCGCTGGCGATAATTACTGTGCATTTTCCGGCGATAAAACTCGATACAGGACAAAATACCAACACACGAAATAATAGAAAAACTTACAAATTTATCAGAACAAAACAAAACAAAGTTCCTTCTCTCTCTCTTTTTTTTTTTTTTTTTTGGTTTTAAGACTTCCTCTTTCATCTTGCGCTTCGAAACCAAGGTACTATTTTTCTCCCTGGCTATGTTTGCAACTTTCCCTATTCTCCAACAAGGTGATAGGCTAGGTTGGTTCAGTATCTAGAATTGGGGCGCATACAAGCTACCTCGACCTATGGCGCTGCCATACAAATTTCAAGCCAAGGATACACCCCTGGGTATTTAAACTAGACTTTAGTCTCAAAAATTCTGAACCTTTACGTTCTAGGCATCGCCATTTGAACTCTAGTTTCCACCGTCTCAGTTGATCTCCTAGGAACTCACTACAAACACAGCGAGATGGCTATACCAGACCACTGGAAGTCATTTGGGCATGACAAACACCAAAGGAATTGCACCTTTAGAGGATTTAAGGTCTCCTAGACCCCGAAGTGTACAAGACAATGCGAGTGGGGTGCACAAAATAGTGTGAGGCAGGGTGAATGCACAAAACAGTGCTAAATGGGTGCACAAGATAGTGCGATACAAGTTTGCACAAGCCAGTGTGAGGTAGGTCACAAGACAGTGCGAACTCAAAGTGCACAAAACAGTACGATGCAAGGTGCACAAAACAGTGCAATGCAAGGTGCACAAAACAGTGCAATGCAAAGTGAATGCACAAAATAGTGCAAACCAAAGGTGCACAAAACAATGCGAACTAAAGTGAATGCACAAAACAGTGCGATACAAGGTGAATGCACAAAACAGTGTGATACAAGGTGAATGCACAAAACAGTGCGAACTAAAGGTACACAAAACAGTGCGATACAAGGTGAATGCACAAAATAGTGCGAACTAAAGGTGCACAAAATAGTGCAAACTAAAGTGAATGCACAAAACAGTGCGATGCAAGGTGAATGCACAAAACAGTGTGAACTAAAGGTGAATGCACAAAACAGTGCGGTGCAAGGTGAATGCACAAAACAGTGCGAACTAAAGGTGAATGTACAAAACAGTGCGAACTAAAGGTGCACAAAATGGTGCGAACTAAAGTGAATGCCCAAAACAGTGTGATGCTAAAGGTGCACAAAACAGTGCGAACTAAAGTGAATGCACAAAATAGAGCAAGTGAGGTGAAGATGTATGAATGCACAAAAAAGTGCGATGCAAGGTGCACAAAATAGTGCGAAGTCAAGGTGTATGCACAGAATAGTGCGAACTAAAGGTGCACAAAACAGTGCGATACAAACTGAAAGATGCATGGCATGTAGAGGGAAATGAGTAGTACTCAGAGTAATGCATCACGTACCTTATGAAATGAGTGTAGGGCAACTTGCCATAATTTATTGAAATGTAATTGAAAACATTGTGGAAGGTAACTCGACGAAACAGGAGCAACCAATCATGCAATTCAAATCAATCAAAATATATGAGCATGCATGCATAAAGCACATATATTAATCATAGGGAAGATGGCAATCCCAAGAGAGTTTTGAAATGGTTGGAGACAAATTTCGAAAGCTGAATCATATCAGAATCATCATAGGGGTGAGCCCACCCAAATCCAGGGAAAAGTGCCCCAACAAATGGCTAGAGCAGAATGGGAGAAAGGTTGGGTTCATGCCCCTTGTTTTATTGATGACCCAATCAGATGCACTGAAAATTGCCCCTAGTGTCCAGTCATTGGCCACCGTTTGGGTTCATGCCCCTTGTTCGATGGATGGCCCGATCAGAAAATTGCCCCTAGTGTCCAGTCATTGGCCACCATTTTCAACATTATACAGGCACATGTAATGGGGATCATCAGATCCTGGAATAGTTGTCAACCAATTTGACTCATGCTTCTCTTCTGACCTATTGAGAACTTGCTCCAGTCCCCTCCGAAGCAGTAACAGATTCCTCATATGGACTTTGCAATAATTATGAATGTGATGCCCCTTGTGTGGGCACTCAGCTCGTTTATGAATTCCACACATGGACTTGTTTTAGAGCTTGGAGTAAACTTTCATACATGGAATTTTGACCAAGCCACTCTGTTGAAATTTGAGTGACAGACACGCTATGGTGACTCGATGAAGAGTGCTTTGAAGTGACAAAGGCGTTATGGTGACTTGATGAAGAGCACAGACCGAGACAAACACCAGGCATGACACAACAGAACTCACAACTGACCCAAAAGCAGAAAAAGACTCGAGGTAACTGATCATTCATAGTGCCCCTAGTATTACTTATGCTCCCTTTAAAACTCAATTTCGCAAGACCCAAGTTTTGATTCTTTTTTGCTCCAGATAGAGATTTTACTAATAAGTTCAAGTATTGAAAATTTCTCTACTTGTTGATTCAAGCTAGTTCTTTCTTACCCAACGCAAGTATATGATATGCACATCAATCGGTGTAGCTCATGGATTGATGTGAAGCTGGCGACGTGAATCTGGTAAGATGATTGGATCGATAGGAATGAGATGGATATGGTTGAGACCGAACTTTAGGATGAAGTTGCCTACGTATCCTAAGAATGGGAATCAGGTCAACGTAGTTCATGGTTGAGGTTCACTCAGGTTTTGACACTCTCCTTTTGTGCTCTAAGTTTTGCCAAAGTCGCCCCTTCGGGTTTTCAGCCTTGCGAACTATATTTTTGATTTCTCATTTTTCATGCTCTAACTTTTGCCTAGGTCGCCCTTTCGAGTTTTTGGCCTAGCGAGCCTCTCAAGGATAGCATTACAACACTTGTGGTGAATTTGATCAATAGTCATCCTTGCCCTAACACTGGAACTGGCTTCGTCTTGATTTGAGCTTGGTTCTCCATTATTTTATGCATGTCTTTATCCTTTCTTTTGCTCCATTCTGAGAGTTGGTTCTTCCCACAATGTGGTACCTTCTTGCATTGGCTTCCCCGAATTCAGATGAAAGTTCCCTTCCTCATAGTTGACTAGATTTCATTCCAATGGATGCTCCTGGCTTGATGGTTAACTTCTTTTCCTTTTCCCTTTTATTTCTTCTTTTCTTTCTTCTTTTTGCTTTTTGGTTTCTCTTATCCTTTTCTCTTTGAAATAATGAAAACACCAGGGGAGAAATTCTATGATTTGTGAGGTCTAAAAGCCGCCTTGTACTTGCCAACATAATCGCCTAACGGCGAAGAGAATCCCCAGGTTAATGTAAAATATTGCATAATCTTGAACTTATCTTGGTAAGTTTTACAAAAGAAACAACTTAAAGTTTCTGAAATTATGAATGACTTTGCGCCTGATAAGTCAGAATTCAATCAAACCATTCAGGGGATCCTTCTCAACATTTAACAGAATCTCACTCAAAAAAAAAATTCAAAGCTTTTTTTTTTAATTTTCAAAAGGTCACACATGAGTTACTATAGGCACAATAAAATGATCAGAAACTTGACCCCCACTTTTTTATAAAGATGAAGACCTGAGGGTATATGAGAACAACTCAAAGGAAAAGACTCAACTGACGTAACAACGTAAGAAAAGATAAAGAAAATAAAACTCACAGCATAACTATTTGTAGGACGTAACTCAAAACAAAATAAGCATTTCTGAGACAAAAAAAGGTTTTCCTTCTCTAAGTCCATTTGTAGTATTTCAAAAACAACTTCAAGTAGCCCACGAGAAGGTCCAAACTTGCCTAACATCCGCACCCAGCAGGATTGATTTCAGAAGTTTAAATTGGGTCTCACAGATTGAACCTCATAATTATCCTAGTTATCCCCACACATCTCCTTGGCCGTGCTGGATGGGGTCAATATTGGTTGTTAGCAAACCATGGATAGGATTTATGTTATGGGGTGGCAATCTATTGCAGTTAGGGAGAGGTTTATTGACAGCTTTGGGATTTTCAGGTGGGATGAGACCTTATTGTCAATTAGGTCTTGAATTACATGTCGAAGGCGAAAACAACGGTTAGTATGGTGACCGTACTGTTGATGGAATGTGCAATATTGGGTAGAGTCATGTGTAGGTGGGAGAGGATTAGAGAGAGGTCAACGATTGAGTGGTTTGAGATACCCTTCCTCCATCAGTACCTTCAAGGCAAGGGTTGGGCTCATATAGAGTTGGGTAAAGGTTCATTTCGGGGAGGAGGAAGCACTAGGTTTAGAAATATTGGCAAATGGGTTGGCAGGTGTTGGTCGGGTATTCATAGGCTCGGGATTGGAATTAGGATGGGTGTTTTGAGTAAAGCAGCCCTTTTCATTGTTTACCGCCTGATTCAAAATGCTCCCATCCTAAGCGACAAAAGTGTAATCCATAGTTTTTGCAACAACGGCAAGCACTTGTTGCTTGTTCAACCCTTTGACCTTCAAAGTCTTAATAGCCCACCAAAGTTGTGTACAAGGATCCATACTTGTCTCGGCTTTGTTCTTGTCACTTGCTTCTGCTTGGCCAATGGTTTGGGTGGCTATATCGAAGTGAGACCCATTTGTTGTTGATCTGTCATCACCCAGATTTGAGATAGTTTCAGGTTGGCCCTTTTCAATTATAGCTCGCCCCAAGATTGAGGAGCTTTTTAACGGGATCAATCATTCCCAACATCTCAACAGTAGTGGGTTTACCCATTTGGCGCCCTTTGCGTATCTGAACCGGATTGGGTGCATCCATCATGCACAAATCGGTACTTTCTGGAATGAACACCTCAGGCTTGGGTAAATGGGTCGGAGTGATGTATATGCTGGGGTTGAAGGTAGATGGGAGTATATGGATGAGGTTAAGGTGGGCAGGAGATATTTGGTCATGGATGGGAAGTGGGTTGGTGGTAACATTGGGGTCTTGAGATGGGGCTATTATATAGTTGTCGATGAGATTCTGAACCTCATGACGAAGGCGGTAGCAACGATCGATGCCATGACCGCGTTGTTGATTATACACACAGTATTTGGTGGGGTTATGTCTAGCAGGGAGTGGGTTAGGAAGAGGTTAGGGATCGAAGTGTTTGAGGTACCCTTTTTCCATCAGGACTTTTAATACGTTGGTTAAGCTCGTACGGAGGTGGTGAAAGTTCTACCCTGAGCTTGGGTTGGGCTGGCCGTTTATGGGCTTGGATTGGCAAACGGGCCTACAGTTTTGGGAGTGGCGGCAACGGTATTGATTTCAGTGGGTTTGGGAATAGCATTGGTACTCCAAGAAAACACCCTCCTTGTTGGTTTACCTGTTCTAGGAATAATCCCTTTGTTGAATGCACTCTCAACTTGAACCCCCAATTCATGCAAAGAGTTAAAAGTGAACAGTGGAGCGACTATTAACTTTTGCAACATATCATGCTCAAGGTTCTGCACTTCTATCTGTACTTGGTCTTTCTCAGAAGGCCGGTCTGTCATTTGTGCTGCCTTTGCTCTCCACCTTGCAACAAATTGCACAAAAGGTTCCTCAGGGTTCTAGTGGGTTGCTTCAAGTTCTTGAACGGTCATTTCAATTTGGGTATTGTAAGAGTACTGATTGACAAACGCCTCAACCAACTCTTCCCAGTTCTGCTTTACTGTATCCTCCAACTTGGCATACAAAGTGGCTGCTATACCTGACGGGGTTCTTCCATATAGACAGAGTTTCTGAGGCTTAGTTAGACCCATCGATTTCAGGACATCCAAGAAAAGCCAGATATGTATCATAAGATCTCCAGATCCGTCGAAACAGTCAATGTGTGGCATTTTGAATCTGTCTGGAAGTCTTATGATAGCCTCGATGTACCTATCCTCAATGTCAGGAATGGGGTTAATTCCTTGTGCCTTTCTGAATTGCTTCTCAAGGTTAGCAATTTTTAACAAGGTTGGGTCGAGCTCATTGATATCAAGGGGATAAAGCCCAGGCTACACCAAGGGTCTGAAAACTCGAGTTTGAGCCAACCCTTCTCGATGATCTGGACCCTGTAAATCTTCAGCTGGCGGAGGTGGGCCGAAGTTCGGTTGGAGGCCCAGGACTAGATGTGTGGTAGATGCCCCAGATGGGTGTTGCATTTCAGCATTAGTCTCATCCTACCTGGCAATTCCCTGGTTTAGGGCCATTATCATGGCCGCAACTTCTTCTAAACTCTGAGCCATCATGTGTTTGCTAAGTTAGCAATTAGGTAAATGGATGGGTGTAATTTAAGAGTTAACTAACAAGGATTTGAACCTGGTTATACTTGATGTATCTGAACTGGATTAGTTTAGACGGGTTTGACTGGATTAGGTTTTTTTTTTGGGAGTGGATGGATTGTGATGGGTTACGGCGGGTATTGCTCTTTCTCTGGCTCAAACAAACCTTGCATTAAAAACAAATGCTCTATCAGATCGGGATATCGGATATGCTAGTCAAAACAAAGCAAGATACAATTTCGGCCTTGGTTCTGGTCTTGTTGAAAATTCACCAATATCAAACACAGACCCTTGAATTTTGACCCAAATCTGATTCTGATATGACCCTCAAGTTTGAAAGGAATCGCCTCAATATTAAGACTCTCCGAGGATTGCATCATACATTCCCAAAGAGTTCAAATTTTGCACAAAAGCATTCAAAACACCCCTATCAGAGGTTTAGGGTTTCCCTGTCCTAGCTTTGAAGTGATCTATGGTTTTACTATTCAAACAAGTGGTATCACAACATCCTATATTCGGTGAGCATCTTGTCCTAATTTGGAATAGTCACTAGAGCGTACTATATGCATTAGGTCAAATAGTCATAGAGGGTACCTCAACAAGACTACCTAATATACCTCTCACACCTAACATCAAGAAGTGAAAAGAGGATCAAATGGTACGGCGGTAATCCAGATCCAAGGGTTGTGTTCTCAACATGGTAGAGCCCATGACCGGTCAGCCTTTTGGCAAACTTTGTAGGCAAGCCTCCGGCAAACCGTCCAGGAATAGCAGATGGAAAACACAGCGACGTAAGCGCACCAATGCAAATGCAATGCAAAGAACATATAAATGTATATAAAAAATTCACATCATAAATTTCAAGTCAAGTTCTCTAAATCCCCAGCAGAGTCAGCAAGAACTGTAGCTCGGGTTTTCGTGCCCCCTTTCGGAAGAATGAATAGCCCGTACAGTTTGGACTTTACTCGTGTGGTTTTTTTGAATTTGATTTCACAAGTGCAATGTGAAATAGTGGAAACACAAAAAGAGTCCAAATCCGGCAATTTCTTTTGGAAAATTGATGTTTCGAATCAAATGCCAAAAATGAATTGCTTTGCCAGATATCATAGTCGCCACCTAAATATTTTTGAAAATTTTAGGAAACCCATGACTTGTGCCAAAGGCCATTAGTGCGTTGTTACCAATGTGTCTTGGTTCGAAAACTTAGGTATGAGAGGGAAATGTCATTAATTGAGCACCCCACTCACCCGATCAAAGATCGGCCTCTACTAATTATGACGTGATTTTTATGTATAGAATATGTTCTTATTTTATCTTTAACATACAAGTATAGACTAATTTCACGAAGCGTTGGAACATTTGATTTCATATTTGTTTTGAAAACAAGTGTTTTGTATATGTACCACTTGAAAAAGTGAACTCATATATATACATTAATCAAAGTATCCCAATTTCAGTGAATAGCCTTCATCCACAGGCATTCAAATAGGTATATTAAGTAAGCATTTAGCCTCATGGTAGTATCTTTGATATGGCAGCAATCACACTCATGCAATATGCTAAAGCAAAAATGCTTACCTTATGTCCGAAGGCAAGTCAAAAGAAAGCAAATAGTTAGAAAAAAATGCATGATCCTAATTAATGCAATATGACTAATGCAACACATACAACGTGTAAGTAATAAGCTCGACTACTAGCATGGCACGCGAGTCAATTGAAGGCATGTGATAGTGCACGTATTCAAGTAAAGAGTTTGAATTTGAGATTTGAATAATATAATGAGCCGAACTTTTATGCATACAAAACAAATGGATGCAAGTCATGCAAATGCTAATTTGAAAATATGATGTCCCTATACTAACCATCATAAGCAGATAAATAAAAGGGAGAAAAAATGAGGGTTGGAAGACATACAACTTATTACATATTTGTCCTCACGAATGAGGGTCCGAATGTACATATTTGTCCTCGCGAATGAGGGTCTGAATAGTGTTTAAATAAATAATTATTACAAATCCGAATGAATAATAATGAAAAGGGGCTCTCTAATTTATTACAACAAATATGCAATGATTGCACAATGCTCCTCAGGAATTACTATGTCTGCCTTGTTGGGAACTGTTTTGTTTCACCTTATCATTGCTTTCGACCAAAAGTGTATTGTTTGCGATTTATTGGAGCCTTGCCGACCCAGAATACGACTCAGTCGAGCCCCAAATAAATCCAATCATACCTTGTTTTCTTGCGAAAATCTGTTTTGTGTGCCTAAGGTGAAACTGTGTAGACATGGTATTCCTAGCCATTTTTGTCTCTTCTACCCTTCTATATCATAGAAAATACTCAAGAGAGAAGCGAACTCGGTTCCCAAACCATCTATGGTTGCAAGTTGATTTGCAAGATGATTTTGGACACAATAGGACAAAGATCAATAAATGCAATGCTTAACAACCACCCCTCCCTCCTATCATGAAGTGAATTCAAGAAGGGAAGTAGAGACGCTTCAAGGTTCATCAAGATATCATGAATTGATGTAAGACAATCCTTGACACAATAGACTCCGGCATAACTTCTAGCCGTAAAGACACTTCAAGGTTCATCAAAACATCATGAATTGATGTAAGACAAGCCTTGACACAATAGACTCGGTATAACGTTCGACCGAATCTAATATTGGTTCTTTATGTCGGTTGTAATCCATTTAATCAATTTTGTTAGCCTTTTTTTATTACATTTCCATTTCTTTATCTTTTCTCCTTTTTGTTCAAAAGTGATATTTATGTCCACTAAGTCCAAAACATAATAAAGAGAAACAAGCTTCAACTTAACCCAAGAAATAAACCTTATTTTCTTTAGGGGAAATTACAAAGGAAGAGTCAAACTCATTTATAAGCAATAAGGGATTTCAAGTCAAACCCAAGATGTGCAACAAGGACTAGTCAAACTCAAAAGAGTGATAATGACTTAGGAAAAACCCAAAGTGAGAGATAATGACTTAAAATCCAAACTTGATAATAAGCTATAATGACACTTTCCTTGGTGATTTCCAAGTGTTTAACTAGAAAGTTAGTCCCTTAAAAGTAAACACACCGATGATAAAAAGAAATAAAAAGAAATAAAATATTAGCTTTAGTATAAGAAAGATGTATGGCTTTGGTAATAAACTTCTGAAGAGATTAAACCATTAAGTATGAAAAAAAGATTTATGATGTTGGTAATGAACCTCCGAAAAAGATTAAACCATTAAGCATGGAAAAATTTCTTTCTTATACTTGGATAACAATCTTAATTTTTCACGACTTTTTAATCAAAATAAGCAAAGAATGGAGAGAGGTTGCAAAGATGATTATGTGAAGTTGATTAATTGGTAAATACAACACAAACATAATATTAAAATAATAATTATTGACAAAAATTAAATAGTCCCTAATAGCATAATTTAAGCTACAAAAGGTGAATAAATTCAAACTAGTAAACAAGTTCAAGGAAGGGCGGCTAACCCCTCCCCCGCCCCTCCCGTGCACTTTTGTAACTTCAAATCACATATTTTAGATGTTGAAAAACAGCCCCAAATCAGCCCAAAAACAGTGGCAAAAATTAGAGAAAACGAGTGGGAAACCTAAGGATAAAAGCTTGGAATAAGGTTCAAGCAAGTGTGATTAACCCCTCCACCTTTGGGTAGCTTTTAAACACAAGTTTCAGCCCTTAAAACAGTCCCAAAATAGTATGAAAACATAAGAAAAAGATGAACAAGGATTGAAATAACACAAATGAAGTGTTACCTCTTGTAGGGAAGGTGTTCTTGTTGTAAATCAAACTTGATTCCAAAGCAGCCTCAAGTTTGAGTTATGATCTTCAAGTCTCAAATCAAGTTCCAAGTTCAAGCTCTTGTATGGTATGTATGGATGATATGAGAGCTTCAAGGCTATAGAAGAACAAAGATGAACTCAACTTTTGTATAATTCTCACCTCTCTTTAATATTTCTTTTGGATATTTCTATACTTGATATTATTTCTCCCTCTCTAACCAAATTTTATATTGTTTTTCAACCCCCTTCACAACAGTCTGAACCCTGCTATTTATAGGCCTCGAGTAGGTCTGATCAAAATATCAGCAAAATTGGGCAGCTGGCAGAACACTACTGAAACTGTCTGAAAAGTCAATAGGTTCGGCCGGACCTTGGTGTCTCTAGCCGGATTTCACTGAGGTCCAACCAGACTTCAGTGTATTTCCACTATTTCTTACTTTCAAGTTCAATACAGGTTGGTACAAGATGCAATACTTAAATTCTGGGGTAGAAATACAGTGAGTATGGCAGGTTGGAATTGTTTAGTGCTCGAACTCGGATTCCTTTATTGAGAATTCAAACCACTGACTAAATGTAATTGTCATCATCGAGTGCTCGGAATAAAGCGCCTAAGTCTTACGAGTGGTCAAAATTGGGGTGTCTACACTAAGTAACCCAAACTAAAGCGCACTAACACGGCTCAATCCAACTCATTGTTACTCTTAAACAATACCTAAGTTCATGTTCTTCAAGGTCTCAAATTACTCAAGACATGGGTTCAGATCGAAACTCAATTAAAAGTAACTTTAAGATAAAACAGAATTTTAAACAAGTTTTCCCAATCTATTAGCTAACTTTGAAAATTAAAAACCCACTCCACCTTATTAGAAAAATTCCAAAACCCTCCAGATATCAACTAATATATCCTAAGTTTCAAACCCAATTGGTTTTACTTGATTTGCTTATCAAAATAATTATTTATAATTAATTATATCCAAACAGGTTATTTTCTGCAGAACTTTAAAGAAATTAATGGTTCTCTTAGTATACACGAGCAATCAACACAAGGCCAAAAAGAAACTAGACTCGTAACCGGTTCTAATGACGCTAATTTGATAATTTTCATATGTATACCCAAAGAGAATAACATTTATGAAGTTACTATTTTGTATTAGTTTTCTGGACAGATTTGAATACTCACCAACCCCTAGCTTCACACCACCGTCCATCATTCACACAAAACAATGACTTCAGCAACTTAATGATTACCATGGTCTTATTTAAAGAAAACAACATACATGTTTATATATAAAAATATTTACCCATACAATAACTCATTTTCCTTCTTTAATTTCCTTTTATTTGTTTTTATTATTATTATTATTATTTATTTATTTATTAGGTTCTCACATAGACCAAGACTCTCGATAGGAAATAGGTTCATGAGAAGAAAAAGTAGTGGAACCAACAATGTAATCACGAATGAGTACAGAAGGTTGTGTTACCCGAGTAGAAGATGAAGAGGTACCTCTGGTGCAGAAGATGATGTAGTGGAATCAAGGGATATATGAGGCTCACTGGGATAGGGAATGATAACAGGACTAGGAGGTGGAGTAGGAGCAGGTACAGAAGCTGGCTCAGGATCAAGGAGTGGAGCAGTAAGACCATAAGGTGGAGCGGAATCCTCCGGATGGGCTGGAGTCATCATGTCAACAATAGTGTCTGTATCAAGCTCATCAAACAAAAGAGAGGGATCTGTAAATAATGGTGTAGTGAGAGGAGTGGACAAATGGAACTTAAATGTAGGCGAGAACATTTTATATTCCCAAAAAACTACATGACGAGAGATATGAAGACGACGAGAAAGAGGATCCCAATAACGATAACCTTTATGTTAAATCCCAGACCCCAAGAAGCAACACAAATGGGCACGAGGTTCTAATTTGGTATGCTCATGTGGTTGAAGAAGAATAAAACAAGCACATCCAAACACACGAAGACCAGTATAGGTAGGAGGTGTGCCATACAGATGCTCATATAGGGTTTGATTGTTGATGAAAGGGGAAGGAACACGGTGAACAGTATAGATTGCTGTGAGAGTAGCTTCTCCCAAAAAATGTTTAGGAAAGAAGAAGAGATTAAAAGAGCACGAACAGTGTTTAGGGTATGGCGATGTTTACGCTCAGCACGACTATTTTGGTGGGAGGTACCAGGACAAGAATAATGAGAAAGCATACCATTTTGACGAAGTAATTTCAAACTTTGTATTCCTGAGCATTATGAACACGAAAAATTTTGATGGTGGAGGAAAACTAAGTTTTGACCATGTGAGAAAAATCATAGTATATTTGGTATAACTCAGAGCGAGATTTCATAAGAAATAACCATGTAAAACTAGTGAAATTATCGACAAATATAACAAAGTATTTAGATCCTCCCATAGTGGTATTAGGTGAAGGCCTCCAAACATCAGAGTGTATGAGATCAAAATGTGTATGAGACATAGAGGTACTAGTAGTAAGTGGCAAGGCAGGCTGTTTTGCAAGTTCACAAGATAGACAGTCTACTTTATCATTTGGGGCATCACTTAACTGACCACTTGAAACTAGAGAGCGTAAATGACCAAAAGACACATGACCTAACCGAGAATGCCATGAAGCAAGAGGGGAACTAATAGTAGCAGAAGCAATAGTCTCAACATTGGAAGGACTGGAGGAGGGAATGAGAAGGTGGATGAGCTCATATAGATGTCCATGTCTACGACCTATTCCAAGGGTTTGTCTCGTCTTCGGATCCTGTACAACACAACCAATTGGAGAAAATAGAACAGTTAGGCCAAGATCACAGAGTTGACGAATAGAGATAAGATTAAGTATAAGATTAAGGATCAGATAAGTGTGAGTGAGAGGGACATTAGAGGTAGAAATATGACCTACATGATTAACATGCATTTGAGAACAATCAATAGTATAAATGCTAGACAAATTAGAAGGACATGTAGTGGAAGAAAACAATGTAGGGTCAGGTTATATGGTTGTAACAAGTCGAATCACAATATCATGAAGTGGTACCTGAGGTGACTGAGATAGCAGTAGAAGGTATACCAGAAGTGGAAAGAACCTTTTGCATAATAACTTCAATATCATGAATAGTGTGAGTGGAAGAGGAGATAGGTGTGTAGACACCCCATTTTTGACCGTCCTCAAGACTTGGACGTCATCGCTCGAACACTCGGTGATCATCCATGTGTGTGTTCGTTTGGAGTTCCCGGAGTTCTCGGCTCGCGCGCCGTGCCTCAGAACCTCCGGACTCGACCGTTTGTGTTTGGTTTTGCACCAAACACTTGTGATTTGCCTTTGAGGGGCAGGGAATGCCTTCTGAGGCATCCCCACACACCACCGGCCGGGGCTAGAGGCCACCGGCTGGCTGTAGTTGTCACCGGCACTATATTGTGCCGGTCGGCACTATTTTGGGCGAAATGACCAATTTGCCCAGCCGACCACTGTGCACTTGCTCTCTGAGATATTTTCAGACAGCTGTGTGCAATTTGCTTCCCCTCCATACACGTGTATGGAGGGATGAGCCCTTGTTTGCTTAGCTTGTAAGTCTTACAAGTTCTATAAGAGGAAGGCTCTTCCTCTTGGCTTAGGGTTGGGACTTCTTGAGAGATTTCAGCCATCTTAGAGAGAGTAAGCTCTGGTTTAGGTTAGAATTGTTATATCTATCCTATCTCTCTCTTTTCTTGCTTATTTACTACACTAGGTGCTTTAGTTCACACTATTGCACACAAGCACCTAGTGTTACACCTTCTTCTTGGAACTGAGGCTCCAGCAGGTTGTTCTTGAAGTTTTTGGTGGTTTTTGGGCTCAAGGGACCAAGCACAACAACCTTTGTGAAGATAGTCATCAAGGGTAAGAAACTAGTCATTTTTACCCCATTCTTGCATTCCATTTTTACCTAGCTTAGACTTGTTTTTCTGCTTGGTGATCAACACATAAAAGTTCTGTTTTTTTAGCCTCTTGATTGTTTATTAAGAGTGCTTGGTGGTTTGGGTAGGTTTGACCACCCTTAAGCCTTGAAAAGGCCATTTTTTTGTGCTATTTTGGAGAGATCCGGGACTTGTGTGCTTGGGCCTCTCCACCATTGAAATCTTGAGGGATTTCAGTGGCGGAGATGGTGCCATAAAGTCCTAGAAAGGGGAGGGCCACCCCCTCCCCTTGATGTCCTTGAAAAGGGCAAGTTTTGCCTCTTGAGAGAGCACCATGCTTGAATGTGTGTTGAGCATGTTTGACTTGTTTTCCATGCTTATATTGCCATGATATAACATGCTTTCAAGATGGTTTTGGTCTCCTATGCATGTTTAGTATAGTTGCCTTGTAATGCCCCTTTTATGCCTTAACATGCCTAGGTTGTGTGCCCTAGTTTCTAGCATGTTTTAGGCTTGTGTTTGTGAAGATTTTGTGCTTATATTATCATGTTTTAGGTCTGTCCATAAGCATTTGGGTCAATCTTAGCATGTTTAATATAGCCCCTTTGTATTTGGCTTGTTGGCCTTAAGAGTTTGGATGTGTAGCATGACTTGCTTGCTTCATTTTCAATGGTTTGAAACCATCTAACATGCCATTTCAGACCTTATGATGTGCTTGTTTGATTGCCTTGCATGCCTCTTTAATACTTTAAGAGTATGTGTTAAATGCTCCATGTTTAGGCCTTAATGCATGCCTTTGGTTTCAAGCTTCTTAGATGCCATCTAAGTGGACCTTTGGACCTAATTTGACATGCTAAAAATCTGTTTTGGGTCGATAAGTGCATGCCATGTGTGTTTGTGCTGGGTGTGGTTCAATGCCCCTATTGGCTTGCCTTAAGCCTAGACTATTTGCATGCTTTATTTGATTTGATTTATTGCATGATTTGGCATCATGTTTAACTATGAATTTCAGAGCTTTTAATGCATGCTTTTAGTCCACGTTTGGCCTCTTTAAGTGTGCTTGAATGTTGTTCTTTTATGCCTTGGGTTTGAGCCTTAACATGTACATATGTGTATGTACACTTGGTTTCATTTTCTAGGCACTTTGGCTACTGATTTTAGGCCTTTTTGAGTTGCCTAATTCATGTCTAAGTCCATTGTTCCATTGGTTTGCATGCTTGTATTATATGCTTGTTTGTATGCTTGCATAAATGCATTGCATAGTTCATGTTGCATCCTAGATAACATGCTTAGGATTGCACCACATCGACATGTATACCAAGCCTCTTGAAGTGAGTTTGATAGAGGTTTGGTACCCCTTTTGTGCCTATGTGTTTTGCATGCATTTGAAATCAAATTTGCACTCTTGGTTCTTAGGGCCATCATGCATAGAAATGCGTGATTGGTGGTCCGAGAACCGAGGCACAACCTCCTTTGAGTCCAAAACATGATAAGGATTGTGTTTTGTGCATACATGCTTTGAATTGCCTTGCCATGCATTTTGTTGTCCTCTGCTGCTGTGGTCTGCAGGTTTTGCAGGCATTTTGTGCCGACCGGCACTGCTTAGTGCCGACCGGCAGTGAATTGGCAGCCGATAGCCTCACTCAGTGCCGGTGGCATCCTCCTTTAGCCGGTGGTGCTATGCCCCAGCCGGTGGTATTCCCCAGTGTCCTGAGAGGCACTTCTGGGACTTTGGTAATTTTCTGAGGAAGATAGCAGGGAAAACAGAGGCACGCTTGCATGACAGTGCGATTCCGAGCGAATCCCGGGCGCGCGCCGCATTTGAGCCCTCCCCCCCCGAGGCACTTACTGCTTTAATTAGATTAATTATATGTTTAATTAATTTAGTTGATTTGTAATAATTAATTAGCTAGAATAGTTAATTATTTATTCCGGTCTGTATTATTATTTTGGTCCCTCCGAGTGAGGGCGCAATTGT
The DNA here is from genome assembly GCA_036172215.1 of Camellia granthamiana. Classification (NCBI taxonomy): domain Eukaryota; kingdom Viridiplantae; phylum Streptophyta; class Magnoliopsida; order Ericales; family Theaceae; genus Camellia; species Camellia granthamiana. The sequence continues at coordinate 14,347,282 of CM069908.1, read as the reverse complement.
AATAAGTGTGTGTGAGTGGGTGTATGTCTTCCAACCCCCATTTCTTTCTCCCTTTTATCTACCTGCTTTGTTGGTAGATTAGGGCATACTTATTTTTAGCATACCTTATGCTATGCATGCGTGCATCCATGCATTTGTTTACATGCACCGGGCTCGGCACATCATACAAACTGCATCGTACTTTCAATTCCAAATTGAATACGTGATAGTTGTTGCATCTCATGTGCCATGTTTAGGGTTAGCCGAGCCTATTTTAGATTACATCCTTGAATGCGATGCATTAGCCACTTAACATGAACTAGGTCACACATGTTTGCTAACTAGTTTACTGTTTTGGCACGGAGTACGATGTAAGTATTTACGCTTTAGCATACCACATGCGTGTGAATGTTGCCATGACAGTATGCTTAACATGCGGCTAAGTGCTTACGTGAGATAAACTGTTTGAATGCCTGTGGATGGAGGTTGAATTACCTAAATTGGGACAACACATTAAAACTGTGAGTTTTAAAGCCCACTAGATAGTGGCAAAACTGTCTTTTCTAAAAAGCCCGCTTGAGAGTGGCAAAATCTGCATTTTAGCCTACTTGTGAGTAGCAAATCATTTCCAAAATAAAGTTACAATGTTTTGTTCCCAATTTAGGCGATTTGGTCTATACTTGTTTGCTGCGCGCATAACATAGTAATTCTAGGTTAATAATTGGAACAAGAACACATAAAGTTTTTAAAATCGGATATCATGGTTAGTAGAGGCCGGTCTTCGGACCGGGCGAAAGGGGGTGCTCATAGCTGACCTTCCCCGATCGTACCCAAGCTCCCGAGCCAAGTCACTTTGGTGATGACGGACACGTGGCCTTCGGCACCGAGTCAGGGTTTCCTAAATTCCCCCTTTCAAAAAATATTTAGGTGGCGACTCTGTAATCTGGCAAAGCAGTCCATGTTTGGCACTACTTTTCAAAAAAATCTGTTTTCCTTAAAACGATTTGCCGGATTTGGACTCTTTGGTTCAGATTTAGAACCGCGACACAAAAAGAGAGTCCGAGCTGTAGCAGCGAGGTCCCCCGCGGACGTGCTACAAGGTGCAACAGCAACAGAGGCAAACTGAATCGAAGAGTCATGTCGACTAACAAAGGATCCAGAAGAGCCACCGTAAAGAGGAGAACTATCTGAATAATCCATGAAGTGATCAAAGTGTGAGTCAAAAAGAGGGCTCAGTAGTGTCGGAGTAGAAGTGGGTGAAACAGAGTGTCCCAATGAATCTACAACGTTGAAAATAGCTAGAAAGCAGTTGAGTTGGCCCAAAAATAACCAAAAAATGGACCTGTAGATGACAAATAGGCCAAAGATGACGTTAGCAACAAGTGGATGACGTTGGCGTGTGCGACATACGTTAGTAGAAAAGGTGTGCAGCGCACGGTAGTGATAGAGGCATGCACGACGCACAATAGCAAAAGAGGTGCGAGGGCATGTGAATATGACATCAGCAATGACGTGTGCGGCTAGACTGGAACGGCACGACTGAAACGGCTGGTGTGGCTAGGGCTGACGTCAGAAATGCGGAAGGATGTGAAAAGCACGCGTGAGGATGACGTTAGCAATCACAGAATGCGTACAAGAGGGCGCATGGTGGCGCGTGAGATGCGGGTGTCGGAAGCAAGATACGAGCCGAGGCTTTAGGAGATGGGTGCAGGTGTTTTTGGAGCAAGGCTGGTGGCATTGGGATCGTAAGAAGATTCTGAGCAAGTTGATGTTAAATTTGAAAATTTGTCGGTCACTGTAGATTGCATAACAGTGTTTGAATAGATGAAGATGTGTGATTAGATTGAATGAATAAAGGTGCTATAGTGCCACTGTGCACGGTAGTAAGCAACGGAGAGAGATGAGCATTCAAAACTTTGGCTTTGATACCATGTTAGAATAGTTAAAAGATAGGTGGGAATTGTGTATCTATATTATTTGAATAACCATGTACAAGAGCTCCTATATATAGGAGAGTGATACAATCCTAATCTAACTCTAATTCCTAATTTATGATATACATTAACAATGATATACATTAAGTAGGATATATATACATTAATTAGGATATACATTAACACTATCAATACAAAATCTGTTATCTTTTTTTCTTCTTAGTAATTTGTTGCATGCTTGTTGCAAATTGCCCCCATAAGTGCACTGTTGGCTGGGGTTTGGGGGGATGAAGAGAGATTTGTATTTAAAATATAAAAAGGAAAAGCAAAGAAAACATGCATATATATATATAGATTTACTAGCATCTGGCTCCATGGGATGTGTGGGTAACTGAACATATGGTTTTTGATTTGTTGATTTTACTTTTTGGTCTTTATAGTAATTGCTAGGCGAAGGTGATAGTTAGGGAAATTATGTTATTGCTATTATTTTTTTTTTTTTTTTTTGAAAATCAAAATTGCATAACTAAGCTCCAACTGAGTAAGTTGTGTGCCTTATATAATGGAATAGACAAAGTGAGAGCTTAAAAATAGGCAGTCCCACTGCACAAGGCTCCCGCCATTGTGAGGTCTAGGGAGGGTCAGATGTAAGTCTTACTTCAACTGCTTGACATTGGTCACATGAATGTGTTTTGCCATTGCGAGGTTCAGGAAGGGTCAGATGTGAGATTCTGTTTTTTTTTTTTTAATTTCTTTTTAATTTTTAATCTTATATGTAAATGCCTACACGTACATTCAACATACCTGTAAGTTGAACAGATGACGAACTGCTACTTATTGATAATTATGACTCTGTATGAAGAATTATGCTGAAATTTTGAATTTACAAAGGTGGTCTTGTGTTGGAGTCTATTAAAAGCAAATATCATTTCTATGAATTAAATCTCCCAAGTAACCCCAAGTAGGACTGACTATTGTTTTATGACCTGATTTAAATTACCTAACACCCCACCTGTTTCCAGACTGAAGAAACACACAACCTTCCTTCTCTAACCTCAACTAGAAAGAGAAACAAGTTATATTGCTAATAAGCTAATGATTATAATTTTACGTAAAAAAACCATTAGTTATGTTACATGATTAGTTTTGAATATCTAATTTGCGGAATTTAATAACTTCAAGAAGTAAAATACATAGTTAACAGATAAGTTGGGAACATTTGCAGTGTTGTGAGCTCCAACAGATTTATTGTATGCAACAGTTGTAAAGCATAACATTCTAACAACTCCATGTTGGCTACATGAATTTCGCTTTGCTATTCAGCTCTGATGGGAGGCCATATCATGAGCTAAGTCATGGCTCACTGTCTCGTTTTTACCACCTCTACGTCTCTGTTTGCCATCCTCTTGTGCTTGTAGCTTCTTTCTCTTGATTCATATATATTCCTACGGTTATGGTCATTGGTGATTGAATTTGAAATGTGTATCTACCATTTTATCCTAAACATATTCCCATTTGAGTTATGTTTGATAAAAGATTTTGAGTGGGGATTCATGGAGGGAAAGAAAAAAGGAAAGAGAAAATTGAAAAAAAAAATTAACAGCAATTACCCATCTTATCCTAAACATATTTTCAGTAAACTTAAATTTGGCATTCATGCAATCCAATTAAAGTTTCTTTCAGCTATGTTTTCGATGGATGTAAATTGACTTTGGTGGCAATTTCAGTTGTTCCATGCATTGCTGCTGCTGAATTTCTAATACCTTAATGAATGGAAAAGTGTTTTACCAATCTACTTATAGAATGATCCTTTTCTAAACTTATTTTGGTTCGCCTTTTGACACTGTTGATCACACCTATATGTTCTCATTCTTTCTTTCTTACAATTTTCACATAGGACTTGGTGCCTTGTGTCCTGGTGACATTTGATAAAGAACAAGTTATGGTATGGAGAGGAAAGGATTATAAGCCGACAGAGGACGATGATCACTTCCTTACAGTTTGTGATTCATTTGACAATCCACGTGATGATTTGGTTAGCAGTCCATAACACTAAACCTCAGATGATGACATCAGTAGTCGGTATTCCAGAAGAACACGAAACCTCAAATGATGACACCGGCAGTCGGCACAACTTCCACTCCGAGTCTGAGTAAGTAATTGCATAGCACAAGCACCATTTTGCTTCTTTGTGGTCGAGATGAGTCTTCCATTATCATATCCAAAAGATGAGCCATAAAGATTTGCAACTGTTTATTCTTCTGTTGGCTTTTTTGGCTTTTGAAGGTTAATTATGTAATTTTAAGCGTGCCAGCAAGGATCAATAAGTCCTTACAGAATTTCAATTGCCAACCAATTATCAGACAATTGTGTTGAAGTTCTTTCAGCCTCAATGAAGAGGACTTTTATTGGTGGCTTGCTTAGGAGAAACTTATAAATAATAACAAGTACAAAAACAGTTCAGTAACTAAATTTCATTGAGTAAATAAGAACTTACAATGACCCAGTCTCGAAAAGGTTTATAGCAATAAACTACTTGAAACTACTCCTAGGAAATGAAGTGCAGTACTGGAATTGAAGAGCTGGAAATGTAAAAACTGGAAAGAAAAATATGAAGTAAATAATTGGTTTCTAGATTTGAGACTGGGCCTCTTCTGTTGGCCTTCTTTTCTATTTATACTTTCTGAAGGTAACCGTCGAAGTGGGCTTCTAACCGTCTAAATGCCCTTCTACGATCACTGATCATGGCCTCGCATAGTTAGCTTCCACTACGCCATTCTTGTAGTTAGGCTTCCCTCCTGAATTTGAATTTGAACTGTGAGTAACCGTTGGGCCATGTCATCTTGCGCCTCCTAACTGCTCCAATGCTACGCAGATCCATTGTTACCAATATAAACTGCCACGTGTCTGTCATTGATTGGGGACTTGCATTTACTCCCTAAATTACCCTTTATGAGCCACGTGTCAAGTTGCGATTGACTTATACAAAATATACAGCCAACATTACCCTCCGCACTAATATACCCAATACTTGGTGATATTAGTGGACTAGTGCACTTTTGCCCACGTCCTAGGACGTACATGGACTTTGCTTATTTCGGAAGTGTAACCATTTTTCGAGCAATGAAGCACTGATCTTCATTAAATTCTTGCACTTTAAACCTCCAAAAACTGTGTAGATGAAAGGGCTGATACCTCTTCTGATGGCTAACCAAACCATCTCCCTTATTGATCAAGCATATGGAGAGTTCTTGGACAATGATGATCAATCTCAAAAAAACCTTCATGCATTTATTGGCCACATTTATCCGCCTCCATTTATACAAGTTATGGAAACTTTTGCAAAATATGAACCTCTGGACCAAGCATTTGCACTAATGGATCTTGGAAGCTCTTCATCTACTAAAAAACTCTCTGTATGGGATGAAGTTGCATCCTCTTCTTCTGGAAATACTGGCTGGGGTACTTGGTCCACATCTACTCAGCATCAAACAAGAGAACAAATCCACCATCGATTTCTTGAATTTGATAACCTTATTGCGATCCATTCCTTTATACGTAGCTCTATAGTGTATCCATATGTCCCCTTTGACTGTCTTCGCAGCCTCAAGGACAACTTGCTTTCGACATGGTATACTTTTGCCTTACTGTCAAGAATTGTGCGACAGATCCCGTACCCCATCGAAGCTTTGGGAAACAGCCCTGCACTTTTAGCCAAAAAAGCCAAACTTTGCTCCTCTGACTGGCTAGAGTTTGTGAATGAACCCCAGTTTCCACCTTTATTTGGAGAGGACCCAATTGCTCATTTCTTGCCTCCCAATCCTAATTAGATTGAGAAATTAAAGCTCACCCTCTTCGACGGCTAGCATTTTGCTCCTTATCAGGCTCTAGTTCCTCCAACTGTATAGAGCCCAGACTCTACTTGCTATTTTTTCTCACTTATCCTTTGAAGTCCTTCGAGATGACATTTCTCACAAGAACCTTTTATGAGCTTGTGATATTGTCTCTCAAAGCCAGATTCTCAACCCTGTGACCCATACAGAGCTTCACACTTTCTTGGATCAACTCCATCTACTACTGAACTGGCACAAAAATGCTTCTACCAGCAGTGAGTCACTGGAGAAGATATTTGCTGCTTGTATTCAAGCCTAGTATGGGGTAGAGAATCTTCTTGAAGAATATGAGGACTTCAAGAACCATGATTCAGAGTATGAAGAAGATGCCAATATGATTGATACGCATGGGAGGGAAGAGATGGATGAAGTGGAGAGAGCTTTTAAGCAAACAGAGTTTGAAATGAAGGCCCAGTAACTCTTTTTTTCCAAATAAGGGTTCATCAATTAGATAAACCAAATTTAGATAGGATAGAAGAAAGGTTAGAAAAGGAATATGTATTTATTGAATTTTGCTAGACAAAGTTTCATGATCTTTTGACTTTGTCCATTTCTTACTTTTATGAAATTGAGAATGTAACCAAGTAGGTTTTCCCAATGTAAATGTTCTATTAATAAAGTTAGGTTTCCATATTCCAATTTGTATGATCTGCTTTTCATATTCCAATTGAATAGTTAATATGACCTTATTCTTTTCTTTGCTCACCTAATCTGTGAATAGCAGCTTCGAAGCAACCAATCTTGCTTTGAAGTTTGGTTTTGATGGTTTCAAAGCATGGAGTTTCTTTTAAGAATGACAATATTTGTCTTCGAAGGGATTTGTTTTAGTAGAAAGTTCAAGAAAGTCCTCTGGTTTCTAAAATTTCCACATTGCTTGACCAAGTGCTAGCTTCGTAGTGCTTTACTTATTTTGAAATCCAAAAAATCAAGAAAGAATCATATTCTAAGCATAGACTGCTACAAAGATTCCTTCAAAGGAAATTTCCCTTTTATGGCAAGCCTAAGAGTACACCCTCAAAACCTTCGAAGTAAACAAACCCCTACTATACTTGAGTTTAAGGTATAAAACTGGCTTCAAAGCTTCGAAGCCAAGCTGAGTGTTTGAAAAACTGGCTTCGAAGCCAACTACATGTTTTCGAAGCCAAGCTGAGTATTTGAAATGTGTTTCTCTCCTTCATATGATATCCACATATTGTAGTTTTCTTTCTTGTGTTTTCAGGAGTTTTGAAATAAAAGCCTTAATCACACATGGGTCAAAACTTGGGTCTATTTGACCTGTTATGTTAAATGGGTAATTTTGGACAGAAAGATTTAAAACCCCATATTCTCACGCTTTTACCTATTCACTTGTTAAAAATCCCCCTTTCACTCCTATTGCTCTCGACTTCTTCAGCTTCATACCCTTCTCATACTCATTCTCTTCACTCTCTTTTCAACTGCTCACTAAATGGCTTCTTCTTTCGAAAGTACTAGTTATTAAGCATATGAGCCCATCTGTGGCTTTAAGGAAGTGCCTTAATGAGGAGATAAACAAATACAAAGATGGTGAACCAAGCACCATTGATGGGCGCATCATCGTCCCTCATCACCATGCTCAAGGAGAATACATCCTTGGACCTATCTTCAAAGAAGCCCCTGCCTCACTTCCTACTCTATAGCCTCATTTAGAGGATCACTGCCTTCTTTACAAGGGGGACCTTGATTGAGGGAGCTGGTGGATGAATCGATCTCATCGTTGCTGGCCCACATTGCGGTCAAAATGGGAGGAATGATATGACCAAGTTGTTCCTACCAGAACATGGGACCTCCAAAAAATCTGTCTCTTCGACGCCCTTCGACTAGCTAGGTTTACTCGTCCTGAAGATCTTTTTCTAATACCTGCTGCACTTTGCTTTTGGAATCCAGCTTTTAATTTTTTCCAATTTCGGTGTGGCATGATATCCCCCACTATCCTTGATATGTGCTATCTTTTAGGGTTATCACCCATTGGCACTTTCTTCGGTCCAGACTACCCTGACCTTAAGGTCATTTTCTCTATTCCCCCTTTGAACTCTTCCTTTAGTGATTTTGTGAGCTCCGAGAATAAAAAAGAAGGTCGTGTGACCAATTGAGAGTTCTTTTCTTTTCTTTTATACTAGCTTTGTAAATTTCTTTTATGTACCTCTTCTCAGAGGATTATACCTGAATTTGCCCCTCTTGCCAAGGCTTTTGCTTCGAAGAAGAAGATAGCCTTGGCTCCTTATGTTCTGGGCCATGTTTATAGAGTTTGTTCCCAATTTTGTGAGAGGCCCATGGATGTTAACCAAGGAGGCCCTTTCTAGGTACTCCAACTCTGGCTTTTTGCATGCTTCACATATTTGCACTCCAAGTGTTTGAAATTCTTGGTGCAAGACCCTACCACTTATGAAGTGAAAGATACCAGAATTTCCCCCTGTCCTTCTCGTTTTGCTTTCTACTTTTCTTTTTTTATCAACTCCCAGTTTCCCCTCTTTCCACCTTTTTCTGCCCCTTCAGAACTAATATAGGGCCAACCTGGTGAGGACCTTCTTGGCTGATAGAAACTGCTCCAGACCCCTACTGTAGACACCCCATTTTTGACCGGCCCATAAGACTCAAACGCTTGGTTCAATGCACTCAATGATGAAAATTGAATTATGAGTTCGTAGCGATTCGGAATCAATCAGGCTTCCAAAATAACCTCACATCTTCAACATTTACCTTGTTTGAACCCATGAGTTTCATTTTTGGACCATTTCTCACCCTGAGCTGAGTTTGAACCAAAAAAACAGGGGAGGCCATCAAGGCCCAGCGGTGTATCAGTGATGGTCGGCCGTGGCTATGATTGGCTGGCCGGCCTTCAATAGCGACAAACACTGTTTTGGGTGGGAGGCCGCCAGCTGTCCATTTTTGAAGATATTTATCACCTTTTGAGCTCGAATTCTATAAAATCGAAGCTCTGGGATTGTTTTGAGGGTTAAACAAAATTCTAGAAGAGATATATACACCTTGAGAGCCCTTGACTCCTCCTTCTTCCATTGCAAGGCATCTTTGAGCTAACCTAACTTGCTTAGACCACCTATATACATCATATTCAACCTTGTCTTACCACCCTAAAGCCTTGGTTGATCTTGAAGAAGTGTAATTCAAGCTTGAGAGTGCATTGAAACTAAGCTTGAAACACCAAGAACAAGCTTACTTCTTGAAAAGGTATAAGCTTGTTTTCTCTTCTCTTGTCTTCATTTCTATCATTTACTTCATACTTTTTTTGTTTTGGATCATTTTGAGCTTGTTTGAAGTGTTTGGAGTTGGGTTGGAAGAGTTAACAAAAGGGTAGAGAGAGCTTGCTCTTTCTACACCTTTATTTATAACTCAAACCATCTCCTTTTCACTCTTTTCCTTTGGTATTTACACTGATTTTCAGAGGTTTTGAAAAGCTAAAAACTATGTTTTGAAGCTTCAAAAGTGGAGGGGTTAGCCACCCCTCCTTATCTTTGTTTACTAGCCTTAATTCTCATCTTTATTGTCTAGCCTTTCACCCCCTTTTCATGCATGTTTCACCTCTGATTTTCATGTATTTAGGACTCTTTGAGGTTGTTTAGGATTTTTCAATTGGATCATGCCTTGTTTAATACACTTGGGGTCTCATAAGTTGGCATGTTGTTTGATATGCTTTCTTTGTTCATTTTCCATGTTTGGAGCCTAAGTTTACTAATCAATCAATCATTCCATATCTTTCATTCATGAGAATGGTTTTCAACCAATTGAGGTTGCTCAATGCATGTAAAGGAGACCTACACTTAATGGCTTAATCTCTTCGGAGATTCATCGTCAATGGTGTAGTCTCCTTCTCATGTCTTGGAAGGACCTCTTATTTGACATCACTTCTTGTTTAGAGGACTTTAACATCATATTTGGACAAATGGACTAAAGAATGGCAAGGCCTAAAACAATTGGTTTAAAATTTGGATCAACATATCTAAAGAAAATGGCTTAAATAGCTTGAACTTGGCCGGATGTTATGCCAAGTTTCTTGTGTCACGGGTCATCAAGCATCAATTCATGGTGTTTTTGATGTCCTTGAAGCGTCTCAACTTTCTTTTTTGAGTTCATTCCATGACAAAAATGGAGGGGTGGTCCATTTGTATTACATTTATTGATTTTTGGTCCAAAATGATATCCGAGATCATCAAGCAATCATATTGCTCATTGATGGTTTTGGAGTCAATCCCAACCTTCTCTTGAGGCTTTCTTACGACAGAGAAGGAATGGAGGACAAACAGAGCTTGAAAATGCTCTATCTGCACTGATTTCACCTCAGAGCACAGAAATAGAGTTTTGCACCAAATCAATGCACGTCCGACCCTTTGTAGGCCCGGCCGGCCATCAGTAATGCACGGCTGGCCCTTGGTGTGTGGCCGGCAGTGCTATTTTACAGAAACAGAGGTAGTGGTTGAAGATGAAATAGAGGCGGTCTGGGCAGACAAAGTAGCTTTCAGGCGATGCGCATGCAACCTCCATCCATCTTCCTTGGTGCTCATATCAAATGCGTTTGATTGTTTAATTGTTTCATTAGCATAATGAATCAAGTTGTAATATTTAATTAGTCTAATTAGTTGTAGCTAATTAGTTGATGTTGTAATATTTAATTAGCTAAGCCTAATTAATTTCTTGATTAATTAGCTCAGATAGTTAGTTAATTATTCTTTCATGTGTTGTAATAATTAGTTAATTAGTTTAGCTATTTATTCAAGTTTTGTAATAATTAGCTTAATTAACATAGCTTAGCTTAGTTAGTTAGCTTTATTCATTCGGACTCTCCTTCATGAGAGCGTGTTGTAATATTGTGTATGTCTTCCAACCCCACGTCTTTCTCCCTTTTATTTATCCGCTTTTGATGGTTAGATTAGGGACATGTTTCAATTAGCATACCTTATGCTTGCATCCATTCATCTTGTATTGCATACACCGAGGCTTGGCGCATCATTCAAACCGCATTGTTGTTTAAATACATTCTTTGAATATGTGTTTAATCGCATGTTATCAAAATCGATCCATATGCCATATTAGTAGCCGAGCGTATCAATTACATATTGCATGTGTTGCATTAGACATTTAACATAGTTAGAAATCATGCATATTTTTCTAACTCATATATTCTTAGCTTGGAGTACTAGGTGAGTTTTAGTGCTTTAGCATACTTACATGAGTGTGAGTGATTGCCATATCTAACACGCTTTCCATGAGGCTAAATGCTTACTTCCTATAACTACTTGAATGCTTGTGGATGAAGACTTGTTGTTTGAATTGGAACGATTCATGAATGTATGTTTAAGCCCACTATGTCTAGTGGAACATTCATAACTTTTAAGCCCACTTTGTTGAGTGGCAAATTCGCAAACTTTAAATCCACCTGAGGTGGCAAATTCAACCCCTTTTCACAAAACAAATATGAAATTAGTTGTTCCAATTCTTGCAATTTTAGTCTATACTTGCTTGTGCGCGTCACATAGTAAAGCTAGCTTAATAACCAGAATAAGAACACATAATGTTAATAAAAATCATATCATAATTAGTAGAGGCCGATCTTTGATCGGGCGAGCAAGGGTGCTCAATTCATGACCTTCCCCTCTCGTACCTAAGTTCCCGAGCCGAGGTAACTTTGGTGATGACGGACACATGGCCTTTGGCACGAGTCATGGGTTCCCTAAATTTTTCCAAAATAAAATATTTAGGTGGCAACTCTGTATTTGGAAAAGTAGTCTAATTTTGGCATTTTTGATACAAAATCGATTTTCCAAAAGATTTGTCGGATTTGGACTCTTTGGTGATTATCAATTTCACATTGCCCTTGTGAGATTAGATTCAGAATCGTAGGAGTCCAAACTGTAGGGCTTCTTTTCAAACTTCCGAAAGAGGGCGTAAAAAAGCCAAGCTTCACCTACACAGAGATATGTGGGCCTCCATCTTGAATCCATGGGAGCTTTTTGTTGGCACCTTGAATCCTCGAGCTTACAAATGCATATCTGAAGCCTATTGTCCTTTCCAACATGGCATGAAATTTAGGTTTATTCAGGGGATTCATATCCCTCTTTGCAACCTCTCTAATTCAAATCTTGCAATTAGAGAGCTGAAAGTGCCCAAAACCTGATTGGATGAGGCCACCTCCAAGCTGCTACAAGACTTGGATGAATTTGAATTATGTCCCTTCAGCTCACAAGGCAATGCACTGAAGAGATATCAACATTGGTGGACAACCAATATGGAGGTGCACTTGGCCATTTCCCCTAAGGATTTGCTAGAATGTGCCCTCTCAAGTCAAGCCCAAGGAGACTGCAATCACCATCACCTCCTCCACTGTTCCTACTACCTCACTTCCTGCTCCTGTTGCCTCATCTCCTTCTCCTAGAATCACCAAGGCTACTTCAAAGCAAGGTACAAACTTTGTCTCCTTTTACCCTTTTCCCTTTTATGATACCTTGTCTATTTACTTATAGCCTCAATATTTGGTGCAGGAGCTTTACAGGAGGTCTCCCCTCAGAGGACTCAAGCCTTGAACATCCTCAAGGGCAGGCAGCAACAAAAGAAAAGAAAGCTCATACTGCAACTTGACTGTGATAACCCTATCTTATGTTAAGTTAATTAATCATGATTATGTTGTGGTTATGTGATTAATCTGAATTTGGGTGTTAATTGTATGATTATTTGTGATTTTGGCCTTATATCTGTTCACCATAGGAAGATCTGTTCAACTTACTATTGTAAACTAAAAATTGAAGGCCTTATCGGCCACAAAAACTGAAATTGATTACGTCATTGTGATTAACGTAATTTTTAGACCCTACAATGAAATTTAATTGAAAATTTATTTGGATCAAAATAATTAGATTAAACTGATTGAATTGGGCACAATTAATTAGCCTTAATCAAGTTTAATTAGGCAAGCCCATAAATAGGCCTATATACACTTAAGTGTACTCCTTAAGCTCATTTTCTTCCAACTTGGTTGAGATTTCACTCTAGAGAGAGAGAGTGAGTGAGCTGATTGTAGAGAGAGAAGGAGCACAAAATTGGAGCTTTGAACTAAAAGCTTGAGAATTTGGAAGCTAGGCTCAAGAACTAGCTAGGAATTAGAAGATTTGGGCCTCTAGGTGAGTAATTAGACATGAATTCATGAGTTTGAGTTGTAATTATGTGAACTCAAAGATAAATTGTAATCAAGAATATGAATTGAGTTGAAATTGATGAAATTGAAGTCATTATAAGCATGCATGTAAAAGTTTGCCATGAATTTGTGTATTTTAGCATGAAACATATGATCCATGTTGAATTTTGATTAAGATTCATGCCTTTGATCATCTTTTGCATCACTTAAGTTGAGAATGGAAGTTATATTCCACATACAAGCACAATTCATAGAGGTATGAGTTTTGGTTGCATGAATTTGATGTATTGGAAATAAGTTTGGTATAAATTAAGTATGCATGTAATTGATTCATAGGAATTGAGCTTCATAATGTTGTAAATTTAGTATTTGTATTATGTTAGAAGATGCACAAGTGAATTATGGGTCATAACATGCAAGTGTCATGAATTTGAATGAAAATTTGAAGCTCAAACAGCTTGCTGGAAATTCTAGAATTCACCAAGTCTGCTTGAGCGGGGAATGCACCGCTCAAGCGTAAAATGTTAGCTCCTAGAAGTTTTGCAGGCATTGATGTCTGCTCGAGTGTGAGTAATTACGCTCGAGTGCCCAGTCACATGTTATGACTCTTAGCTCGAGCATCCAAAGTCACGCTCGAGCACAAAAATGAGGCAACCAGTACTTTTGCTGACCAAAGGGGTCCGCTTGAGGGGCTAAAGCTGCACTCGAGCGGAGAACCCTATTTCAGAAATTTTGAAAAGTGGCTTTGTGTTTTCTTTTCCGTTTTCTTTCATTTCTGAGTACTCTTAGGCATACATTGAGCATTGTAAATGAACTAAGAAGATAATAAAGAGGTCTAAGAGGAATATATATATTAAGAACGAATTGAATCACTTATGACCCATTATGTTTATGATATATGTAGGGTTAAGCGCATGGGCAAATCATCCAACAAATCACTGTGAGTAATATCTTAGTAAAGAAATGTTCAAGTACGTTATTTTACAAACGATGCTTCTGTATGAGCCTTATGGATTTGTATGTTGGATTATGGATGAATATTCCCAATGACAGTCTTTTGCATAAGACTAATTGAATACAAGTATGATCATGATCAAGGGTACGAGACACACGTGGATATGAGTATGGAAATGAATTAGGCCTAAGGCTGTTTGATTGTCATGATGGGCCAAAGGCCATTTGACATAAATGATTGGGCCAAAGGCTTTTGAAAATTATGATTGGGCCAAAGGCCGTTTGATATAAATGATGGGCCAAAGGCCGTTTGACCTAAATGATTGGGCCAAATGTTGTTTGAATATTATAATTGGGCCAAAGGCCATTTGATATGAATGATTGGGCCAAAGGCTGTTTGACACGAACGAATTGGGCCCGAGGCCATTTGATATGTTTGGGCCCGAAGCCGTTCAATGTATTAGATGGAAATATAATTGGGCTTATTGCCATTTGATATGTTTGATACAAGTTTCATTCATGTAACTCCTTTATTTTGATATTATTCACTGGGCTATCGCTCACTCTCATTTACATGTGTGTAGGTGAGCAAAGAGATGTCCAAACCCAGCCTCAGTGAAAGATATGAGAGGAAGTTAAGTCGTGGAGTCAGCCCAAACGTCTCACGCATAAGACCTTGTTTTCTTTTGTTCTTTTGCTCACTATTTTGTTACCTTGGTGAATATGTGGATCATCACGTACATAATCTTTTTGTTTGGCTGACTACATGTTTGAAAGTTCTTGGACATATAAGATATTATTTCTATCTACATGTGTGAGTTATTATGGATTGTTAATGGAGTGTTTTGCTTTACCATGTAAGCATAGCTCATTGGACAAAATTTTTAAGTCTACTTCCATTTTGGCCCCCTTATTCTATTGAAAATATGTTTGATTAGGTTTAAGGCCGTAGGTAATCCCTTGATTACTGGCCGGTTATGACCTTAATCCATAGAGGCGAGTTTAGGTCATGACAGAGTGGTATCAGAGCATGAGTAATAACTCACATACTTGTCCAAATGAGCACCAAGCAATTAGAAAAGAACTAGGATGCATTCATGTGATAAGTATAAACTTGAAGACATCAAAAATATGCTTAAATGTTTTGAAATAAGTGACTATGTGGTATATGTTTTGTGAATTACTTGCATTGTGAATTGTTTGAATACGTACGCTCTTTTGTATATGCATACTTGTAGACATTTTTATATAAAGAATAATGAAAGTCTAATCAGATAATGGTGAGAACAAGAGGTGATGAAATAGAGGAGTCCTCTACTGCCAAAATGGATAGGATGGAAAGGTTGATACAGGATATGGAAGAAACATTGAGGCAACAACAATAGTGGCAACAACAATGGCAACAGCCACACCCTCCACCTCCACCTCCACCTCCACCTCCACCTCCACCTCCGGCGCCGCCTATACCAGATGTATAGAATGATGACCGAACAACAGCTCTCACCAAAGAGTTCAAGAAAATGAAACCGCCACAGTTTCATGGGAGATTGGATCCGTTAAAGGATGAAGCATAGGTCCTCGGTATAGAGAAACTGTTTGACGTATTTCCTTCTCTAGAAACCCAGAAGGTGTTGCTAGCCACCTTTACTCTTGAAGATGAGGCAAGAAGATGGTGGATGTTAATGCGTGAAAGCAATAAAGATATTGGTTGGGCCCGATTTTTGGAGATTTTCTACGACAATTACTTTCCACAATGTGTCCGTGACAGGAAAGTGTCAGAGTTTATGGGACTTAAGCAAGATGGCATGACCGTAGTTTATTATGAGGCCAAGTTTACTAAATTGGCTAGATTTGCACCACATATGGTCGATACCGACTACAAGAAGGCGAGACATTTTGAAGGAGGGCTTCGAGATGATATCTTAGAGAAGGTGAATGTACTCAAGCTAGAAACCTATATCGAAGTGTTGGATCGGGCCATAATATCAGAAGCTCATATAGCCAGACGGGCCAAATCATCAACTGACTGGAAAAGTAGTAAAAGACAGGGCTTTTATTCAAAAAGGAGATTTTCAAAGAAGCAGAATACGGGCTCCTCAAGTACCTTGAATTCTTTTCAAGATACATCTCCAATGTGCAACCAGTGTGGTAAAAGGCATCGTGGGGTTTGTTACCGTATATCAGGGGCTTGTTTTAAATATGGTGAGACAGGACACATGGCCAAAGATTGTAATCAAAGCAGTGGGAAGACAGCTGCTAGATCAACTGCATTAATTCCAAAATTGGGAAATACTACAAGGCATACTACTATCGGAGATACTGTGAGGCAAGAGAGAGTCTTTGCGCTTGTTTCGGGTGATACACGGAACACAGAAGCCGTTGTCTTAGGTACTATCTCTATATGCAACTAGGATGCTTTTGTATTAATTGACTCCGGATCAACACACTCTTTCGTAACTTATGCATTTGCATCTAGATTGAGTAGACCTTTAGAATCATTGCCATATTTATTATGTGTGCCTACTCCATCCAAGGAATCTGTGTTGTGTACATCTGTATGTTGATTTTATGATATACGCATTGGGAATGCTACCTTGTATGTAGATTTATTACCCTTGGACTTTAGACATTTCGATGTAATTCTGGGCATGGACTAGTTATCTAAATACTATGCCACTATTGATTGTGTAACGAAACGGGTTGTATTTAAACCATCGGGGCAAAAAGAAATTGTGTTTGTGGGTAACGGGGTTATGCCTCCACCTTATTTGATATCTGCAATGAAAGCATGTAAATTGATCAGGAAAAGGTGTCAGGGTTATTTGTGTTGTGTATTATTTGAACAATCTATGAATGTTGAATTGAACGGTATTCCTGTTGTTAGAGAATTTCCAGATGTGTTCCCAGATGAATTACTAGGAGAATTAGTTGATAGGGAGATAGAGTTTACTATTGATATTGTGCCAGGCACTCAGCCTATTTCAAAAAACCCTTACATAATAGCTACCGTTGAAATGAAAGAATTGAAGGAACAGTTGCAAGACCTACTCGACAAAGGGTTTATTGGACCAAGTACTTCGTCGTGGGGTGCACCAGTATTATTTGTGAAAAAGAAAGACGGAATCTTATGTCTATGCATTGACTACCGTGAACTAAACAAGGTGACAATAAAGAATAAATATCCCTTACCTCGTATTCTTGTTTGACTAGTTACAGGGATCACAAGTGTTTTCCAAAATTGATTTGAGATCCGGGTACCGCCAGTTGAATGTAAAGGTAGAAGATGTTGAGAAAACTGCATTCAGAACGAGGTATGGTCATTATAAATTCCTTGTTATGCCATTTGGAGTGACTAATGCCCATGCAGCATTTATGGACCTAATGAACCGGATTTTTAAGACTTATCTTGATGATTTTGTTGTGGTTTTTATTGATGATATCTTGATATATTCAAATAATAGACTTGAACATGAACACCACTTGAGAACTATCTTGTAAACACTTAGAGAAAACAAATTATTTGCCAAACTAAAGAAATGTGAATTTTGGTTGGATGAAATTATTTTCCTAGGGCATGTTATCAACAAGGAGGGGATTTTAGTAGACCCACAGAAGATAGAGACAATTGTGAATTGGCCCACTCTAACGAATGTAACAGAAGTCTGCAGTTTCATGGGCTTAGCTAGGTACTACAGAAGATTTGTGAAGGATTTTCGAAAATAGCTGTACCACTTACTCAACTCACACGCAAAGGACAATCATTTGAGTGGACTGATGAGATAGAGATTGCCTTTCAAGAGTTGAAGATGAGACTAACCACTGCTCCAGTTTTGACATTGCCCACGGGTACGCAAAACTTTGTGATTTTTAGTGATGCAACTTATAAGGGTCTGGGTTGCGTGTTAATGCAGGATGGGCGGGTAATTGCTTATGCCTCCCGATAATTGAGACCCCACAAGAAGAACTACCCGACACATGACTTGGAATTGGCCGCAGTTCTATTTGCTCTAAAAATTTGGCGGCATTACTTATATGGGGCGAAATGTGAAGTTTACACGGATCACAAAAGCTTAAAATACTTCTTTACGCAGAAAGAGTTAAATATGCGACAGAGAAGATGGCTTGAATTAATAAAACATTATGATCTTTAGATCCAGTATCACCCTAGGAAAGTCAATACAGTTGCTGATGCCTTGAGCAGGAAATCGACGGGGAATTTAGCTTGCTTACTCACTGAACAGAAGGAAATTTTGCTAGACTTTGAGAGAACTAAGATTGAAGTTGTGTTACATGAACAAACCGGATTGGTGGCCACCATTTCAGCCGAGCCAGCAATAATTAATGAAGTCAAGCAAAGACAAAAAAATGGATGAGTTCCTTAAAAAGATAATTTATGAGTTTGAAGCAAATCCGAAATCAGAATTCAGCATCGACGGTGAGGTGTTAAGATTTCAAAACCAAGTATGTGTCCCAAACATTCCGAAACTAAAGAAAAGAATTCTTGATGAAGCCCACAAGTCAGTATTTGCTATGCATTCGAATAATAACAAAATGTATCGGAACTTGAAGCAAAGCTATTGGCGGCCCAAAATGAATAGAGAAATTGCAGAGTATGTGTCCAAGTGTCTTCAATGTCAGCAAGTTAAAGCTAAACACCAAAAACCAGGCGGTCTACTTCAACCTCTTCCTATTCCAGAATGGAAGTGGGAACATGTAACCATGGATTTCATTGTTGGTCTACCTTGAACTCCTCGAGGTATGGCTTCTATTTGGGTTGTAGTTGATAGACTGACTAAATCTACACATTTTCTGCCTATTAGAACTACATTTGATGCTTATAGACTGGCTACTATATATGTTGATGAGATTGTTCGCCTACATGGGGTTCCGGTGTCCATTGTCTCAGATAGAAATGCGAAATTTGTATCTATATTGTGGAAAAGTTTGCAAAGAGCTATGGGAACAGAATTGAGAGTCAGTATTGCATTCCATCCACAAATAGACGGACAATCAAAACGGACCATACAGGCTTTGGAGGACATGCTCAGAATGTGTGCTTTAGATTTTCAAGCGAGTTGGGAGGATTGTTTGCCACTAGCAAAGTTTGCATTCAAGAATAGCTTCCACTCCAGCATCAGTATGGCACCATACGAAGCTTTGTACGGTAGAAAGTGTAGATCATCAATTTGCTGGACAGAGGTCGGGGATAGGGCTTTACTTGGGCCCGAAATTATGCAAGATACTTTTGAGAAGATCAGAATTATTCAACAAAAGCTCAAGACAGCACAGAGTCAAC
Organism: Camellia granthamiana; assembly: GCA_036172215.1. Taxonomy (NCBI): domain Eukaryota; kingdom Viridiplantae; phylum Streptophyta; class Magnoliopsida; order Ericales; family Theaceae; genus Camellia; species Camellia granthamiana. The sequence continues at coordinate 14,328,064 of CM069908.1, read as the reverse complement.
AGAAGAACTATGCAGATGTTCGAAAAAGACCTCTTGAGTACGAGGTTGGTAATCATGTATTTATTCGGGTGGTTCCGATGAAAGGCTAGTTGAGATTTGGTAAGAAGGGTAAATTATCACCCTGATACATTAGGCCATTTCAAATTCTGGAAAGACTTGGTCCAGTTGCTTATAGGATTTCTTTACCGCCGGGATTCGAACAAACGCATAATGTGTTTTATGTATTGATGTTGAGGGGTTATCTTCGGGATCTGTTTCATGTGATTGATTACCATCGAATAGCTCTCGATGAAAATATGGAATACGAAGAATGGCCAGAACGAATCATTGACCGGCAAGTGAAACAGTTGAGAAATAAGTCCATCCCAATGGTGAAGGTAGAGTGGAAAGAGCACTATGGGAGGGACGCTACATGGGAAAAAGAAGATGAGATGCAACTACGCTACCCACACTTGTTTTCGAACGGAGGTAAAATAAGTTTGGAGAACCAAACTTCCTAAAGGGGGGAAGATTGTGATAACCCTGTCTTGTGTTAAGTTATTTAATCATGATTATGTTGTGGTTATTTGATTAATATGAATTTGGGTGTTAATTGATGATTATATGTGGTTTTGGCCTTATATCTGTTCACCGTAGGAAGATCTGTTCAACATACTGTTGTAAACTGAAAATTGAAGGCCTTGTCGATCACAGAAACCGAAATTGACTACGTTATTGTGATTAACGTAATTTTTAGAGCCTACGGTGAAATTTAATTGAAAATTTATTTGGATCAAAATAATTAGATTAAACTGATTAAATTAGGCACAATTAATTAGCCTTAATCAAGTTTAATTAGGCAAGCCTATAAATAGGCCTATATACACTTAAGTATACTCCTTAAGCTCATTTTCTTCCAACTTGGCTGAGATTTCACTCTAGAGAGAGAGAGAGAGAGGGAGAGAGAGTGAGCCGATTGTAAAGACAGAAAGAGCACAAAATTGGAACTTTGAACTAAAAGCTTGGGAATTTGGAAGCTAAGCTCAAGAACTAGCTAGGAATTGGAAGATTTGGGCCTCTAGGTGAGTAATTAGACATGAATTCATGAGTTTGAGTTGTAATTATGTGAAATCAAAGATAAATTGTAATCAAGAATATGAATTGAGTTGAATTGATGAAATTGAAGTCATTATAAGCATGCATGTAAAAGTTTGCCATGAATTTGTGTATTTGAGTATGAAACATATGATCCATGTTGAATTTTGATTAAGATTCATGCCTTTGATCATCTTTTGCATCACTTAAGTTGAGAATGGAAGTTATATTCCACATGCAAGCACAATTCATAGAGGTATGAGTTTTGGTTGCATGAATTTGATGTATTGGAAATAAGTTTGGTATAAATTGAGTATGCATGTAATTGATTCATAGGAATTGAGCTTCATAATGTTGTAAATTTAGTATTTGTATTATGTTAGAAGATGCACAAGTGAATTATGGGTCATAACATGCAAGTTTCATGAATTTGAATGAAAATTTGAAGCTCAAACAGCTTGCTGGAAATTCTAGAATTCGCCAAGTCTGCTTGAGCGGGGAATGCGCCGCTCAAGCGTAAAATGTTAGCTCCTAGAAGTTTTGCAGGCATTGATGTCTGCTCGAGTGTGAGTAATTACGCTCGAGCGCCCAGTCACATGTTATGACTCTCAGCTCGAGCATCCAAAGTCACGCTCGAGCACAAAAATGAGGCAACTAGTACTTTTGCAGACCAAAAGGGTCCACTCGAGCGGCCAAAGCTGCACTCGAGCAGAGAACCCTGTTTCAGAAATTTTGAAAAGTGGTTTTGTGTTTTGTTTTCCGTTCTCTTTCATTTCTGAGTACTCTTAAGCATACATTGACCATTGTAAATGGACTAAGAAGATAATAAAGAGGCCTAAGAGGAATATATAAATTAAGAACGGATTAAATCGCTTATGACCCATTATGTTTATGATATATGTAGGGTCAAGCACAAGGGAAAATCATCCGACAGATCACTGTGAGTAATATCTTAATAAAGATATGTTCAAGTACGTTACTTTACAAACGTTGTGTATGAGCCTTATGGATTTGTATGTTGAATTATGGATAAATATTCCCAATGACAGTATTTTGCATAAGACTAATTGAATACAAATATGATCATGATCAAGGGTACGAGACACACATGGATACGAGTATGGAAATGAATTGGGCCTAAGGCCGTTTGATTATTATGATGGGCCAAAGGCCGTTTGACATAAATGATTGGGCCAAAGGCCGTTTGACCTAAATGATTGGGCCAAAGGCCGTTTGAATATTATAATTGGGCCAAAGGCCGTTTGACATGAATGATTGGGCCGAAGGCCGTTTGACACGAATGAATTAGGCTCAAGGCCGTTCGATATATTAGATGGAAATATAATTGGGCTTATGGCTGTTTGATATGTTTGCTACAAGTTTCATTCATGTAACTCCTTTATTTTGATACTATACATTGGGCTATCACTCACTCTCATTTACATGTGTGTAGGTGAGCAAAGAGATGTCCAAACCCAGCCTTAGTGAAAGATATGAGAGGAAGTTAACTCTTGGAGTCAGCCCGAACGTCTCACACCTGAGACCTTGTTTTCTTTTGTTCTTTTGTTCACTATTTTGTTACCCTGGTGAATATGTGGATCATCACGTACATAAGCTTTTTGTTTGGCTGACTACATGTTTGAAAGTTCCTGAACATATAAGATATTATTTCTATCTACATGTGTGAGTTATTATGGATTGTTAATGGAGTGTTTTGCTTTACCATGTAAGCATAGCTCATTGGAGAAAATTTTTAAGTCTGCTTCCGTTTTGGCCCCGTTATTCTATTGAAAATGTGCTTGATCAGGTTTGAGGCCGTAAGTAATCCCTTGATTACTGGCCGATTATGACCTTAATCCATAGGGACGGGTTTGGGTCATGACACTGACCTTGTGGAGACAGTACCTGAGGAGAAAGAAGAAGAAGCTCCACTGTCGAGGAAAAAGAAGACATTCTCCCCTAGTGAGCTTGTCATGGACCTCACTCATGAGGCATCTGTCAGAGGAGTAGAAAAGAAACAGACCAAAGAAATTATTATATTTCAGAGGTCCAAAAAAAGGAGGCAGCAACAAATATTAAGGAAAGAAGCTACTACTGCTATTGTATTACAAAAGGAGACTTCCAGGAAGAGTAAAACTGCTAAGCATTATGCCTTTCGCAAATTGCTGAAGCTGGTAATTTTCCTTAGTCCTTTTTTGACAATCCTTTCCCAAGACTTAGCATAAATTTAACATTTTCTCTTTGTTTTTTGAAATGCAGCAACAACCATTTTAGTCCCTCTTCCTTCGACACTACCTTCTTCTACCTTGTCTGGGGAGGAGAGGCCCTTCTTGACCTCCTCAAAACTAAGGGCAGCTTTAAAAGAAAAAGGAAAGGTTGGCCTTAGAGTGCCAATGAGTGTAGAACCCCTCCAGCTAATGCTTCCACTTCCTGGCTCTACACTCCCCATGCCTTCTTCTATTTTTTACTTAAGGCCAAGCATTCTATCTTCCCTTTCTCCTAGCCTTTTCAATCCCTCAAACCTGCACTTCTCCCAGAGTCCTGGCTACCCCACTAGCACCTGAGAGAACCCCAATTGTCACTTCCTCTTCAGTGGCAGTCGGTATTTCCAAAGATGACACTGGCAGCTCACCAATTTCCTCTCTACCATCCAGCTCCAGACCCTCTTCTCTTGACTTACTGGTAGCCCAAACCATAGATACTGCTGGGGAATCCTCTACTCCTTCTCCTATCCCCTTGCTTCCATCTCTTCTTTCAACTAGTGATTCCTTTATACTGTCAATGTCAGAGGAAGAGATGGACATTTTCAAAGCCTAGTTGGCTAGCTTATTTGATATATTTTCACCAACTCGAGCAACAAACAATCAAATTGAGCCATTGATCCTTGCTGACTCTCTTTTAGAGATATTTGAGAGCTCTTCCATTGCTACAGAAACTTCTTTGCCTTGGGTAGACTTAGGCACCTGCTTGGACTTACTGAAATCATTCTCGAGAATTCCATTCGAAGCCCTACAAAAGCCTATTATCAAAAATAGTTTCCTCAAATGTTGCAAAGTCTTGGAACAAACCAACATGGCCTTCTCAAGCCACCTATCCCAGGCAGCAGCCACCATTGATTTTTACATCAATATTTGCCATATAGCCAAGGCTGCAGAAGAGCAGCTACTGAAGGATAAAGAGTTTGTCTCCCAAATACATGCTAAAGTGTTTGACTTGAAGGGACAACACTCCAATGCCTCTCAGCTTCAAACCTAACTCTTACAGAGGAAAGAACAACTGGAAGAGGAGCTAGCAGCAGTCAACCTAGCCTTGGATCGAAATGCTGAAAAATTGTAGACTACCAATCAAGGGCTAGCTGACAGGAGACAAGAGATGGCTACAGCCATATAGTTGTTCCCATCCCTTAGGAGGATGAAGGGCATTGTAAGGGAACAACTGAAACACTGTACTGATTTTTGGGCCAATTTATGATTTCATGTACTTAACTCTTTGTGAAATGAAATATTTTTATTTATTCACACATGTTCTGATCTTTTGCTCATGTTTTGTATGATGATCTTACACTTCTTGTGTTTCCCATACAGTTAGATAATAAGGCTTCAAATATTCGCTATTGATTTTCTTGGAGTGCACGTAACCATTTAGATTTCTCAGATGGTAAGCTCCTCCAGGCAGGACTCTATGAATTTGGTATGGTCCCTCCCAATTAGGTGACCATTTGCCAAATTTATGGCTTTTGATTCCTATTGAAAGTATTGTCTTCCACACCAGATCACCCTCATCAAAGCTAATGTGTTTGACTTTCTTATTCTAGCTTTTGGCTGCCTTTTTCTTTTGGAAAAGAATACTATTCAATGCCAAAATCCTAGCTTCATCTACATTTTCTAGCTCCAAGAACATGCTCTGATGATATTGCTCAGTAGTTAACTGGTCTTGGCATTTTATCCCCAAGGATTTGATATTAATTTCCACAGGCAATACTGCATCTTGTCCATATACTAAGGCATAAGGAGTGATTCCTATACTTGACCTTTGAGAAGTCCTATAAGCCCATAACACATTTAACAAGTTATGCCAATTCCTAGGATTGTCCTTCATAATTCTTTGTATTCCTTTTTTCAAGGCTTTGTTAGATGATTCAACTTGACCATTTGCTTGTGCATAATAAGGGGTGGAATTAATAAGACTAATTCCAAATTTTGCTGCAAAAGATCTTACAATCTTTCCATGAAACACAGTCCCATTATCTACAGTTATGGTCTGTGGGATGCCAAACCTATGGATTAATTCTTTGTAAACCCAATAACTTAGTCTAATCCATGGCCTTATAAGGCTTAGCTTTGACCCATTTAGTGAAGTAATCTGTGGCCACCGGAATAAAACAATGATGCTTCGAAGAGAGTGGACATATTTTCCCTATCATATCTATTGCCCATCCTCTAAATGGCCACGGCTTCACAACTGCATGCAAATCAGTTATTGGCACATGTCTTATCATGCCATGCTTCTGGCATGCCTAACATCCCTTTGCATACTCTATACAATCTTTAAGGATGGTTGGCCAATAATAGGAATGCCTTCGAAGCAACCATCTCATTTCACACCAGGTTGATGGGCACCACAAATGCCTTCATGCACTTCAGCTATGACAGTCAATGCCTCTTTTGGCCCTAGACATTCCAATAGCAGCCCATCTGCTCCCCTTTTGTAAAGAGCATTCGCATACACTATGAATTGCATTGATTGCAATTTAAGCCTTCTGCTGGCCTTCGAAGAAGAACCAATCAAATATTGGATGATTGGATGTCTCCAATCATGTTCTTCCAAATTAATCTAGTTAACTTCTACCATGATTCCCCTTTTAGCCAAAGGTAGTATTAGCTTTTGATATGTTGTTTGACTTATGTCCACTTGAGTGTCACCCCTTCTTCTAAAATTTGAAGCACTCTGAGCTACATCATTGGTTTTGTGATTCATGAATCTTGGGATATAAGTCACATTTGCTATCTGAATATGAGAAAGCAAATGTAATGCAACAACATAATATGGTAACATGCTTCCACTTTGACATTTAAAAATTCTTTTTACTTGGTTGATTACCAATTGGGAATCTCCAAATATATCAACTTCATGAGCCTGTAATCCAATAAGTATCTCAAGTCCCATTACTAAAGCTTCATACTCAGCTTGGTTATTGGAACAAGTAGCTTCATCAATTCTGAAACCATGTGTGGTTTCTACTCCCTATGGGGACCTAATCGTAATACCAATTCCAACTAGATCATTGGCTTTTGATCCATTGAACCACATTTGCCATGGCTCAATATTAACCATACCAAGATCCATTATCTCTTGGCTTTCTGTTTGACATGGATGGTCTGCCAAAAAATTAGTCAGCACTTGTCCTTTTACAACCTTTTGGAGAACATATTCTAGATAAAACTCTGATAAGGCTAAAATCCATTTGTTAATTCTTCCTCTTAGCATAGGTCTAGAAAACATGTACTTAACCAAATTTGTGGCTGCAATTACCAAGACAATAGTAAGCAAAAGATAATATCTTAATTTCATTGCTGTGAAGTACAATTCTAAACACAATTTTTCTACAGCTGAGTATTTACCTTCACAAGAATTTAAAAACCTACTAAAGTAATAGATTGCTTGCTCTCTACCTTCTTCATTGTCCTGGGCTAGAAAAACCCCCAATGATTCTTCAACTGCAGCAATGTATAGCTTCAAGGGTTTGTCTCTCCTTGGTGGCATCAACACTGGAGGCTTGGCCAAGTAGGCTTTGATTCCTTCGAAAGCAGCTTGATGCTCAGCTGTCCACACAAAATCTTCTTCATTTTTTAGTTTTAACAAAGAAGAAAATACTTTAGTTTTCCCTACAATGTTAGAAATAAACCTTCGAAGGAAATTAACTTGACCAAGGAATTTTTGCAATTCTTTCTTACTTGATGAAGGCTTGGCCTTGGCTTTGTTCTGATCAATCTGTATTCCCTTCTTGTGTACTACATAACCCAAGAAGTTTCCAGCTGACACACCAAAAGCACATTTCAAAGGATTGAGTTTCAGCTTGAATTCTCTGATTCTTTCGAAGGCTGCTGTCAAGTGAACTAAATGCTCCTCAATAGATTGAGATTTTACAACAATATCATCAATGTAACATTGTAAGTATCCTCCAATGAGATCATGGAAGATAGTGTTCATTGGCCTCTAATAAGTTGCTCTAGCATTCTTCAATCCAATTGGCATCTTAACCCATTCGAAGGTGCCAATGTTTCCAGGACACCTGAAAGCTGTCTTATGGACATCCTCCTCTGATATACAGATCTGGTTTAGCCAGAATGCCCATCTATCATAGACAAAATCTTGTGTCCTGCTGAACTATCCACCAATAGATCAACTATAGGCATGGGATACTCATTTTTTGGAGTTTATAAAATCAATGCATACCTTCATCTTGCCATTCTTTTTAACCACAGGCACAATATTAGTTAACCATTCAACATACTTGGCTGTTCTGATGAAGCCTACTTTAAGGAGCCTAACAATCTCCTCTTTCACCTTTTGAACCACATCAAGGCTCATCTATCTTGGTTTTTGCTTGTGTGGCTTGAAATTAGGCTTTATTGGGAGCCTATGTTCCACTAATGACCTATCCAACCTAGGCAATTCATTATAAGACCAAGCAAAACAATCTTTATACTGTTTCAGGACAACCAACAACAGGTCCTTGTCACCAGGATCCAACCAGGCACTGATGTAGGTAGGTTATTGTGCTGAACCTTCCCCTAGGTTAACTTCTTCCAAGGGATCTTGTACTTGAGTACTCACTGGTGCTCTCCCTTTTACTTCTTCTACTTTCGAAGCCACCCTTTCATCTTGTTCTGCCTCTATCCTTTCTGGTTTAACATCCCTACTCTCTTCTTCATAGACAAAATATGTCCAGAGAGCCTCTTCTTCCTGAATTTCTTGGACTTTAGTTTCAATGTCCTATGCACAATACTTATCAAGAGCCAAAGGTTTGGCCTTTTGTTGCCCCTAACTACAGCCAATTATCATGGCTTCTTTCTCTTTTTCTTGCACCTTCTGGACTATTGACTCTATGTCCAATGCTGAAAATTTGATTAAAGCCAATGGCCTGGCTTCTTGATCTTGATCATTTTGTCTACAACTAGGCATCATTGGCATCTTTGATGATGAACTCTTCATCAGCACTTTCCTATACTAGATGCTTCAGGTGTGCTACTTCCTCATCCGCGGTCACTTCGGTTGTTACATCAGATTTCCTCAGCACCCAAAGCGGTACCACCCCTTCAGTGTATAGCTTGGCCTCTGCAAAATCTGCACAAGCAATAAAGGGCTGTGGATCTGCGTTGATCTCCTCTATTTCCCCATTGCATAATGCTATCATTATCTTTTGAAGTAAAGAAGAAGGCACACATTTGTTTGTGTGGATCCAATCCCTGCCAAGTAAAGCATTATACTTGGCATTGATGTCCATAAGAAAAAATACTGTCATACAGCTTTTGGTTCCCACACTTAGGTTGATAGGCAAAATGCCCTGAACCATTTACTTGTCCCCAGTAAAACCAGCAATGGTTGTGCTTGTTGGAATCAACCTGGGATTTCTTTTCCCTAAGTTCTTCAAAAAGGATCTTGGAAGCAGGTTCACTGCTACCCCATTGTCTATTAGTACTCTGTTCATTTCTATCCTATCGAAATAAGCCTTAATATATAAGGGCTTAACATGCTGGGTCATGGATACTGTACAATATTCGAAGGGGTATGAGAGGTTCATGCTTACCTCTTCACTCTCTCTATCAATTTCTATAGGCCTGGCCACCTTAGATTCATCTTGGACCATGCTGGTTTGTGATTCCTCACTGAAAACTGGAATGAGGTCATCCTCCTGACCTTCTTTGTTCTCCTTCTCAGCTTGAAACTCCTAAGGTAGTACATAAACCATATTAACTGGCACTAGAGAGAATAAGCCAAATTGTACCACTGGCTGTGATTGCTCTCCTTCCATATTGGTTTGCTTTGATGCTTGAGAGACATCCTCCATACTACATTCTGGTACCTCAATGCTAATAGGTTCCTTTGAAGCTGTTTGTTGATGGTCTACTTTTGTTGACCTTTCAACTATGAAGGTTTGTTCAGCCATGAAAGCTTCGAACATTTTATCTTCAGCTAATACCTTTTCTTGGCCTGGTTTTTCATTTGTTTCGTCATTACTCTCCATCAAGGCCTTTTTGAGGCCTGCTAGACTGGATCTCCCTTTGGCTCTTAGCTCAATATGAACTTTAGCCAATTGTTCCCTGCTGGCACTCCTTTTGATCTTAGGACCAGGCTTTGAACCTTCTCTTTATTCTGTCTGGCCTTTTGACTGTGCCAAGTATTTTCTCTATTCTCTTTCAGGTCCCTCTGATACTAGGTGTATATTTGCTGGATCTTCCTTCTTTGGGAGCTGGAGATCACATGAATCATATCTGATTCCCTTGTCTTTGAGTTTTTGAGTAGCACCCAATTATTTGGAGCCACCAAGGGGGTTTTGATCATTCTTCCCTTGTCTCCAAAATTTTTCCTTTGGGTAGGCATTACTTTAGGTTTGTTCTACATGGCAAACCAATTTGGAACCCCAGGTACCCAAGAATCCACTGCTCTAGTTGCTAGGCTTGCTACCCCATATCTTTGAAGCTGTCTTCGAAATGGTCTTTAGAGACCAATCATTAGCCCTAACTCCTTGTCTTGAGCCAAATTCAGGCTTTCTTTCAGGGTAATTACCCTCCATCCTGTAATAATTGGGTGGTCTAATCTCATGCAAAGGTCTCTTACCCTTTGATTGCATCCTGGTGTCTGGTGGCCCAACCAAGGATGACTGATGTCTAGGACTAGTTGGATATGGCTTTCTGTTGTAAGTGTTGGCTGCCTTATGGTCTCTCTACACATCTTTGTAGTACTGTTTCTCATCAATTGGGAGCCCCCTCAGCCATTTATAACTTAACCTGTATCTGGGACACATTCTCTGCATTATAGCTGCTTCGGAGGGAGTCATCATCCAATGTTTCTTCATTGGAGCCATCCCTTTGACATACAAAGCTTTATCCACTGGCTAGTGAACCTCTTGTGTCCTTCTTGAAGGTAGCCTAGCTAGCAACATGCATTTGCACATTGACTTCCTTCAATCCTTGAAAGAGAGATTCTGGAAATTTGGTATGCCAACATTAGCTGTTGCCTTTCCAATTTCTGGAAATGGGTTGGTGTCAATTCCCATGACCTTTTCAGTCTTGGTTGGAAACTTCAGCCTTTCCTTCTGAATTTGTTCTTGGATCTTTCTAAAAAAACAATGCAATTTTTAGTTGAGTGAGACCAAGAATTGTGCCATTTGCAATACAATTTTCCTTTAAGTTCTTCAAATGTTGGGATCTTAACTCCCTTTGGTAACTTTAAAAAATGTGCTGTAAGCAAATGATCAAATATGTCATCTGCTTTGGTTATGTCGAAAGAATATTTCCTATGAAGGTCTTTCTTTTTAAACTGTTGGTCAATTATAGTGTCCTTCTGAATCAATGCTTCACAGGTCATAGGTTCTTCTCATATGATCTTTGCTACATCAATTCATAGTTAGGGTCCCTATAATAGGTCTTATAGGATGCATTACAGCGGTCTTGTTCTTCTTCAAGCAAGGTTTCGTATCTAAAAACTTTATAGGTTAATTCTACTAAGTCTCGAAACTCAGTTGAATCAAACTTCTTTTGAAGCCTAAACTCCAACCAATTTGAGCCAACCTTACAAATTCAGGCTCATGTAGTATGACCCTACATTTTTTTGTGCCCTTTTAAATCTGACAATGAATTTAGTTGCCTTCTCATTAGGCCTTTGGTTCAATCTTGCCAAGTTTTCCATAGAAACCTCAGGTTCTGTTTGGAAATATTGGGCATGAAATACTTCCTTCATTTGTTGCCAAGTTTGGATAAAGCCAAGTGTAAGGTTTATATACCATACAAAGGCTGCCCCAGTTAAAGAATTTGGAAAAATTCTTAGTTTCATGTAATCATTATTGGTGAATTTTCCACACTAGCCAGTAAACCTGGCAATGTGTTCCACCGTTGACTGGTTCCATTTTCATAAAAAAGGAAAAATCTGGTATTCCAAATCCCCTTGGGTATTCATGTATCCTATCCACTTGGGTAAGGTTTTTTGTACACAGGCGTCTAGACCCCCCCGAGCCATGGGTCCACACATCTCTCTAACAATGTCAGCAATTTGGTCCCTAGGAACCATGTTCTATGCTGGCTGGACCACTACTGGAGGAGCAAACATAGGGTTTTGAGGAAATCCATGTGCCTGAGGGCCTCTTGGTCCATATAGAGGTACATTTAGGACTGGCTATCCCTGTTGTACTGGTTGCTGTTGAGGGTATGGCTGGCCTCTTGGGGCTTGACCTGCGAAAGATGCTCCAGAAGAAGGAACATGTTTTGTTTCTCTCCCAACCATAGGAAACCCCTTTGTAGCTCGACTTTTTCTCCCCCCCCCCCTTCGGAAGTTTGAAAGAAAGCCTGACAGTTCGGACTCCTACGGTTTTGAATCTATTCCCACAGGTGCAATGTGAAATTGATAAACACCAAAGAGTCCAAATCTGACAAATCTTTTGAAAAATTGATTTTGAATAAAAAATGTCAAAATTGGTCTGCTTTGCCAGATACAGAGTCGCTAACTAAATAATTTATTTTTGGGAAAATTTAGGAAACCATGACTCGTGCCAAAGGCCACGTGTCCGTCATCACCAAAGTTGCCTTAGCTCGGAAACTTAGGTACGAGAGGGGAACCTCATGAATTGAGCACCCCCGCTCGCCCGATCAAAGATCGGCCTCTACTAATCATGATATGGATTTTTATTAACATTATATATGCTCTTGTTCCGGTTATTAGACTAGCTTTAC
>CM069908.1:14261031-14315841 GCA_036172215.1 Camellia granthamiana | reverse complement strand
TCTACTTGTGCTGTCACGCATGTTTTACTTGCACTGCTACGCACTTCATCTACTTACGCTGTCACGCATGTTTTACTAGCATTGTTATGCACATCTATCTTGCGTTGTCACACATGTTACTTGCATTGTTATGCACTACTTCATTCGCGTTGTCACACACGTTTCACTTGCATTGTTATGCACGTTCTACCTACATGCGTTTTTACTATATTGTATCTGTCAAGTTTCTTTCTCATTCATGCACGATATTGTATGTACGGTTCATTCAAAGAAGTTCCGTTTAAGATCATTCACTTAGTGTATCAATCACACTTCACTCACTTAGTGTATCAATCACACTTCATTCATTTTGTGTATCTATCACACACATTCTCATTTAGTGTATCAATCACGCATTCTCATTTTGTGTATCTATCATGCACATATTCACTTTTGTGTATCTATCACACACATTCTCATTTAGTGTATCTATCATACTCTGTTCACTTAGTGCATTTATCACACTTTGTGTTCACCTTTAGTGTATCTATCATACTCTGTTCACTTAGTGCATCTATCACCCTTCGTGTTCACTTTTAGTGTATCTATCATACTTGTTCACTTAATGCATCTATCACACTTTGTGTTCACCTTTTGTGTATCCATCACACTTTGTTCACTAAGTGCATCTATCACACTTTGTGTTCACCTTTTGTGTATCCATCACACTTTGTTCACTAAATGCATCTATCACACTTTGTGTTCAGCTTTTGTGTATCCATCACACTTTGTTCACTTAGTGCATCTATCACACTTTGTGTATCTATCACACACTCACTTTGTGTATCCATCACACTCGCTTCACTTTGTGTATCTATCACACGCTCACCTACTGTATCTATCACACGCTCGCTTTGTGTATCTATCACACGTTTACTTTGTGTATCTATCACACTATGCCCACTTTGCGTATCTATCACACGCTTGATTTGTGTATCTACCACACGTTCGCTTTTTGTATCTATCACACTATTCTCACTTTGTGTATCTATCACACATGCTTGTCCACTTAGTGTGTCTATCACACTTCATTCGCTTTGTGTATCTATCTCACATGTTCACTAAGATTGCATGATTCTCTTACATCCTTTCTGCATGAGATGTAGTTTGGATCGTGTTTACTTGCTTGTGTACGAGTTTGCTATAGCATTTCTTCGCACAGCATTCGCTTAAAATGTTGCATTTATTTTGCAAAATTGCTTTATCATAGCTCTCTTTGCATGATCATAAGTTATGTTCGGCATTGTGCATGTCATTTGCATCTTGCCCCTGCCTGTGGGCGCATCTCTTTATTATCTTGCTTGTTTGTCTAAGTCTTCAGCCTTGTCAAAAATAGGTCGTCTATGGGCTTTGACATTCACTCCCGTCACTTCTTGACCTTCGAGTTCTGTCAAAGAGGGGCAACTGTAGACACCCCATTTTTTACCACCCTTAAGACTTGGGCACTACTGATGGTTTACTTGGTGGTGAAATGTGTGCAGGGCAAAGGGTCGATTTCTTCGGCAAGGAAAGAGTCAAATCCAAACTTCACACCCCTTTTTTGGACCAAAACTATTTTGAATGGTTTTTAGACCTTAAAACCCTCTCTTTCAAAACATTTTTGAAAATAGGTTTCTACGATGTCCCGACGCTCGCATTTTGTTAAATGTCGCGCCTTTCGGTAAACCGAGCAAGGACAAAGTGGAAATGAATGAAGGAGAGATGAACTCTTTTGAAAAATCTTTCAAAACACCTTGTTTAGGGGTTTGGAGTTGAAGAAAAGAGGAGAAGAGGGAAGAAACCTAGCTAAGGAAGAAGTTGGGTATGAATCGCTAAGAGAGAGTCAAACGGTCCTCGCTAAATTAGGTTTATCTGTCTATGCACTTGGATTTAAGCTATGAGGCCACCACCGTTGAAAATCTTACTTCCGGGGCTTCATTTTTCACTTAAGAATCTCCTAAAGCCATGTCCGGATGGGGAAGATATGATTGGCTGAAGTTGGGCATCATTCCGGTTGGACCGAAACTGAGCAGTCTTCACTAAAAGAGGCATAACTCTTAGCACACATGGCATTTTGAGGTGAAGCTTCCAAATTTAGAAAGAAGACTTCCGGGGCTTCAATTTTCACACAAGAATGACCTGAAAAGGCATCCAGATGAAGGAGTTATGCTTTCTTCAAGTCGGGGACTAGGACTGATTTTTGCTGCCGGACTTCATGGGAGTGTGCCAGCCATGAATGGCCAATGCCGCCCCTATGCTTTCCAAAAGTGACCCCATGCCGGACAACACTGATAAGGTGCCGGCCATTGATGAAAGATCAGAATTTTGCAGATATTTTATCTCCAGCTGGCACAGCTGCCTCTCTTGAGATATTTTCGGTGGAAAGCTTGTATTTTGCTATATAATGAAGCCTTGTATCTCTTATTGAAGAGTTATAACTTCTTGGACAAGCTTGAGAGCTTCTCTCACTAAACTCCCTCTCTCTCTACAAAACTTCCAGCACAAGATCTCTGCCTCTCTCTCTAGAGCCTCTCCCTCTTGCCTTTTGTACATGCAAGTAGAGAAATACCTCTCTTTTGCCTAGACATCCTTGGTGAAAGTGGTCCATCTTTGGGAGGAGGTTGCTTGAAGCTTACTTGGGACTTTGTTGGAGCTCCAAAAGGCGTTTTGGCTCAAATTTTGGGCTAGTTTTGTAACTGTGCATCAAGGGTAACATCTCTCTCCCTTTAAGCTTGTTTTACACATTTGCTTGGCCATCTTTTCACACTACTTTGGGGTTGTTTTGGGGGTGGTGTTGAACTATAAAAACCTCTATTTTTCCTCTATTTTTCAGTTCTAAAAGTCTTGGTTTGTGCCTTGGTTGGCTAGGGGGTTGTCCTCCCTTTTGCTCCTTGGCTTGTAAGGCCTTGTGAGCTAACTTTCAAACCTTTCAAACAACTTCTTTTTGGCCTTAGAACCGCTGAAATCCAAAGGATTTTCAGTGGTAAAAACCCTATTTTGAGGCTCAAAATAGGAGGGGGTTGTCCCCCCTCCTCTTCTCTTGTTTACATATGTTGATGGCCAACCAAATGAGCATGTATTTTTACTTCTTGGAGGCTTTGTTTAGGCTCATTTTCATGACTTATAAGACCTTTCATAACTCTGTTTTTGGCTGTCTTGGTCACCTCTTGTATGCTTATTGCACTTGTATTGTAAATCCTCTTTGCTTGCCTTGTTAGCCTTGCAAAGTAGCATCTTTTTGTGGCTTGTGTTAGCTCTTTTCAAGCATGTTTTTGTGACTTTTAGGACATGATATAACTCTGTCCATGGCTAGTTTGGTCACCTTGTGCATGCATCTTATGTGTAGTGTAATCCCACTTGTGGCTCATCAAAGTAGCATGTCTTTCGTGCATGTGTTGGCTCCATTTTAGTAGGTTTTTGGTGATGTTTTACCATGCCTTAGATCTGTTTTGGGTTGGTTTTGTCACTCCATGCATGCCTAATACACTTGTAGTGCAAATCACTTAAACTAGCTTTATATGCTTCATGCTTTGACATGTCATTTTAGCTTGTTTTGTTTCCATTTCAGTAGGTTTTTGGTGATGTTTTTCCATGTCATACCTCTGTTTTGGTTCAGTTTGGTCATCTTTTGCATGCTCCATATACTTGTAGAACAAATCTTGCTCACTAGCCTTATGTGCACGATGTTTTGACTCATCATTCCAGCATATTTTGGCTTTGCTCCAGCATGATTTTATTCTTATTTTGGGCTGTTCTAGGACTGTTTTGGGTTGCCATGGTCATATCACTCATGTTTTGAACACCAGAGGTATGAAGGAATGGTCGGGTGCTATTAGCAACACCCCTATCTCGTACCCATATTGGTTTGACGCTCCATCAAAGTACATCGTCCAAGTTTCGTCTTCGATATACAGGATGGCCTCGTTTGGGAATAGGTACTCAACTGCTTCATTCCCTTCAACTGGGTGATCGGCTAGGAACTCCGCTATCGCTCTTTCTTTTACTGAATTGCGCGTCACATACTTCAGATCGAATTCTGAAAGCAGAAGCAACCAACGAGCTAGACTACCCATAAATGCCGGTTTCTCGAAGAGATATTTGATGGGATCTAATCTCGAAACCAGTGTTACGAAATGAGCTAACAGGTAGTGCCGCAGCTTCCTGGTAGCCCATACCAAAGCCAGAACAGCCTTTTCCAGCGGAGTGTAGCGGGTCTCGTAATCCAGCATTTTCTTGCTCAGATAGTAGATAGCTCTCTCCACTTTGTCCTTAGACTCCTATGCGAGCATGCAGCCCATTGTAGTTTTAGTTACTGAAAGGTACAGAATCAATGGTTTCCCTGGCTCAGGCAGTGACAACACAGGTGGGTTCTGTAAATATTGTTTGATCTGTTCAAAAGCAGCTTGGCATTGGCCATCCCATTGGAATTTCTTTTCCTTTCTTCAGGAGACCAAAGAGTGGTTCACAAGTCAAGGTTAATTTGGAAATCAACCGTCTTATGAATTGCACTTTACCCAGAAAGCCTCGCACCTCCTTTTCAGTTCTTGGTGGTGGCATTTCTAAGATGGCCTTGATTTTGGAAGGATCGACCTCGATACCTCTCTATGTGATCAAGAACCCCAGCATTTTTCCTACTATAACACCAAAAGTACACTTCTGAGGATTCAGCCGTAGCTTATACTCTCTAATCCGTTGAAAGAATTTTTGCAAGGTGGCGTAGTGGCCCTCTCTTTCTTTGGCCTTGACAATCATGTCGTCTACGTACACCTCAACCTCTTTGTGGATCATGTCATGCAATATCGTGGTCACAGCCCGTTGATATTTAGCTCCAGCATTCTTCAGCCCAAACGGCATCACCCTATAACAATAGGTCCCCCACGGGTGGTAAAAGTAGTTTTCTCCCAGTCTTCGGGTGCCATCAATAT
Source organism: Camellia granthamiana (assembly GCA_036172215.1). Classification (NCBI taxonomy): domain Eukaryota; kingdom Viridiplantae; phylum Streptophyta; class Magnoliopsida; order Ericales; family Theaceae; genus Camellia; species Camellia granthamiana. Next base: position 14,310,898 of record CM069908.1, on the reverse strand, counting down.
CTGATTGTAGCCTGAGAAGCCATCCATGAATGAGAGCAATATATGCCCAGCAGTAAAATCCACTAACTCATTGATATGCGACAGAGGAAAGTCGTCTTCGGATTGGCTTTATTCAAATCCCTGAAATCCATACATACCCGAAATCCTACCGTCTTTCTTCGACACCGGAACAATGTTGGCCAACCAAGTTGGGTATTCGGATACCAGCAGGAACCCTACGTCAATTTGCTTGGTGACCTTTTCTTTGATCTTGAGAGCCCAGTCTGGGCGGATTCTTCTGAGTTTCTGCTTGACAGGTCGGGCCTCTAGGTCAAGAGGGATCCAGTGCTATACAATTTCAGGATCGATTCCAGGCATGTCTTCGTAGGACCACGTGAAAACATCTTTGAAATCTTTTAACAAAGTGACTAAGCGCTCGCGGCTCCTCCGAAGACAACGTGGACCTGATCTGGACCAGCCGTGGGTCCTTCTCAGTACCAACGTTAATTTGGGTGATTTCATCAACCCAAGGTTTTACAAATCTCTCCTGCTCTTGATCAAGCAAATATTGCAAAACTAGAGGAATTTCTTCCTCGTCGTTTTCATCAAAATTTTGAAAATCCTGATTCAAGCAATAAATTAAGGGCACAAAAAAGTAATCGAAGGCCACAACCGCAAAATTCTCATTAATCTCTTCCAAGTCGCTTGGTTCCTCTGTTACAACAGACTCAAAGGAAAATGAAAAAGACGACCTAGACAGGACTGTGGCATCCGACTTATCACCCCCAAGAATATCGAACTCAGACTTGGATGAGCTGGAACCTAAATTCGACCCTACAGACTCAGTGGAATCAGATTCCGGCTCACTACCTGACCCGGTGCTGCTGGATAAGAAGCCCTCCTCGTATTGCCAGACGAGGGAGGGTGCTATGGATGCATCCAAAATGTTTGAAAGTAGGCTAGTAGCCGTTTCATTCCCGATCATAGCCACTGAGAGGTCATTCCCTGAGCACTCTTGTACGATCGGAGGATCTGAGAGTAGACAAGCTAGCGCTACCCCCATTTTTAATCTCTGCATTCTCGGAAACCTCCTCTTTACACTGCCTAGCCTCGGCTATCGGGTTTATTTGCTCCTCGACGTCATCATCCCCAGACAGCTGTAAGTCAAAGAAGATCTCAAATCCCGGCAGCGCCTCCTTTCTGTATTTAGCCATGGCTCTGGGAAGCCGCAGAACGGGAAGTCCTCCCCCTCCTGGACAAAGCGTCTGTTTAGGGTACCCCAGATAGGTCGGTGCATCAACTCAAAACGCTTCCCCATCTGCTTGGCTCTGGCCCTTTCGGCCATCTCTTTCCCTTTCCTCACCCAGTCCTCCTTGGTAGGCAAATAACCTAAACCAAAGGTATGTGGGTTATGCGGCACTTCGGCCAATGTTGCAACGCCTTTCCGGCCACTGCGCCCCAATCCCATCCCGGGGGATGTGCTGTAACTTGTTCATAAGGTAAACTGATTGTACGCTGACATAGAGCCCATCATCAATAGCTAAGATACTCTGTACAACTTGAGCCTCGGCTAAGGTAAATCCTGATGGGACCACATCCTCCGTACCGTGTTCGATCTCCAGAACCGGTGTAGAAACCTCCGGTGGCAGATGGATTGATGAATTCTCGAAGACTATAGCCACTCCTTTCCTGTGAGGGGTATTTGAGCATCTGGTGAAGAGTGAAAGAGAGTGCCTTCACCTGGTGCAGCCACGGCCGCCCTAGGAGTAGATTGAAGGTTGCGGGGCACGTCCAAGACATGAAAGTCAATATTGTGTTGTCCTGGACCAACCTGGGTCTGAATCTGCACAGTCCCCCATCACCTCTCTACTTGTATTTTCGTAGGCCCTTATCACCTGGGGTAGTTGGTACGAAGTTCGCGGGCTTCAACCTGATTACATATGCCGTCCTTGACGGGCATACATTAATGGTGGATCCCGTGTCGACAAGAACCACCGGTATCCACTTGTCCCTACACTCCACAGAGATGTAGAGTGGTTTGTTATGGTTTGCGCCCTAAGGCGGCAATTCTTTGTCAGAAAAGGTCAACGTCGGGGAAGCTTCTCCCGGAAAAACCAGTCCTACCAGCTACTCAAGCGTGGTATCTATTGAGAGTTTGGCCTTATCCATTATAGAAAGGACAACCTGTCTATGAACTCTGGAAGCCATAAGCAGTCCCCAGATGGAGATGTCTGCTTGTATCTTTTTCAACTGTTTCAGCACAGCCTCTTCTTCGAGTAGTTTTTCTTTCTATTTCTCCGCCTCCCTGTCCTTTCCAGATGCTTCTGGTTGATCTAAGTGTAGGGGCTTGAAATACCACCCACTCCTAGTCATGTGATCAACCTCTCCCATATACCAAGTATCATCTGGCTGGCTTTGTCCCCAGTCTTCATCTGTGTGGGCAAGACATAGGTCATCGTCCTCCCACCACATTCCGTCGGCCATCGACAAGCAACTATCCGATTCTATTGCAACTGCTACTGTGCGCACAGCACATTCCGGCCCCTCGGGGGCTTTGGCCTTTCTAGCCCTTTCCAAATACTCAGTCTTTTCCTGCTCAAACTATTTCAGTGCAGCCCATTGTTTAGAATCCTCTGTACTCAAAATGCTCTGATCCCGAGCCAAATTCTTATCACCGGTGCTCTCCGACGGTGTAAACTAATTCTCGGCCCTTCCGGCCACAGATGATGTCCTCGTCCCTAACAAACCTTGTTCTAGCTGAGGTTGTTCAACAACATCCGGCTGGTCGTCAAGCCACCCAGTAGACCCTGCTGACCCTTCCAAATAAAACCAGTTGACTGTCACGTCTGCTGGATCTTGTTCATCAAAAAACTGAAGGTTATGTCCCCTTCCAGATCCGCTAGGTCATCTAGCCCCTGATTAGGTCCATCCTCCCGTACTACACAAATCTCTGCCCCCACTGGCAATTCCACATTCAGCCTAGCCTGGCCTGCTGATGTAATGTAATTGCTTGGGTTGTATATGAAGTTCGTATATCCCTCAGGCTCTGTACAATCATTCTCATCTGCCTCCCCAGTCGACCCAATTCTATCTTCGGTAGTCACCACCACCGTTTCTGGTAGGGTTTGGGAGATGTCCAACATGCACAAGTCAGTGCTTTTTGGAATGAACACCTCCGGCTTGGGTAGGTGAGAAGGGGTGATATATATGCTAGGGTCGTATGACACAACCCCAGTTTGGATTAGGTTAATGCGTTTGGGAGGTAGAGCTTAGTTATGTGGTGGAAAGGATTGGTTGTGACATTTGGCTTTTCCAGAGGTGCAATCACCTTATTGTCAACGAGATCTTGGATATCATGACATAATCTAAAGCACTGGTCCGGTGTCATGACCATGCTGTTGGTGATAGGCACAGAACTTAGCTGGGTTATGGGAGGGAGAGAGTTTTTCTGGCAATGGCCGCGGCTCCAGGGGCTTCAAGTGCCCTTTCTTGATTAGAACCCCCAAAGCTTTAGACAGGGGCATATATAGTGGGGTAAAGGTTCTTTGGCCTCTGGGTGTATATCTAGCTGTTTGTGAGCTACTTCCGGACGCACCAGTGAATGGGGTAGCTGTAAGGGTTTTTTGAGGTGGTAGTGGTGACCATTCCGACATCTGAAGTTCTGCCAGCTGCAGCACTACTTGTGCCTGCATTCGTACTGCGGTTGAATGCCCTCTTGGGCTGCTCTCTCTCATTATCAATGAGACCTTGTTTCATGGTGTCCTCGATTTGCACCCCAATCTCATGTAGATCTGCAAAGGTGGGTAGGGGGAGAACGATCATCTTCTGCATGAGCTTGGGCTGGAGGTTGCACATAACCATCCGTATCTGATCTTTGTCCACGGGCCTGATTGTCATCATCAAGGCTTTGGCCCTCTAATGGGTTACAAAGTCGAAGAAGCTCTCCTTTGGTTCTTGCCTGGTGGTCTCAAGATCACGAGTTGTAATCTCGATCTGCGTGTTGTAAGAGTATTGAGCTATAAAGGCCTCAGCCATCTCCTCCCAACTCCTCTTGACAGAGTCCTCTAATTTTGCATACCAAATAGCCTCTACACCCGACAGGGTCCGGCCAAACAGAGAAAGCTTCTGCAATCTGGAGAGGGCCATCGGCCTTAAGATGTCTAAGAACAAACACAGGTGTACCATAGGATCCCCAGACCCATCGAAGTGGTCAATATGTGGCATTTTAAACCGGTCCGGTAGCATCACGACCGAGTCGGTATACCCATCCTCAATATCCGAAATGGACTTCACACCCTGAGACTTCTTGAAGAGCTTTTCTAGCTTGCTCACTTTTAACGCTGTGGGGTCCATCTCGAATTCAAAGGGAGAATCCGGTATGTTGGTTTGTGCTTTGGATAGTTGGGGTAGGATCGGGGGTGAAGCCGGCCCGATTGGAACGTTCGTATTTTCCTGGACAGTTGTCTCCCCAGGTGTTGGAACTCCGAGTGGGGGTGGAACCTGGTGTGAAGCAAATGCTCCAGTTTGCTGCTGTAGCCTAGTGATTAACTCTGCATGTTGGGTCATGACCTCGGCCTGTTGTTTGGCAAATTCTGTTTGACGGGCAGCATCATGCTGCATAGTTTTCATGCTTTCTTGGAGCTAACGCATCATCTCCTCTAAGCCTGCCATGTTGTGCTGATCTAGATGAATAACCGGTATATCTGAATTTGTAGTAGAAACTAGAACCTCAGCCTGACTGTTCAAGGACTGCTGATCTGGCAACCTCTGTACTGATACACTGCGTCTTCTTGACCTCCACCTGGCAACTGGGGGGTAAAGAAAGAAACACTGCTTGTTCGTCTATCAGATCCTCAGATCGATTAAGTCTTCGACCTCTAACCCAGAGTGCTCGGGGAATATCTGCCTGGTTGATGCAATTATGCTAAACTACCTTGCAAAAAGATAAATAAAGCATAATAAGGAAATAAACAAACAAGACGCGCCGTGCTATGTTATGAGCTGAATAAATTAAAGACAACACACAATTGGCCTAACAACACGCAGTCGGTATAACAACACACAGTCAGTATTTGTCAGCTAAACACACTGTCCTTAACTCTGATCATTGTGCCCCAAATTGCTGCCCTGAAACTGAATCTAATACCCTCAAGTAAAACTGATTCTCCAAATATTGATGCCCGCAGGCCTGATACCCAGACTTGCAAACTGATATACGCAACCCTGTAGAGACACACTCTAATAGCATATAGCAAGAAAATGAGAGCCAAAAGCACCCCTATGTTAGGGTAGGGTTTCCCTGTCCTATTTTGTCAGGAGCTAGGGTTTCACTACGCACACAGCGGTTTCAAACAACTTATAATCGGGTAAGCAACCTGTCCTAGTTTGGAATAGTCACTATGGATTCCGATATGCACTAGATCGAATGGTCAAAAGAGGATGCCCCGGTAAACACTGGGGTTTGTGTTCCTGTCGTGGCAGAGCCTGCAACCGATCAGCCTTATGGCACGTTTCTCAAAGTAAGCCTCCGGTAAACTGTTCAGGAATAACATACGGCAAACACGGTTTCCTAGGAGCACCAATGTAAATGCAATGCAAAGAGACACATAAGTGTAATCAAAACAAGATATCATGAGTTCGAGTCAAGTTCTCTAAGTCCTCAGCAAAGTCGCCATAAATTGTGGACGCACTCCCGGGAGAACTCATCGAATATCTGCGCACGAGTTTCTGGGCGAGGGGCGTGCGAATTCTCGTTTTGTTCTCTGAGCTACCACAGTTTGGACTCAAATGTCACGGTTCTAAATCTAATCTCACAATGTGCGATATGAGACCGATAAATCACCAAAGAGTCCAAATCCGGCAAATCGTTTTGAAAAACTGATTTTTATAAATAAGTGCCAAACATGGACTGCTTTGCCAGATACAAAGTCGCCATCTAAATATTTTATTTTGGGGAAATTTAGGAAACCCTGACTCGTGCCTAAGGCCACGTGTCCGTCATCACCAAAGTTGCCTCGGCTCGGGAACTTGGGTACGAGAGGGGAAGGTCATTTAATGAGCACTTCCGCTCGCCCGATCAAAGATCGGCCTATACTAAGCATGATATTTTGTTTTTGAAAACACATGTGCTCTTATTCTAGTTAATTAGCTAATCTTACTACGTGATGCGCATAGTAAACAAGTATAGACTAGATCGCCTAATTTGGAACAAAGCATTGCACATTCGTTTACGGTTTGAAGTTTGCTACTCGCAAGTAGGCTAAAATGCGGATTTTAATGAATTGCCCCAATTCAAGTAATCCAACCTTCACCCACAGGCATTCAGGCAGTTAATCACATAAGCAATTAGCCTCATGGTAAGCATGCTTTCATGGAAGCATTAACACACATGCAGTATGCTAAAGCGTAAACACTCACAGTGTACTCCGAGCCAAAACAAAGAACAAGTTAGAAATCATGTATGACCCTAGTTCATTTTAAGATGGCTAATGCAACACGTGCGAAGATGCAACTAAAATAGGCTCGGCTATTCTAGAATGTCATGTGAAAATGCAACTTGATACATGTATTCAAATTGGAATTGAAATACAATGCAGTTAGTATGATGCACCGAGCCCGGTGCATGCAATACAGATGAATGATGCAAACATGCGAGCATAAGGTATGCTAAAAGAAACATGCCCTAAAACTAACCATCGTAAGCAGTTAAGTAAAAGGGAGAAAGAAATGGGGATTGGAAGACATGCATCACACACACACACGCGCGCGCTTATTACAACAACACGCCCTCTCGCAGGAGGGACTGAATAAAGAGCTAACTAGCTAATATAAGCTAATTAAACTAATTATTACACAACAAATTAATTAACTAGTCCTAGTTAACTAATTATTACAAAACGAATTGAAGTAGCTAACGCATTAACTATTAAAGGTACAAACCAAAGCAAAAGCAAGCTATCTAAGCAAGGTAGCTAAGGAAAGAAATAAAACAGGAGCTCTCAGAGGGAGAGGACTGGACGCATGCCCGGTCGCCTCGGTTGGAAATCCAATGCAATGCCCCGATTTGCCTCTGTTCTCATAACACTGCACCAAGCTCCAAAAAGCTGAAAATCCACCTTGGGAAACCTGTGGGAGGGTGGCCAACCACTTTTGGTCCCTCCAGATGCCTGCCGACCACTTTTGGTTGTTGAAAAACCAGAAAAGTGGTCGGCCATCTAGTTTTTTTGGTTGGCCAGCCAGTTATTGCTGCTGAACCCCAGTTTTCTGCAACAGAGAGCAAGAGAGGGCATGGCAATGTATTTGCAAGATATGTATACACAACCACCCTCCCTATCATGTGATGAACTCAAGGGGGTGTGGTTCTCGACCCTCAGGCCACCAATCGCGCATTTCAATGCATGATGGCCATGAGGCGAAGTTGCACAATTCAATATGAAAATGAATGCACAAGTAAACACATAAGGCCTAAAACTCTATCATGATTGATCAAGAACGTCGGCGACCGGGAATTAAGGTACATTTCATCACTTGAAGTATGAAACGTCCCTCGTTTCCCGTGTTTGGACTAACACCTATTCCAAACAACAATGCAACAATAAGCATGGCATACTCAATATAATGCGACTACATGGTATACACAATGCAAATCACAACATGGCATACAGAATGCTAAGTCAACCATAAGGTCCTAAACACAATGTGAAGCATGCATGCGCAATGCAATAAGGGCAACCTATCAATGCTAGGGACATGCATACTCAATGCAAGGAACAACTTGGTATGCACAATGCAAAGGACCCCATAGCATGCACAATGCAAAGCAAGATAAGCATGCAAGGTTGTGGCTTATGGTTCACAACAATTGAAAACTCATGAGAAAAACTACCCCACCCATGATTTGGAATTAGCGGCAGTGATTTTTGCCTTGAAAATTTGGAGACATTATTTGTATGGCGAGAAGTTTGAGATTTTCTCGGATCATAAAAGCCTAAAGTATTTATTTTCCCAAAAAGACTGGAATCTACATCAACGAAGGTGGATGGAATTTATGGAAGATTATGATTTTGAGTTACACTATCATCCCGGGAAGGCCAATGTGGTGGTCGATGCTTTGAATCAGAAATCTGTGAATAGTTTGGCAAGTGTGGCTATTCGGGAATGGGTTATGCTAGGTGATCTCGACAAGTTTGATTTTCACTTGGGTAAGTCTGGTGAGAGTGCAACCTTGTTTACCTTGAGTGCTCAACCTACGTTGATTAGTGAAGTCATAGAGGCACAACAAGGGGACTGTGAAGTGGAGTCGATCCGTGATAGAATCTCCAACAAGAAAGAAGAAAAGGGTTTAAACATTCACTCAGATCTGAGTGTAAGTTATTTAGATCACTTGTTTGTACTAGTATCTTGTAGAGAGAAAGTACTTCGAGAGTTTCATCACCACGCCTTGCGGTACATCCGGGGAGGCACCAAAATGTATCATGATCTTAGTCGCCAGTTTTGGTGGAGGGGTATGAAGCGGGATGTCGCTTTATTTGTATCGAAATGCCTAACTTGTCAACAAGTAAAGTTCGAACACCAAAGACCAACGGGTTTGCTACAACCCTTACCGATAGCCGAGTGAAAATGGGAGCACATTACCATGGATTTTGCAGTTGGGCTTCCTAAAACACAGCGAGGCAATGATGTCGTTTGGGTGATTGTTGATAGGTTGACTAAGTCTACGCATTTCATTCCGATGCGCACCAGTGACTCAGTTGAGCATTTGGCGAAGTTGTACATTAGAGAGATAGTTCGACTTCATAGGGTTCCTGTAACCATTGTGTCTGATAGAGATTCTCATTTTACTGCCTGGTTATGGAAAAGCCTTCAAGAGGCGTTGGGAACTAAGTTGACCTTTAGCACCACTTACCATCCTCAAACTAATAGACAGTCGGAGCGTACCATACAGATTTTGGAGGACATGTTTAGAGCTTGCGTCCTTGATTTCAAGGGGTCGTGGGAGAGGCACTTACCATTGATTGAGTTCGCTTATAACAATAGTTATCAGGCTAGTATTGAGATGGCACCATTTGAGGCCTTGTATGGCCGACCTTGTAGATCACCGGTTTGTTAGGCCGAGGTGGGTGATGCACTGCTATTGGGTCCAAAAATTGTTAGAGAGACAACCGAGAAAGTTACTCTCATTCGGAGGAGGTTAGCTATGGCCCAAAGCCGACAGAAGAGTTATGCCGACAAGAGGAGACAACCTTTATCTTTCAGAGTTGGCGACCATGTATTCCTTAAAATATCACCAAGGCGGGGTTTGATGAGATTCGGTAAAAGTGGTAAATTGTCTCTGAGGTTCATTGGACCTTTCGAGATATTAGAGCGAATTGAGGAAGTGGCATACCGATTAGCCTTACTGCCACAACTTTTAGGGGTTCACGACGTGTTTCATGTATCTATGCTTAGGAAGTATGAGCTCGACCCTTCTCATGTACTTGATTGGGTTGATTTGGAGGTAGATGAGGATGCCTCTTATGAAGAGCGACCGATTCAAATATTAGATACCCGGGAGCAAGTGCTACAGGGCAAAACTATACCGTTGGTCAAGGTGTTGTGGAGACACCATGGGATTTAAGAAGTAACTTGGGAATGGGAGGCGGAAGTCCGCTCCAAGTATCCAGATTTATTTGAAAATGCTTAAGTTGTTTTCCTTTGTAATATTCCCTTGTGTTTGAGGGAAATGTGTTAAAATTTTAATTTCGTGTTGTTATGTACATTGTCGTTTTGAGCATGAGATTGTTGTGGGATGTTATTACTTTTATTGGAAAGCTTCATATGTATGCTTATCGTGGATGATTGTTGTTAAGGAGGTAACCATGATGAATTTTGGTCGAGAGTTAACGTTGTGATTTGAAAATGTAATAGCGTGATTTTGATCGCTTGAAACCCCTTTTGTCTGGGTCATTTGATTTAATTTCGGAGACGAAATTTCCTATGATGGGGAGGTTGTGATGACCCGGTACGTAATTCGCCTCGTCCTCTGAGTTACGTTGAATTTACTTTAGTAACAGTGTCGGGTCTAACTAGGAGCCTTGACTAATAGTTTGGGTTATTGTATTTGAAAACTTTTTCTCAAAATCCTTATCCTTGTTTATTTCCATGTCAAGTTTCTCATGTTTCAGAAGGTGTGAGATTGGATCCGGAGTGTCCAGTGTTGAGCTGGAAAAATTTCTTGGCTGGAGGACAGAGCCGCAAGTGTGGGAGAGGGGCCACAGGTACGGGAGGTAAGGCTGCACGTGCGGGAAACGGGAAAATCTTGGGTTGCCTACTGCATAAAAGGCAAGTGCAGAAAGAGGTGCGGGGGAGACACCACACGTGCGGGGGTGAGCGCTACACGTGCGGGAGGCAAGCTCCTCACGTGCGGGAGTGAGTGTCGCATGTGCGGGAGTTGCTGAGTCTGAAAATTTCTATTTTTCTCTCTTCTTGGGTTGTGTGTATATCGCTTTTTGTATATCTCTCTCTACAAACCCTTTTCTCCTCCTTCTCTCTACATTTCCTACACCAAACAAGATCAAAACCTTGATTTCTTTAGATCCATTGGATTTTTTACCCAAGTTTCTTCATCAAAGTTGGAGAGCTAAGCAAGGGCTACATTGTGTGCGGTGGAGATTGGGTTTTGACACCGTTGATTTTGGGGGTTTCATCTCATTTCTTCTCCAAACTTGAGGTAGGGACTTTCTTAGAGTTATATATATATATTTGCAAGATTTTTGTTGATTTTCGAAATTCTCTTGTTAATGTTGAAACTTTATGGTTGGCTCAACAATGTGGGTAGTTTAGGAGAGGATTTGCTCCTTGTTTCTCTTGAAATAATTTTCTTGAGGGTTTTGAATTACATTGATTAAGGAGAAATGTTTTTGAAGAAATTCTTTCAAAAGATTTGTGTGTGTGTAGTGTGGTGAGAAAAACCTAGAAATTGGGGGTTTTAAAAGAATGTTGAGAACACTTGGTTGACATTGTTGATATATTATTTTATGTGCCAAAATAAATAAAAGATGGGAAAATTTCTTACTTATATATATGTAAAAGATGAGTTTCATGAAATATGAGAAGTAGTGATTTTGGAGGTTGTTGTTCAAAGATGTTAATATAGTTTTGAAATGACTAAATTGTTGAGAAAAGTACAAAGTATGGAAATGTTGTTATTTATTGATAGAATTAATTGAATATGCGGCTATCTTGTGAAATAGCATTGAAAGGAGAAATGGGAATTTTGATTGTCATGGAATTATTGTTGAGATATTTGAAATAAAGAGATGTTATATGGCATTGATAATTATTGCATTGCATATTTATTCAATTGGTTATTACACATTTTGAATTGAGTTTGAAAACTTTTGCATTGAGAAAAGAAAGTTTGTGAATAAATTTTTCATGGAATTGCTTTGGGGTAAATATGTTGGTAAGTCTGAATAGGAGGTGTAGATGAAATTGATTAAGTTAGCCTTAGTTTCCAGGGTGAAAGACCTAAAACACGCGCGGAGGAGGTACCACTTCCCTTCCGGTTAGCAACCAATAAAGTGGGGTTTTGGTAGTGCTAGTTATGCCTACTTGTAGACACCAACCTAGGGATTACCTGAGTCGTATTTACCGCCCCCTGAGTTAAATTGATAAATTTTGAACTGTTGAAATTTCAAGATATCATTGAGCATAATGGTATTTCAAAAGATGAAGATGTGATTTTCTTGTTAAAAGCATAGCATGGCATATGCATTCCATTTTACGAGGCTTGTATAAAATATATATACTTTGTTAAGAATTTTCTACTGGGCTTTATGCTCACCCTATGGGATTTTAGTACAAGAAAAGACGTGACGTGGTAAACCCGCCAAACTAGGGCGTGGATGTATGTATTGAGAGCACAAGGCTCTATTTTGTTGTGACTTTGTTTTTTGTAAGCCAAGGGCTATATATGTATGGGTTCAAGAAACCATCTTTTGTGTAACCAGGCTTAAGCCTTGGAACTTGTAAGCCCTTGAGGGCATTTATTTATTTTTGATTGATAGTTCTACATGCTATAGATTCAGGTGATAGAAATCAATGAATGTATATTCGCATGTGGGACTATTTTGTACCAATTTCATGATCATGTAATGTAAGTGTTGGAAATTATTTCGGTTCGTCATAAGGAGTAATGGATGTTATGTTATCATCATGTGTATTTTTTTTTTTTTTTTTTTTGTGTTACAGAGGTAGAATGGAAGGGATTCATAGTGAGGAGATTGTTATTGAGGGGATTAAGTAAAATTGTGTTTGTTTTGATGATAGTTGTTGGTGTAGGGATTGTTAAATTATTTTTATATAAAATAATAAAAAAATACAAAATACAAAAATATTAAACATTAATGTTCAAAAAAAATGCCCAACATGTAAAAAATAAAAAATAAAATAAAACAAATAAAATTATGATTTTTACTTAACAAAAAATATAAAAAAAAAATTAAGCATTAATGTTCAAAAAAAAAGACCCAACATGTAAAAAATTTATAAAAAAATATTAAAAAATATTTTTAAAAAAAAGTCTAGCGGACTATTTTCTAATACCAAGTCTCAAGCCTCCATCCTAATCCGGTCCCTCAGGCCTATCCTAATCCGGAGGGGATTATGAACCCCCTCTCCATCTCCCAAACAAACACAATATTAGTGAGTCTCACCTCAATCCCAATCCCTATCCTTCCTCTATCTCCCAAAATAAACAGGGCCTATAAGTTGAGTAAATGAACACGATTAATTAAAGCACAAGTAACATTAGGTGATAATGGTAGAGTTACGGTGTTGATGGTACAGTGGTTGTTCTAATTGATTGTTGGCCCATGGTTTTCTTCTAGGAGCTCTTTATCTTGGTCGTTTACTTACAAGGAAGAAGAAGAGAGCAAGCATAGAAACTATGACAATCACGTACGGCAAGATACATTGGGTTTGCAAATTTTCTATTTGGAGAGAGAGAAAAGCATCCAATGACATGATAATTGTTAACTTCTTTGTCTGTATTTGTTCTGTCAACATTTCTCTTTTGATGCTTGGGTGGAATATTTTGATGCATTTGTTTCTATATTTATGGTGTGGTAGCGTGGTGAAAAAAATCAAGTTATATTTCATTCAATTTTTTCTTCACATATTTCCTCTATAAATTCAAGATCTAAACACAAATTATTGTAAATTGTACCTTTAAAAAAAAATTGGGTGAAATCATTGTCCTTATAAATGTTATGTTGAATTTTTCCCCCTTTTTAAACTATTTTTTCCATCTTTATAGTTAAAATTCTCCGACAAATCTTAATTCACATAATATTCAAGCTATCTTTTATGTTCGTGTTGTCTTGATCTTTTTTTATTTTATAATTATTATTAAACTACGCTTTGGTTGAGATGCTTGATAGCGCCATTCCAAATTGAAACGATTTAGCCATTTATCATTTCATTATGATTGAAGTATACCAATGACGCAATAAGATAGTTTGGCCAATCGTTCTACTGAAAGAAAGAGTACTTATGCCCTATTTGGTTCTTTAAAATAAGATAGAATGAATGGAAATCCTCAGACTTTCTCATGAAATAACCATGCCTTTAAAATGGTGAAAGATTATTCCATTTGTAATTGTTGGCACCATAAATCTACAATTTTTATTATTTATTATTGCAAGACATGTGGCAGCCTCCTACTCATTTGGAGGTTATGAGAAGTTATAAAATGTGGAAAGATTATGGAGAACAAAGTGAAGAACATGGAGCATGAAGTGGAAGTTGAAGGAAGTTGTGGAAGATCATGGAGTATGAAATGGAAGAGGTGGAAGAGTAGGTAGTTTTAGGTAGTTTTTTCCTACAAATGTTTGCCTATAAATAGCCATTTATGGCTACATTGTAAAGAACCCAAACTCAGATCCAGAAACCAGTTTATTTACTTCATTTTCTTTCTAGTTTTACATTTCCAGTTCTTTACATTTCTAGCACTTCAATTCCTGTACTGCACTTCATTTCCTAGGAGTAGTTTTTCAGTACTTTGTTGCTGTGAACCTCGTCGAGGGTGGGTCATTGTAATTTCATTATAAGTTTTCATTTGCTTAGTGAAATTCAATTTCTGAATTATATTTACTTGTTACTATTCATAATTTTTTTCTAAACAACCCACCAATAAAAGTCATCTTCATTGAAGCTGAAAGAACTTCAACATAATCACTTGATAATTGGTTGGTAATTATAAATTCTGTAAGGACTAATTGATCCTCACTGGCATGCTTAAATTTACATTATTAACCTTCGAAAGTCAAAAAAGCCAACAGTAATGTATTTTTCATTATATTTTTAGTTTAACCAAACACTGGAATGAAATACTTTGATGGAATGATCATTTCATTCCCTTTAATTCCACTGAATGAAAGTCTACCTTGAATGATTGAGTAGGTTCTCTTTCTTTATTAGTTTCCCTTAAAATTGTTCTATTATAACGCACACTAGAAATGTTTCATATGCACTCCCTGAAATATCTAATATATTAACATACAAAATAAGGATTGTCTCAATATAATAGTTAAGATGAGAAGGCAACATGTAGCACATAGACTCTTCCCTTTCTTTATTTGGTAATTTTTAATTGATAGTAGGCACCGGCGGGTGTGTCAATTTATTTGTTTGTTTGTATTTACTTGCTTTTAATTAATAACAGGGCACTAGCGAGTGTGTCGATTAATTTGGTTGCTTTTAATTGATAGCAAGACATTGACGTTGTTCCAATTTATTTAGTTGTTTTTAATTGATAGTAGAACACTAATAGATGTGCTATTTTGTTTGTTTGCTTTTTTTAGACTTCACATTACAATATCAATAATATTTTATGAAGGGGTTAATTTCACTTTTACATTTTGTCTACATCATCCCTGAACTTTTGGATTTCAATCTAAGTTGTCCAATTGTTCACAGCCATTTGGAACAAGTAACGGCAGTGCTTGAACATGAATTGGACATGGTGGACAACACAACAACATGGCCAAAGTGGACATTTCACAATAGGACTAGTGAGGGGAACTTTCCCACCAATTAGCCATCACATACATACAGCTATATATCTGCAACATCTAGTAAGGAAAAACAGAGCACTAGAGTGAGGCGTTATTTTTGTAGTAAAACTTGTTCCGTTAGGACTCTTTTTGTTTTTTTGCTAGGACTTATTCTAGTCTAAAAATGTTGGAAAAGAAAAAGAAAAGGGAATCACCTCAACACTCCACATAGGCTTGAACCCACAACATCCACTGTGAGTAAACATTATAAAATTTGTCCCATATGAAACTTGTTTAGTATTATAAATTGATCAAATGCCAGTAATTGTTTAGTGTTGATAAAAAATAATTTGACAATTATGTTTTAAGAAAAAAACAGAAATTGATTGTTATTGTGTTGCTATCAAGGTTTTAAAAAGCGGCCGCAACCATTACGTAACGCCGTTAGGTAACGGTTTTGGCGGTTACCGCCACCCGTTACGGCCGCTTTTGCAGTGTGATTGAGATTCACAGGTGTGTCGGCCGTAGCGGCTGCTGTAGCGGTCATAACGGTGCTATAACAGCCATAACGGCCTGTTACGTAACGGTTCCAAACTGTTTCTTTCGGAAAAAAACACAAAGAAAAGCTGAAAATGGGAGAAAAGGGATAGAGAGAAAAGGGAAGATAAAGAGAAAATAGAGGAGCAAGAGATAAAGAGAGAGAGAAGAGGGAAGATGAACATGTTATTGATTTGTTGAAACTATAAGACCTATGCTATTCTATTCAACTGCTATTACTAAACCATTTTGTTTGTATGTGTCTATCTATATATTGTTTGGAAATAAAATTATTTATTTTGCTTGGTTAAAATATGTATATATATATATATATATTTAGGCTCTTATTTATTCTCTTACTTTTGTCATTATTTATCTTATATATAATAGTTAGTGATTAATTTTTTATAAAATATAAAGTCATTAATTATTAAAATAAAATATAAAAAACTCAGTTTATAATGATTTAAAAATATGAAATATATTGGATCATACTTAAAAATTGATCAATATTTATTTTTAATCTAATAAATATGATCATGGAAAAAAAATATGCGTATCGGTGAGTTTTTTTCAAATTGTGCGAAAAATAAAAAAATTCACGGTTCCGATTACCGCAACCGTTACACTACGATCTTTACACCCGCAACCGCAACCGCGTCACCGCCACCATTACGGCGATCACAACCGCTTTTCAGAACCTTGGTTGCTATCATTAATAGAAACAGGGGCTCTACTTGTTCATACTCTGTCCCTACAATGGCAGTAGGCCTAAGCAGTAAACATAACATTTGTTGCCAAAAGCTCTATCATTCTTTATAATCCTAATTAAAATTTTGACTGATAAGGGAAACAATCAAACATATTTTTTTACATCTAACAAAGGTAGCAAACATCTAGAAGTCATCACTTCATATAACATTAAGTTTATGCTAAAGCTAGTTCCATTAGAAAAAGTCATCACTTCACTTCATTCACCCCTTAATAACAAAAAGTCATCAATACTTATACAAAAAAAAATTAATAAATAAATAAATGACCACTTCATTAAACAATCAAAATTCAGAAGCAATTCCCATTACTCCTTCGATGCTTAAATACAGAAGCAATTCCCATGACAATAAAATTCATTAAGTGTATTAAACAAAAATGATCACTTCATTAAACAAAAAAGCCATTCCTATAACTTGATTACAGTAAGTTTTCAAATTCTTGGAGTGTTGAATGGCACAGGTGGCCTAATGGCCCCTAGCCTTGGAGTGCTGAATGGTGGAGGTGAGCTAATATGCATTTCCCTTGTCATGTTGAATGGTTCAGAAGATGGTGGCGGCCCGATAGGTGTTGGCCTAATAGCTGACGTTGCTGGCTTGCAGATGGCCCGTCTCTCAGCACCGCTATCACTCTTCAGTACAAGGGGCCATGGTCTTTCCCCATTACTTTGTTATTCTCCTGCATATGGTGATGTAAGCAGTGTTTTAAAAGGCACTAGACACACCGAGGCGATAAGGTCTCCTATAGCCTAAGTGCGAGGCTAGGTGCGCGCCTTACCAAAGTGAGGTGCAAGTAGTAGAAGAAAACCAAAATTATAAAATAGGCAAAATTTTCAACATAACAAGTATATATAGAATTCCAAAAATAATAAAGCAAGTTTCACCATTTCAAATAATTGATAAACATAACATTCAATTTTCTAAAAACTAGAAATATAATATCCAATAAAAGATGTAAAGTATCACATTCACATCTATCAAAAACCTCAAGTTTTAAGATCATTCACATAAAGTTCAAAATAACTAAGCTTCTAGTTTGCAGTTCAAAAAAGAAATAAAAAGCACTTAACAGTTGGAGTAGAAAAATAAGTAAAGCCTATGAAGCCCACGCCTCGAAAAAAAGTCCTCACCTCGGTGCCTAAGTTGCGCCTTGTGTATTGCGCCTCGCCTCAACCTGTTCAAAGGGCAAGGCTGCACCTCATGCGCACCTTTTAAAACACTGGATGTAAGTAAGCAGCAATACGAAAACACTACTAACTCTAAGCAGTATATTTGAAGGCCCTTACATTATTCTGCATTGTGCTTTACAAGTCCTAGTGTTGTGTCCTTTTTGTCCACATTTTCTGCAGTTCAATGCCTTTTGAAACTTCCTTAGCTTGTGAGTATTCATTGAAGCCTCGTCTGGTTCCCTTCTTCTCACTTTGTTGGGCCTTCCAGGTGGTCTAGAATACTTTGGAGGCTCAATGGTGTCTTTTCCTGACTTCTCCCACATCTCAGGACCATTCATTGGATACATAATATGGCCGTATAATTTCAAAAAAGTATTCTTCTTCTACCAATCATGTACATATTCCTCAGGCTCTTCCATAGAAGCCCAAATCACAGAAATAGCGTGTTCACAAGGGTTCCCGGTCAGATACCATCTTCTGCAAGAACATGTCCTCATATTGAGGTCCACTACAAATTGATTACCATGCATTCCCCTAGCTTCAAATTTTCTACCTCCAGCTAGTGCTTTTTGATATATGTAGCTGCCCCATTCTTATTCTTCTCCAATATTTTGTATATCTTAGAGCCTAGGTTATCCTACCACTTTTGTGAACATATTCTCTTTACCATTCTATCCATCAAATAAGTTCTAATTCTTTCTAACATGGTCAAGATTGGCTTGTCCCTAGCAGAAAGTATGTAGGCATTATGTTATTTAACAAGATCTCACATTTGGGGATCTCACATAAGCATTTTATGATTATAGTAAGTTACAATACTTAAAGATCCGCTACGTATTTTAATGTATTTTTTTTCCCTATTTTTTTAACATTTCCGAATATTAATGGTAGTGTTACGTATTTTTGTGGATTCATTATGCAATTTATTTGTAGTTCTATTACGCCATAACTAGTGATTTATTGATATAAAATGCACAAATTATGCCAAAGTGTAGTTCATTATTTATGATTATAGTGAGTTACAATACTTAATGATACACTACATACTTTAGTAGTTTTTTTTTTTTTCCTAATTTTTTAAGCTTTTACGAACGTTAATGGTAGCATTACGTATTCTTGTAAATTTATTATGCAATTTTGTAGTTTTATTACACCATAACTAGTGGTTTTTTTTATATAAAATGCCCAAATTATGCTAAAGTATAATTCATTCTTTATGATTATGGTCAGTTATGATACTTAATGATTCGCTACGTACTTTAATCGTTTTTTGAGTGAAAACACACAAGTTCTGCTAAAGTATAGTTCATTATTTATGATTATGGTGAGTTACAACACTAAATGATCCTCTACGTATTTTAATGGTTTTTTTTTTAAAAATTACGAATATTAATGGTAGTGTTATGTATTTTTGTTGAATCGTCATGTAATTTTGTAGTTCTATTACACCATACCTAGTGTTTTTTTGAGTTAGATTAGAACACACAAATTAGGCCAAAGTATAATTTCATTATTTATGGTTATGGTGAGTTACGATACTTAATGATTTGTTACTTACTATAATGGTTTTTTTTTTTAATTTTAACTTTTACAAATATTAACGGTAGCATTACGCAGTTTTGTAGATTCATTACGCAATTTTGTTCTTCTATTATGCCATAACTAGTGGTTTTTTAATATTAAATGCCCAAGTTGTGCCAACGTATAATTCATTATCTATGATATGATTATGGTGAGTTAGGATACTTAATGATTTGCTACATACTTTAATAGTTTTTTTTCTAATTGTTTTTGAACTTTTGCGCATAATAATGGTAGTGTTGCGTATTTTTGTGAATTCGTTACTCAATTTTGTAGTTCTATTATGCCATGACTAGTGGTTTTTTGATATAAATTATAAAATGCATAAGCTATGCACAAGTATAATTCATTATTTATAATTAAGTTCACTATGTACTTTAATGTTTTTTTTTTTTCTCCTGATTTTCCTAATTTTTATGCATATTAATGGTAGCGTTACGCATATCATTTTTTTATTTTTATTTTTGATATTAAATGCACAAGTTATTTCAAAGTATTGTTTTTTGTTTTTTAGTTATGATGAGTTACGACACTTAATGATCGAGTCCAGATCCTCGGCAATGCTTTCCTGCCGTGGTTCCTGCCGTGGTATACAAAACGGCGTCGTTTTGTGTTAAACGACCATTTTATTTTTTTTTGTTTTTTTGTTTTTTTTTATTCAAAATTGCAGTCCCTTTTTTCCCCCCTTTTCTCTTTCTCTGTATCGTCTTTCCCCCTTTTTCTCTTAATCTGTATCGTCTTCTTCGCCTTTTGCTGAGTCAGTGAACCCTAGCAAAGAGAGAGAGCCATTGTGAGAGGCGACTGAACCCTAGCAGACAGAGAGAGTTATCGGGAGAGGCGACTGAAAGAGGCGACTGAACTAACACGAACTGAGAGTCGAAGAGATGGCGGAGATGGAGGAGCAATGCGATGGTGAGCAAAGGTCCGTGGGCGACGGTGAGTCCGGCGACGATGCCATGGCGGGAAGGCGACATTGCGGTGACAGCGAGGTCTTTTTCCGGATTATCTTGCTGTTATATATTGATTCATTGATGGTTGTATATTGATTTTAGGCATTGATTCATTGATTTTAAAATCTGACTTGTTATATATTGAAATGTTATATATTGATTCATTGATTCAGATTTTGACCCATTGATTCATTGACTCATTGATTTTTTAACCCATTGATTCAGATTAAGGAACCCAGTGATTCATTGATTTTAAACCATTCATTAAAATTTTAACCCATTGATTCTTGATTCGTTGATTTTAACCCATTGATTCAGATTTTAACCCATTGATTCATTGATTTGAATCT
The DNA here is from genome assembly GCA_036172215.1 of Camellia granthamiana. NCBI lineage: Eukaryota > Viridiplantae > Streptophyta > Magnoliopsida > Ericales > Theaceae > Camellia > Camellia granthamiana. The sequence goes on along the minus strand of CM069908.1, from coordinate 14,290,527 downwards.
GATTTCATATGTTATACATTCATTGATTGATATGTATTTTTTTTGATTCATTGATTTAGATTTTATATATATCAATGAATCTGATTTCAGATGTTATACATTGATTCATTGATATATATTGATATATTTTAATACATCTGTCTAAATCTGAAATGTTATATATTGATTCATTGATTCAGATTTTAATCTATTGCCTAGGTGTAATCTGTTAATTGAAATTCAGATTTTAATATATTTGATTCAGATTAATTCAAATTCGATTCAGATTTTAATTCAAATTGATTCAAATTTCTGATTTCATATTAACCCATTTTAATTCAAATTTGATTTTAATATATTTGATTCAGATTTTTATCTGTTAATTCAAATTCAGATTTTTGAAATCAATTAATTCAAATTTTTTCATATGAAATGGGTTCACTAACTAAAATGGGTTCAGTCACTAAAGTGGGTAAATTTTATGTTCTATATATATAAATCAGATGATTTATGATTTATGTTCTATGATTTTATGGTTTATGTTCTATGTTCTATGATTTATGTTCTATGATTTATGTGGGTAAATTTTATGGTTCAGTCACTAAAATGGGTTCAGTCACTAAAGTGGATAAATTTTCATATGATTTATGTTCTATATATAATGTGCCTCCATTATATGGTTTATATATATGAATTGTAGGTAAATGTGGTTTATATATATGAATGTGGTTTATATATATGAATTGTAGGTAATGGAAGAAAGTAATATTGTTGATGATTGTGGTTGGAAGCCGAAAGTGGGAATGCCATTTGATTCTGAACAAGCTGCATATGACTTTTACAATACGTATGGGGGAAAGTTGGGCTTCAGTATTAGGAAGGCCTATGCAAACAAGAACAAACATACGAAGGAGATAACATCACGTACGTTTGTATGCTACAAAGAGGGAAGTCGGGGTATTGACAAACGAGATCCACTTGTCAAAAATCCAAGACAAGAGGTAAGATGTGGTTGTGGTGCCCGATTTAGTATCAAGTTGGATAGAACTTCAGGAAAATATCTTGCTTGTGATTTTGTTGAACAGCATAATCATGATCTTGTGCCTCAAGATTGCATTCATATGTTGCCTTCCCAAAGAAAAATATCTGCCACCCAAGCAATTGAAGTTGAATTAGCTTCACAGTCTGGAATTCCTCTTAGGTCTACATATGAACTATTTGGTAGGGAATCTGGTGGAAGAGCATCACTTGGTTTCACCAAATTGGACCAAAAAAATTACCTAAGATCAAGGAGACAAAAAGATTTGGAATATGGGGAAGCGGGTAGTGTGTTGCATTACTTTCGTAAGAAAACTGTGGAAAATCCATCTTTTTTTTATGCAGTCCAATTAGATTGTGATGAGCAGATAAGTAATATATTTTGGGCTGATGCTCAAATGATCATGGACTATGCTCAGTTTGGTGATGTAGTCACATTTGACACTACTTACAAACTAAATAACGAGCATAGACCTTTTGGATCATTTGTTGGATTTAATCATCATCGAGAAACAGTTATATTTGGTGCAGCGTTGATGTATGATGAGACTGTTGAATCTTTTACATGGTTGTTTCAAATTTTTTTGGAGGCAATGTCAAACAAAGCTCCGAAAACTATTTTCACAGATCAAGATGCTGCGATGGCTAAGGCCATTCCAATTGTCATGCCCGATACAAACCATCGTCTTTGTACATGGCATTTGATGCAAAATGCTGTCGAGCATGTAAGTTCTGTTTTTGATGATGTAGGGGTCAAGGCTGTGTTTTCAAAATTTATGCATGACATTGATGATAAAGAACAATTCCGAATACAGTGGGACCAAATGCTTGATAAGTATGATGCATTCGACAATCATTGGTTAGAGCAGACTTTTCGCGTGAAGGAGAAATGGGGATGGCCATACATTATGAATTCTTGGGCAGCTGGAATGAGTACTACTCAACTTAGTGAATCCTTTAATGCATTTCTGAAGGATTATCTGAATTGTGACCATAACTTGATGGAGTTCTTCATGCATTTTGAGAGGGTGCTTTATGAGAAGAGGTATAAGGAATTGGAAGCCGAGTATAATTTGTCCCAAAAATTGCCGAGGGTTTCAATTCCAACTTTGATGTTAAAACAAGTGGCAGAGATTTACACGAAAACAATTTTTGAGAAATTCCAAAATGAGTATGTGCAGTCCATTGAAGCATCCATTATAGGCACTATTCATGATGGTGAGACCACCATATTCACAATAAGAACAATGGTAGATGGAAAAAAAGATAAGCTTGTGACAATGGACAGAGGGGGTTCTTTGAGTTGTAGTTGCAAGAAGTTTGAAGTGAAGGGCATACTATGTCGACATTGTGTGAAGGTGCTTAGAGATATATTCAATGCAACGGAACTTCCTCCACAATATATACTCAAACGATGGACTAAAAAAGCAAGGGCTGAACGAGTGAAAGATAGACGTGGGTATGAAATGACGGCTGATGTGAAATTACATCAAAGTGACCAATATCGGTCATTAATAACCATGTTTAGAGCAATTGCGAGTAGAGCCGCTGAAAGTGAAGAAACTTATCAGTTGTTAGTTTCAAAAGGTGAAGAAATGAGTGTAATGGTTGAAGACAAATTAAGTCTCCATATTTGTGGTCAAGTGGAGGTAAATGATTTGAGAAATTCGTCAACCAACGCATGCCCACAGAGTGATGAAGTAGATTGTCCAATCCAAGCTAAGGGACTGAAGAAAAGAGAGTCAACTAGTAAGGGAAGAAGGAGGATCAAAGGCGGGATGGAAAAAGCTATGGCAAAGAAGAAAAGGATGCAATCTATTCAGGTTTGGACATGACAAATTACATATGATTAAAATACAGTAGAATTGTAAACTAAAACATTGATTTTATTTAGTAATGACCCACTTTCATTAAGGTTTTTCGTTGTATGTAGGGTGTAGCTGATTTTATTTAGTAATGACCCACTTTCATTAAGGTTTTTCATTACTGTTTACACTTCCCAAGTTGGGTTGCTTGGCATTTAATTTTTGTTATCTTTAATTGGTTTGTCTGGCAATGCAGTCGGGTGCTGCTATTTATACTTACCAAGGTCAATCACAATCTCGTTTCATTATGGGTAGTAATTCTAATCAGGTAATAGTTTTTTGTGTGCAAGTACTTAAGAAAATGTTACATAATGACCATGTTTTTTATTCAAATAATTTGTTTACATAGTTTCTATTGGTTGTATTTAGGATCATGGACTTGGTGTCAATTTTTCTCAATCACAACCTTGTTTTGTCATGGGTATTAATTATAATAAGGTAATATTAATGTTCAATGATGTTTCTTTTGTTTTTAAAAATTTTTGGTTATTAATTTAAAATTTTTGTTTCTTTTTTTTTGTTTTTCGTCATGGGTATTAATTTAGAATCATCGTCATGATATGTACATTTCTCCATCTGAACCTCGACCTCAAGTTCTTATGGGTGGTACAAGTGGTCCTCCTCTTACGTATGGTACATATGATGTGAGTTATAATTAGTGACATAGTTTACATTTAAAATGTAGTATACATTGTAATCGAAGTTGAATACATGGTTTGGTGTTTTGTAGGGAAATAACACGCCTCAGTCAATGCCTTCTGTGTATCCCATTCACAGATCTTTTCAGGGGTTGCTTCGAGGTACAAGTGTTGAAAACTTTGCAGTCCATCTCTCGCAAGCGTCACATAGTCCTGCTGACAGTCATGTAGATGGACATCCCTGAGAAGTTTATTTTATATTCATTGGTTTTGGACAAATGTATTTTGTGTTGGACAAATTTATAATGATTTGGACATATTTAGTTTTCTTTAATTTTGGGACAGATTTGTGCTCATGTATGTTAGACAAATTTGAGTTGTCCAGATTTTGTATGTTGGACAGATTTTGTGTTATTTTGGTTTTTGGACAGATTTTGGATACATTTATGTTTTGGACAAGTTTTGGACAGGTTTTGTGTTATAATGTTTTGGACAGATTTTGTGTTATTTTGGTGTGATAAATGTTTTTGTTTTGGTTGTGGACAGATTTTGGTTTGTTTTGGTTTTGGACAGATTTTGTGTTACTTGGGTTTTGGACATTTTTGGATACATTTATGTTTTGGACAGGTTTTGGACAGATTTGTGTTATAATGTTTTGGACAGATTTTGTGTTATTTTGGTGTGATGAATGTTTTTGATTTGGTTTTGGACAGATTTTGGTTTGTTTTGGTTTTGGACAGATTTTGTGTTATTTGGGTTTTGGACATTTTTGGATACATTTATGTTTTGGACAGGTTTTGGACAGATTTGTGTTATAATGTTTTGGACAGATTTTGTGTTATTTTGGTGTGATGAATGTTTTTGTTTTGGTTGTGGACAGATTTTGGTTTGTTTTGGTTTTGGACAGATTTTGTGTTATTTGGGTTTTGGACATTTTTGGATACATTTATGTTTTGGACAGGTTTTGGACAGATTTGTGTTATAATGTTTTGGACAGATTTTGTGTTATTTTGGTGTGATGAATGTTTTTTATTTGGTTTTGGACAGATTTTGGTTTGTTTTGGTTTTGGACAGATTTTGTGTTATTTGGGTTTTGGACATTTTTGGATACATTTATGTTTTGGACAGGTTTTGGACAGATTTGTGTTATAATGTTTTGGACAGATTTTGTGTTATTTTGGTGTGATGAATGTTTTTGATTTGGTTTTGGAAAGATTTTGGTTTGTTTTGGTTTTGGACAGATTTTGTGTTACTTGGGTTTTGGACATTTTTGGATACATTTATGTTTTGGACAGGTTTTGGACAGATTTGTGTTATAATGTTTTGGACAGATTTTGTGTTATTTTGGTGTGATGAATGTTTTTGTTTTGGTTGTGGACAGATTTTGGTTTGTTTTGGTTTTGGACAGATTTTGTGTTACTTGGGTTTTGGACATTTTTGGATACATTTATGTTTTGGACAGGTTTTGGACAGATTTGTGTTATAATGTTTTGGACAGATTTTGTGTTATTTTGGTGTGATGAATGTTTTTGTTTTGGTTGTGGACAGATTTTGGTTTGTTTTGGTTTTGGACAGATTTTGTGTTATTTGGGTTTTGGACATTTTTGGATACATTTATGTTTTGGACAGGTTTTGGACAGATTTGTGTTATAATGTTTTGGACAGATTTTGTGTTATTTTGGTGTGATGAATGTTTTTTATTTGGTTTTGGACAGATTTTGGTTTGTTTTGGTTTTGGACAGATTTTGTGTTATTTGGGTTTTGGACAGATTTGTGTTATGTTGTGGATAGATTTGGTTATGTTGTGGACAGATTTGGTGAATAACAAGCATGACCTGACTAACAATAAGATTATAAAATAATTAAATCTGTCCAGAACATTATAAAATAATGAGATCTGTCCGGAACATTATTAAATCAGTCCACAACATTATAAAATAATGAAGTCGTCAAGCATAGGTAATTTAAGGTAATGTCATTGACAGAAACAAAAAAGAAGCGCATCACATTCGTCAAACATAGGTAATTCCATTAAGGTTTACATATCAACATTCATAGTTTAAGGTCTACAACATTCAAAACCCAAATACATCCACCCAAAAAAAAAAAAAACTAAAAGGTTACATTCACTTCAGTAGTGCTATTAGCATGGTAAAACCAATCAACACTATGGCTGTCAACATGAACAATTTCATAGCTTCTTGGTTTGCTTCAACTCGTTCCAATTTATTTATAATTCGATTGAGTTTGTCAACCTCATAATCATAGCCTTTCTCATCTTCATTCTTCATATGACTAGCTTTACTTCTGTTTTGGATATTTGATGCATTCTCAGTCGAAGTCGGTCCCCACCCAAAGTATGATGCATTCTCAGTCGGAGCCGGTCCAAACCCAAAGAAATAGCACATTCCTTTTGCACACTTGAAATACAGCCTCCCTGGATTTTTCTCTGATTCTGATATGAATACTGCAGCTTTTTTCCCACAATTGCATCTCTGATTTTGCAAATATCCAACATCAATGTTTGAACCCATTGACATGATCCTAGTAAGAGCATTTTCCACAATTACAATCAGTCCATTAAGACAACATTGAATAAAAATCCATATATTCAGATGTACTTAATTATTGAATAAAAATCCATCACCACTACTTAATTATTGAATAAAATTCTATCACCACACAGGATGTACTACTATAGATTACATTGCTTATATATCACTTCATCTTGATAACTATTGAAAACAGTGAATGGTGTCCCAAACTTGAATGCTTACAAGTGTACAAACCTTAAATATTAAAATATGTATGCTCATGCACGGGCTTTTCAGCTTCTTCTTGTTTCTAAAATATGATTTAAGAAATAGACACAAGTAATATATATATATATATCAAGCTCTCCACTGCCCTGTCTCACAAGTAATACACAAGTATCCATACACATATAGAGAAGAAATAATATAAAGGATGTCTAAATGCAAATAAAAAGACTCAAACTTAAAACCTTTCTCAACCTTCTCCAATATCATGTTAGATCACAAATTATTCTAAAAACTCGAGTTGTTAAAAAATGAGCAATAATAAATATCAAGCTCTGAGCAACAATTTATATGAAGCTCAGAGTCAGTTATCTACCAAATACTAATCTCTCATGAATTCAACCATTAGACAAAACTTATATAAAAAAATTAATTCAGTGCTTCCTAATGTCTATCTCTTTCAACAAATTCGGAGTTTGTTCTGTCTTCTCCATTGCACATTTCAAGGCTTCTTTCATCTCCATTCCCTGAACCTGAGCATTGTTGGCTGATCCAACATTCTTCACAAGTCCAGTGCCCAATTTGATCAGATTGGGCACTGTCACCTGCAGCCACAGGGGGATGATATGTACTACTAGTTTCTGGGGCATCTAATGGTTCGGTTGAAGCTTTAGCAGAATATATTCAGCAGATTAACACAATATATTCAGCAGTCTCAAACATTGAACAAATGGATCTCACCATCTCTCATTATTCAGCAGTCAAATGGTGAGCATTATGAGACCATGCCCAGATTAATCTTGACTTTTGAAATGGGAATTTGAAACATTGATGATAATGGATGCCTACTCACAAAGCTTACAACAATTAGAAGATTTGAATGACATCATAGTTAGGTTATGGCATCCATGGGTTTGACTGCATGGATTGCTAAGCAAAGCCAATCCAACTTATAAACCTTCCACTCTCAAAACATGAGAAGCATCTCCAATTAAAAGGGTATCAGAGGTATGAAGAATTCATACTGATAAAAATATAAAACAAGATAAAAATAAAATTATTAACACAAAACATTGAACATAAATAACACCAAATCAACAAAAATTTGCAACAATTGAACATAAATAACACCAAATCTGTTTCAACAACAAATCCATCAAACTCAACATAAATCGAACGGACGAAGAGAGGAATAGACCTCGTCGCCGTCGTTTCGCCATCGGTTCCCCTCGCCTCTCATCATCGTCGTTTCCCCTCGCCTCTCGTCGCCATCGTTTCCCCGCTGCCTCTTCAACCTCCTCCTCGTCTCTACTCTCAATTCGTCTCACTAGGGTTTTCTTTGAGTTCTGCAGGAAAATAAAAGAAACGAGAGAAAGAAAAAAAAAATGGGTCAAAAACGACGTCGTTTTTGACGACGGCAGGGACAACGGCAGGAAAGTATTGCAGAAAATCCGGACTCCTTAATGATCAGCTACATATTTTAATATTTTTTTCAAATTTTTAAAACTTTTACGCATATTAATGGTATTGTTACCTATTTTTGTGGATTCATTACGAAAATTTATAGTTCTATTATGTCATACCTAGTGGCGTTTTAACACACAAGTTATGCTACCGTATCATTCATTACGACACTTAATGACCCGTTACATAATTTAATGGTTTTGTTTTTTTGGGGGGGACAAATTACATAGATACTCCCTACATTTTGTCTCTTATTTTGGTCTCTACACTTTCAATTAGCTCAATTTTGACCTTAATTTTAGATTTTGTGTCAATTTAGTCCAATTGATAACGTCATTGATGTTTTTTTATGAAAATTAATTACTAAATTGATTAAAATTAACTCACTGAGTTGAACAAGTTTAAAATTTTTCCTTGAAAAGAATGACATATGTCAATTATGTGCGTATTTTTCATTAAAAAATGCTAACAATTGTAAGTGTATGGATTAAATTGAGGCAAAATCATAAATTCAGGGTTAAAATCGAGCAAATTATAAGGACTAAAATCATTCAAGACCAAAATATTGGGACTATTAGCGTAATTTGTCTTCTTTTTTTCTTTTTCTTTTTTACTTTTACGCATATTTATGGTAGTATTACATATTTTATAGATTAGTTATGAAATTTTGTAGTTCTATTATGCCATAACTAGTAATTTTAATATTGGTGACCTGTTGGTAACCTACTAAACAGGTTACCTTCAAAATAATTTATGTACTAGAACCACATGTATACATAATATAAACCACAAAATTACATAATTGATGCCACAAATATGTATAAGCATTGCATACCATATGCATTGCGCACTTAAGAGTTTTCCTTAAACTATTGGAACATTAAAAGATAAGTTATTAATAATGCATGTATATATACAGATCTTGTTAACGGATGTGTTCTTAAAACACATGTTTAATAACTTACAAAGATCATATATTTTTTATTTCACTTGTTTTAATAAAATTATAAGTTTTACTTTTTAATTCCTTAACACGTAGCTTGAAAACATATGTTAACAAATTATACCAAAGTTTTTTGTACCAAGAAAATTAAATCGAAGTTCATGCAAAATCCATATAATAAGGAAAAAAAAAAAAAAAGCTTAATCAAAATCCGGTGCTTTTATTTCATCATGTGACTCGTGAGGCCGCACTTCCAAAGTAGCACCGAAGCGCCATAACACTTGCCATGTGAGCAAGTTGGGGTAAATAACAAATACTCCCTAAACTATTGTCACTCTTTGTTTCTTTTGAATTTCATTTTGATCATTTTAGTTTTGCACGTGATTTTTTTTCATTTAAAATGTTAACAACGCATCAAGGTTTTGAAAATCGGACCGGATCGGCCGGTTTGACCAGTTGAACCGTCGACCGGTCGAGATTCTGGTTCGGATGTACCCTCTGAACCGGTCAAACTAAAAACCAGTGTATTTAGTGAGAACTGGGAAAACCAGTGGTTGAACCGGCGAACCGGTCAACTCGTAGCCGGTTCGCCGGGTTGTCCGACTCGGAATTTTTTTTTTTTTTTTGAGTTTTTCTTTTTTGTTTTTTATTTTCTTTCTTTCTTTATAAGAATATAAGAAAATTTTAATTTGAAACTCTTTTTCAAGGGTCTCCTCTATTGAGGAATCCCATTAAGAGCTTGATAAAATTATTGTGAAAGTCTTCACCTATTTATAAGAAAAAAATTCTTTTAAAAAGACTCAAGAAATCCATGTGGGATTCAATCAAATGTATTGGAGGGAATATTGAAATTTTGATTTCCCTTCAAAATTTTTGTTCTCTTTCAATCAAATTATTTGAATTAAAATCATATGGAGGGAATATTAAATATTTGATTTCATCTTCTAAAATTGAAATTAATAATATTTTAAAATATATTATTATATTTTTCAGTAAAAAAAAATATTAGGACAAATATTTAAGATAATTTAATATTTTTAATTTACAATTTTATTACTTATATTTTTATTTAAATATAATTTTAATATATTTATTACGTCACAGTTCGATTCCGGTTCAACCCGACGGTTGAACTAGTGATCCGTCCACCCGATCCCTTTTCCGGTTCGCTCACCGGTCTGATTTTTAAAATATTGCAATGCATGACAGAGGGACGCATTGCCACAAAATTGAAAGTGTAGGATTCAAATTGAAACTACAGGAATCAAACACCCCCCCCCCCTCCAAAAAAAAAGAATTTGTGAAGCCAATAGAAATTGAGGCTGAATTTACATCTTACATTTGGGAAATAAATTGCAGAGAAGAAAAAGAAAACTATGAATAAAATATAAGTTATTTTATATACATTTATCTTCTTTATAATTTTTTTTATTTCAAATTCAAAATTTAAATACAATACAATCTAAATAAATAAATAACTACATATTTACGGTTAGTTCTACTATACACGTTTTTTAAAAGGATCTAGTGTCACTGCTGTGCATGAAGCACAGCAGTGACTGTTGTGTGGCTTGTAAGGTTCATTTCGGATCCTATTTTGATAATCTGAACCGTTGAAATTTTAGAAAACATTGAGAACCATATACTTATAAAAAATTAAGTTGATCAGATATCAATAACTTCTTCATCAAATCACATCTTTATATTAAAAAAATGAATATATATGTATCAAACTAAATACAAATGTTGTTTGATTAACAGGTTATTAATATCTGATTAACTTGATTTTTTTATAGATACATTGTTCTTGATGTTTTTTAAAATTTCAACGGTTCGGATCATCAAAATAGAACCCAAAATGAGTACCACGGGCCGTACAACAATCACTGTTGTGCTTCATGCACAGCAGTGACACTGGATCCTTTTTAAAAAGAGTATCAATTTTTCCCCCTAAGAATAGAATGTTGGCAAATTAGTAAGTTGCATTATTATGAATAGATGTTCAATATTTTCCATAAGCTCAAATCCCAAACCTCTCTTTAGACCCCAACGGGTTGTTGAGCTGGAAAGATTTGAGAATGAAATCCAAGATTAGTTAAAATGTGCTCAAGGTAGCCTGGACACTCAGTTAAAAAAAAATTTATGAAATTTTGTAATTTTGGTTAAAAATCATGTGATGCTTGGTTATAAAAAATTTTGGTTATAAAATTTGTGGCAATTGATTATGAATTGACGTTTCTTCAATTATGAGACTACTGTTTTTAGTTATGAATCAAATTATTCTTATTTATGAAACTTTGTAATATTTGATTATAAAACTTTACCAATATTTTTACTATATAAATTAATTTAATTTTAACTACATATTAAAAGTTATGAATCATTGTAATTAAAATTTTGAGTACATACTATATATGTAAGGGTTATTTACACCAAAAACACCTCAATTATTAGCAAATATCACTTTATCCTTCTCATTTATGAACTTGTACATTTTGACCTCCTCAATTATAAAAGTGTAACACTTTCACCCTTGTAGACCTCCTTCAAACCACCTCCAAAAGGGATGTATTTGTATAATTTTTATAGTTGAGGGGGTAAATTGATATTTACTAATAGTTGAGAGGGTCTAAATGTAATTAAGCCTATATCTAACAACACAAGAAAATATCATTTTACCCCAAACTATTACTCAAAAATCAATTCAATCCTTGTTCTTTTAATAATATTAATTTTATATCTAAATTATTCGATTTTGCATCAATTTTATCCCATTTTCAATTGCTATCTATAATCAAACAAAAAAAAATACTATTACTCAATTTCGCTTTTTGTGAGAGTTAAATTCCTAATCTCTCCCATATGAGAGAGGCGAAAATATGTCGCTGGACTAGAAACTCATTGTTAGAGCAATTTCAATTATGCTCTTCATTTTTAACAGCTCAAATATAAAAATATATATATTTTTTTTTTTTTTTTTATTTTGTCTAATTCATTTTTTATATATGCACAATGCTACTCTTTATTTTACCTATCTATACCACAAACTATTCAAAAAGCCGAGCAACTCCAATGTTACTCTTTATTTTTCACTAGTTAAAGTATGAAAATAATATACTCTTAATTTTATCTAACTAATTTTTCATCTATGTGTTCCAACATTATTCTTTATTTTACATATTTATCCACACAAACTAATTTAAAGAGTCTCCTAATGCTCTCTAAATATAGTTAGCCTGCAAATTTTTTGTTAAAATAGCTATCGTACTAGCTGGTCCATTGAAGTGAGTAAAATAGTATGAAACTAGTTATAATGGCTAATAAGTCTATTTTAAAGAGCCCATTGAAGATGCTCACTCTTTAAATATAGCTAGCCTTAAACTTTTTTATTAAAACAAATTATTGTTATGTATTAGCTATAATAGCTAACATATCTCGTTTAAAGAGTCCCTTTGAGATATTCCTAGAAATCTATTGTTAAACTTTGTTTGTTATATGGGAACTTATGACTTGGGGAAGGTAGTTTATGGAGTCTAGATCTTTTGCGGTGCAAAGAGTGTAGTGCATTTTGTAGTTGTTTTGGTGCACCAAAAAATAATAATGATAAAAAAAAAAAGGAATAAAGAAGCAAAAGAACATAGAAGATACCAATGTAAAGTTTTCGGCCAGACAGCTTCAAATCTTCTTCAACAAAACCAAACCCTAATTGTGCTGCACACAGAGATTAAACCACACAGAATTCAAGCAAAAACATGCAAATCCCTCTTTGTTTTTAGGGTTAGGTTGGGTAGAATTGTTAGTGTGAGGATTGTTAGTGATGGAACTAAGAAAAATTGTGTTTGTTTGATGACCACCGAACTAGTAAGAATTCATGTTGTTTTATCATTTTGTAATTGGATTAACTATTTGAAATTCCATAAATACTCTTGCCTTTCCATAAATTCCTTAATGTTGTGTTTGGTTGGGAGATTTGGGAATGGATTTGAAAAGGGAAAGGGAAAAGGTGTGTGAAACTAAGTAAAATGTAAGTATATTTTATTCACATTTCACTTAATTTTTCTCTTTCCCTTTTCAAATCTCTCCTTAAATCGTCCAACCAAACACAGCGTAAGAATTCATGTGGAATAATTGATGGTTTGACAATCTGTGTTTTTTTTTTTTTTTTTAATTGTCAATTTACTTGGATTGTCTCGCTAGAAGTTAGTATAAAGTTTGAGTATAGTTTATTGAGAACCATTGTTTAATATATTTGAGTACTCCATTCAGTTGATGGTTCAAAGTAGAAATCAAAGTTGCCGAGTGCTATATTTGTTGAATAGAATTTTTTTTTTAATTTTAATTTTTATACATCACTATGGTTAGAAATTGGAAGATAATGAAGCTATAGCTGGATGCGAATCAAACTACGACAATGCAATCAAAATCCAATTTGGTCGTTGTCAGTATTACTCGATAAAATTCAATTAATTTTTCTGACTGCAAAGCAACAAAATTAAAAGAGTAACTACTCGCGATGAGACACTGTTGAATTGGATGCAAAACAAAATCCTTCATTTCAAGAATAGTTTTGGGACCACATGAATTTTCCATCTGTTTCATGCAAGAAAGCAATCAGAGAAATTTTGCTCCTGCCATCATGTTATTTGTAGAATTGAGCAAGGATAGGACAGTTATCAAGTTTGGTTCTTTTGTCAAAATCCACATGGTCTACTAATTTTTAATTTTTTTTTTTTACTTCTAATTTGGACGATATTGTAGTTGTACTTACATGTGGACATTATGGATTTCAAGGAATTATATGATTTTTAGAGGGCTTGTTGTTAGTAGAGTGGAGCTTATCGAAAAAATCAAGATCACAACAGCGTTTTGGGTGAAGGCGAAGACTGAAGAGGGCCTTTTTTCCGTGAAGGGCTTCATGTATAGAATTGAAGGGGTGAATCGATTGAAATTGAAGAATTTGAAGAGGAAAGGATAGCTGTTTTTGACTCGGTTATGTGGCTCTGTTTGTGGGTTGTAGTATTGGACCCCTTTGTTTTCTTTTTGTTTGTTTGGGTTGGCTCGTGGCCAACATACTTGCAGGGTTAGATTTTGTAAGTTTAAAGTCGGTTTATATCCCTCTTAACTGTTAATCTGATCCTCTTTATCCTTTCTCTTTTTATCAATAAATCTTTTCTTTGTTCAAAAAAAAAAATCCTACTTTTGTTAGCAACGCTTACCAATTAACTTAAGTACCTTTCTCTTAATTCTTTGAGCTATACTCTCCACTTTACAAATAGGAAAATGATTTGGAGCCCTAAAAACACCCCCCCTAATCCCCTAATTTCCAATTTGGGCAATTGTTTCCTTTTTTTTTTTTTTTTACTTGATATGAAAATTAGGGGAATTAGGGGAGGTGTTTTTAGGGGGATGTAGCAAGGTCCTTTACAAATATAAGTGTAATGCACTAGTGCTAATTTGGACAAAAAAATGTAGTGCATTTTAATTCATAAATTACAAAGAATTGAGTAATTATTTTCAAATGACAGAAAGATTATGTACTCATAGCTTATATCACAAAAAGATAAAGTGAAGAAAAATCGCATCAATTTTTTTTTTTTTAATATATATATTTTAAGAAAAAGCAAAAGAACAACACTAAAAATTATTGCCAAGCCCACCTTAGTCTCTCCATGGAACAATTATTTCTTTATATTCTAAACCCACTATTGTGGTTGTCATTTTAATTATGACCGGAGTATTTTTAATTATAACTTAAGTGGTATTTGATTATAATCCATTGTGATTTCTTTCATAATGAATGAAAGTGATTTAATTATAAGATTTTGTGGTATCAACACTACATAAATTAAAGTAGCTAGAGTTAATCAGTAGCTTAAATTTCTTGAGATTTAGACAAATAAATGCCTACAATGCTCAAAATCATTGTTTCACAGTGATCTTTACCTGCTGTTTGGAAGGAAGAGTTAGTTCATAGATCAATAGATCAAAAGCATATATGACAGAAAAAAAATGTTGACATAAACAACCAATAATAAACATTGTTTTAAATTTTTATACAAATCAAACAACAATCATAAACAATTATCCAATGTTTTAACTTAGGTGGTGTTTGGGAAGGGATTCTTGGGCTAATTTAGCCACTAAATGCCAAAATAGGCTAAATTAGCCAAAAGATGACAAAAAAGCTACAGCAACTTCTTACCAAGAAATGGACAGGGGAATTTACGAAACTACCCCTCATGGAGAGGGGCATGCGGCAGCACAAAAATTAAAAAAAAAAAAAATTCCAAAAAGACACATTTTCCCAGAAAAAATAAAGTTGAAAAAAAATAAATTAAAAACAGATTTTTGTTTTTTGTTAAAATATTTTATAAAAATAAATTCAAACTCTATTTTATAAAAATAGTTTTAAATATTTCAATTTTTTTGTTATGTATTTGGTTATGATTTGAGTGTAAAATTGTGAAAGTACTGTGGAGTTTCAAGTTATGTGTTTGGTTATGAGTTTTAAAAATAATTTATTACTTGAGTTTTATTTTATGTGTTTGGTTACGATTTGAGTGTAGAGTTGTTTTTAAATTTAAAATATTAACATTTTAAATTATTTAAAGTTTTTGAATATTTAAATTATTTAAATTTTTTTGTTAAAATAATTTTTTACATATTTAAATTATTTAAATTTTTACAAGTTAAATTTTCTGAATATTTATTTTAAATTTTTGCTTATAAAATTTTTTAGATTATTTACATTATTTAAATATTTAAAATAAAATTAAATTATTTTTGTTTTTTGCTAAAATATTTTATAAAAATAAATTCAAACTCTATTTTATAAAAATATTTTTAAATATTTTAATTTTTTGTTATGTATTTGGTTATAATTTGAGTGTAGAGTTGTGAAAGTAGTATGGAGTTTCGAATTATGTGTTTAGTTATGAGTTTTAAAAATAATTTCTTAATTAAGGGGTTGTTTAGAGTGTCCTAAAAAAGCGAGGAAGAAATATAGATGTTTGAATTAATTTTTTAACTTTTTATGGAAACATGTGTAATAAAAAATTGTAAAATTTGGTGTGTAAGAGAAAATTAGGATTGGGCGTTGTGCAGTCGTAATTGTTAACTTTTGATGAATAGTGTTAATTTTTTAACTTTTTTAGTAACTTTTTGACTTTTTGGCTTTTCCTGGACATGCCAAACTTTGCCTAAGTTTTGTTTTATGTGTTTAGTTACGATTTGAGTGTAGAGTTATTTTAAATTAAAATATTAACATTTTAAATTATTTAAATTTTTTGAATATCTAAATTATTTAAATTTTTACAATTTAAATATTTAAAATCAAATTAAAATAAAAATAAAAATAAAATTAAAATTAAAATTAAAATTAAAATTAAATATTTAAAATTAAATTAAAATTAAATTATTTAAAATACAAAGGACAATAAATAAAACCTCATTTTTTATCGTTTCACAGAAAATGAAAAAAAAAATAAAAATAAAAAACACATGAAAAAACCATTTGCAAAAAGAAAAAAATAAATAAATTAAAATACAAAAAAAAAATTACAAAGAAAAAATTTGGGAAGTTGAAGTTGTAAAAAAAAAATACGGAAAAAAAAATTACAAAAAAAAAAAGCCAAAATTTGGATTTACATACAAAAATACAAAAAAAAAAGTAGAAAGAAAAAATTTGGATTTGTATTTGTAAAAAAAAAATACGGAAAAAAAATTACAAAAAAAAAAAGCCAAAATTTGGATTTGTAAAAAAAATACAAAAAAAAAAAATACAAAAAAAAAATTTCCTCAGCAAAAAGCCAAAATTGTACAAAAGAAAAAAAAAAGAAAAAAAAAAAAGGGAAATGACACATATCAAAACCCAAATTAATAAATAAAAAAAAATGAGAAGGGCAACTTCGTAATTTAACAACATGACACCTCACCAAAAAGTCAAAAAGCCAAAAAAGCCAAAAAAGCCCTTCCCAAACCAGACTTTTTAGCCCCAGGCTAAAATAGCCAAAAAAGCCAAAAAGCCAAAAAGCCAACCCACTTCCCAAACGGAGGCTTACATAGTCAAACCAAACCAAAACTTACATAACATAAAAAAATAAAAAATAAATAAATAAAGTGTTTCAAATTTTAATACAAGCCAACAACCTAAACAATTATCCATTGTTTTAACTCATAAAACAAACCAAAACTTACAACACTTACATAACATAGAAACTAAAATAAATATTGCTTCAAATTTCAATACAAGCCAACAATCATAAACAATTTATCCATCATTTTGACTTCAATACTCCCGGGAAGCTTTAGCATAGCATCTTCAACATTCTAACATACAACACAAAGAAAAACACAACGTTTCAAATTATAATACAAGCTAACAATTATAAACAATCATTCATATTATTCAAATACAAGTATACAATGGCAGAAATTAAAGGATGAGAATGATTTGTTATAATTTTTTTCTTATATGGCATGATCAGTTGTATCAATGTCTATGTTAGTATTTATTTTTCAATAATAATATGACGACAACTCAACATGAATTATTTATGTAATATATATTTATAACTAAGTTTGGGTCTCGGGTTGGTTTAGTTTAGTCAAGTCCTAAATCCAGAGCTCAATCAATCCTATTGGTCTACGCAAAACTAAACCAAAGTAAAAAAAAAAAAAAAAAAAACGAAGCAACCCGGGCTGGTTTGATTCTCAAGTTTTTTTGAGACTTTGTGCAGCCCTAGTTTTCACTGTGTGGGTGATGTATTGGGGAAAATTTTTAGGTGGCCTCAAATTACCATGTGATATTATTTATATAGTACTCCTAACAATAAGAAATTATAAAACAACTCCAGAGGATCATCCCTTGTCACAACTTAATATAGATGGGTTAGTATTATCCCACCCGTAAAGTTTTTTTGTTATATCATTGTTTCAGAGCATCGCATGAACAATGTCATTTGGTATTTTGAGATAACTAAATAGTTATCTAATACATAATTGCTCTTGAATAACTCCGCCAGTGTTGTTTACCAACTCTGCCGGTTCCAAGCCCAAGTAAAGGAGGAGAGTTGTGTGTTTGGTAGCTGATAGTCAACACGTAAAAAAATCAGCTCTGATCCCTTATGAACATGAATCCTACTTTGAATGAATGGAGAAGAATGATTCTTGTAGCCAACCCCCTTTGATAGGATTTAAAGCTTAGTTTGGGTTGGTCTGATTTGGTATAATGGCTCTTGAATATATATATATATATATGATGCCCAAAACATTAAATGTAGTTCATAATTTTCCAATATTGACGTATTTGAAGCATAGCCAATTTCATACCCTCCAATCAACAAAAGCTAATTGCAAAAACTATTCAATAAAAAGTTAAGTTAATAAATGAAATTGAAAAACTTCACAGATGATTCTATTTAAAGAGTTTGATTTCATAAGTGGAGAAGCAATTTTACAAATAAAAAGAAAGAGAGAATATTTGAGAAACAAAGTTAGATTTGATAATACTTACATTAAGCACAGGAAGAGCCGGAAACGGAGAAATAAAACCTCATAACGAACCCTTAAAATACACTGTCATGCTTAGCCATCCATCATCAGAAAAAATTGTTGAAAATCGATAAGCGAAAAGACATTAAAAATTAGCAATGTTGGAAATCTTTGCTATCAATTAGACTGTTTGGTTGAGTTTTTTAAAATCTGTAAAAGTAAAAAAATATAAAACAATTATTGTTTTTCATATGGTTTTCTATTTTTCTTTTAAAATATTTTTTTTTAAAATCTAAAAATATTTTTTAAATGTTTATTTTAATCAAATTAGTTTTTGTTTTTTGAAAAGGAAAAAAATTAAAAATTAAAAACTCAACCAAACATGTTTTATTTTGTTGTTGGAGATAATAATATTAGGGTAAATTATATTTTGCCCCTTTTATGTTGGCCATTTTCTTACCTTGGCTTTTAAAGTGTTTCTTTTTTTTTTTTTCACTTTGACACTTAATGTTTTAAGTTTTTTCCACTTTACTCCTAAATCTAACTTTTATTCAAATTACACTAAAAATGTCACAATAACTGTCACATAACATCAAAAATATTATTATATTAGAATTTAAGTTTATATTAGAGGTGTGAGTCATATATAAAGACAAAAATATTTATGAAGATCCAAAATGAAAAAAAACAAACTTAAAAGACAAAAATAAGAAATGACTAAATATAAAAAGAACAAAGTGTAATTTATCCTAATATTTAATATTTATGTATTTATTTTTATTTTTTTTGAACGAAATATTTATGTATTTATTGTGATATGGGGTACCTGACAATTTGACTGTTTGTATTGCAATGGGAATCTCCACAGAGATCATCATCATCATCATCATCATCATCATCATCAACCTCGACATAAGGAATGTGAGCTAAGTGGGGCCAATATTTGCCTTTCCCCTTTTCACACTTTCTTGTTAGTTTCCGACTTCCGCTGATGATCCACAATCTCTTAAGTGAGGGAGGCAGCCTTTGCACCGGTAAAGATTTGAGCCTAGGGCAACCATCGATTTCAAGTTCTTCAAGAGAGGCAAGGTTTTGAAACAACTTAGAAGATAGCTTCTCCAGATTTGGGAATTCCTTGATGGTAAGCATGATCAGAGAGGTGGGCAGCAACTTCCCATCTATCGGAAAGCTGGACCCCGCTACATCTTCTTCTTCTTCTTCTTCTTCTTCATCCTCTGCCACACTAATTGGGCCTTCAATCACCAGTGATATAAGAGAGGATAAACTGTGCAAACCAATCTTCTTGAAGTTGTTGTTCCAATGTGAAATATTCAAATACAGCTCTTGAAGAGAAGTGAGGTAGTTGATGCTCTGCAATCCGTGTGGTAGGGCCTTCAGTTTTTTGCATCCCCTGATATCCAAATCTGTCAGATTTGTTGCGGAGTGGAACCATCCTTCTGGAATGTACTCCAAATTCTTACACCCATACAAGCCCAATCGACTGAGATTCCTGAGATTATTATTATTAGGAAGGGCATCTGGCAAATATTTGAGCCTATCACAACCCCTGATCTCAACAGACTCAAGAGATGGACAGTTAATTTCCATCCCCTCCTCTACTAGCAGTGCCTCCAACTTTTTACACCCCCTAATATAAAGGTTTTTGAGTGTGGGTGGTAGCCCCCCACCTCTGCACGATATCAAGCATGTGAGGGATGGACACTTCTGAACACTAAACACTTCAAGATTATTGTCATTAATCTGCGTTATCCACCCGAATAAGGATTGCAAAGCCTCACAATCACGTATACCAAGTTTTTTCAGCGTGCGCGGAAAACCTGTCTCCAGAAAAGAGCCAAGACTTGGACACTGACAGACAAACAACTCTTGAAGAAAAGTGAAGGTATGTAGCAGCCGTGGCAATTTCTCCAACTTTTCACAATTATCTATTCTTAGATGCTCAAGCCTCACTATGCAAGGGAGTCCCTCTTGTTGCTGCTGCTGCTGATGTTGCCCTTCCTTTTCTTCATCCTCATCTTCTTCAAACAATGAAACAAGCTGGGGGCAGTGTCGAATTTCCAAACTTCGGAATGCAGGGAGACTGTGTTGCACTCTCGCCTCATTCCTCCACAGTGTCTTGATTTCTTCACAGCCAGTAATCTCCAATGCTTTGAGTTCCATCAGCCCATGAGTAACCCATTTCGGCAAGTACTCGAGTTCCTCAATCACCCCAATCCTCAAGGAAGTTATTGAACCCAGATGCTTAGACTTTGCATTTGCTGATTTCACTTCATCATCAACCATGCTCATCTCAAGGACCGCTTGAAGGCTTGTTAGAGGAACGTCATTCATAGTCGCAGAGGTGAGTGATGGGAGGACAAGGCTGGAAACTTCAACTAGGAATTGCGGGCACCCAGTAATATCTAGATTATTCAAACAAGGTAGATCACTGGGCAACATTTTGAGAAGTTTAGGACAATTTTTTATGGAGAGCTCACTAACACGTGTAAATGTTTGAACTTCCTTATCATCTTCAAAAGTATACCAATACTCCCATTCTGGCATATTCTTAAAGCTTAAAGTCTCTAGTAATGGAAAAGGTTTGGCACCACCGTGCCCATAAAACTCACGACCCACATGCTTTAGTGCACTCATTCCTTCAATGTAAAGCTTTTTAAGGGAGGGTAGTTGTCCAAGTGGTGGCAAGAATGCACAATTTCCACAATTGTCTAAACTTAGGTGAGCCATATTGGAGAACAAAGGATCTCCTATCCAAGTCGGAAATCTTGTACCAAGGTAGCCTTCGATATGGAGCTTTTTTAAATTCTTGTGAGGTTGTAGCATGTCAAGCACTTCTGTATCAACTCTTGCATCTCGTGAATCATCCGAGTGCACACTCCATTCCATTGATAACACATCTAAGCCATGCTTATCATTTAAATTCGCCTCCCTTGCATCTAATGGAACCACCACATCCTGTAACCCAGATAGGCAAAGCTTTCCCCGAAGATAAATTAAATTCCCCAACTCTCTTAACCGATGCCCATTGTTTTTAGTAACAATGAAATTGGACAGTGTTTGAAGACTAACCAACTTACCTATTCCCAGTGGCATTTCTTCTAAGGAATGCGCATCTGTAGTATCGAGATGACGTAGGTCAATTAGGTTTCCCAAGTCTGCTGGCAACTTTTTAGATTTTGGCATTCTCTTAACATCAATGTTTGTAAATTGTAGAGAGAGCCTAGTGATTTAGGTAATTCTTCAATGGAGGTGTAGGATAGGTTAAGATACCGCAAATGTTTCAAATCTCCAACCAAATTTGGAACTTCTGTGATGGAATATCTACTCATATTGAGCACCCTCAAGCGTCTTAGCTTCGGCAATAGATTAAGGGGAACATTGCTTGCCAAATTACAATCCCATATATATGAGCCAAATGGTAAGAAGGTCCGTAAATGCATGGCTTTGTCAAAGATCTCAAATTTTTTCATACCCTCCCATTCCTCCTGCATGTAAGATGAATGTCGAGCTTTCTTTATATTTTTGCACTGCTCCTTGTATTTCAATCTATCCTCCAATCTAAAACAAGTATCTCTTGCAACTGCTTGAGCCAAATCATTGATGAGGTCGTGCATCACAAATTTGGAGCTTTTACCGGTACTTGATGGTTGGAAAAAAGACCATGACAACAATTCCCGAAAGTACTCACCTCCTACATCTTCCATTTGCTTCTCTCTTTGTTGTTGAATGAAGCCCTCCGCCATCCACAACAATACTAGCTCCTCTTCCTCAAATTCATAGTCGTTGGGTATTATTGAGCAATATGCAAAGCACTGCTTCAAATGCGAAGGGAGATGATTGTAGCTCAATCTCAAAGCAGGTAGGATATCACTTTCTTGATGTGGTAAATCCCATATTTCACTACGCAATACATTAACCCATTCCTCATCTCGTTGTTTGCAACGTAAAAGGCCACCGAGTGTCTTAACAGCCAGAGGCAAACCTCGACATTTCTGCACAATTTTCTTACCAATTGATACCAAATTTGGATTTGCATAAATACTTGTATTCGCAAAGGCATGTTGTGCAAACAACGACCAACAATCTTCATCTGATAGGACCTCAATGTGATGAAGTTCAACAGCTCCCATCATTCTTGCAACATCTCTGTTACGTGTTGTCACCACGACTTTACTCCGTTGGGCTCCATCACTGAAAGGTTTCTTCAAAACATTCCAGTCACTGTATTTTTTGTTCCAGACATCGTCTAGAACAATTAAAAACTTCCTTCCAGCCAAAGCCTTCTGTAGTTGAACTTGAGCTTGATCCAAGTTATTAAAGCTACATGTTTGGGAAGTGACTGAATCATAAATAGCATTTGTTATTCTCAGAATGTCAAACTCATCTGACACACAAGCCCATGCTTTCAAATCGAAATGCTTCTGCACGGTTTCATGGTTGTATACCAGCTGAGCGAGGGTGGTCTTGCCAATCCCACCCATACCCACAATAGAAATTATACCAACATTGCTATGACTTGATTCAACCCCCCTTACGAGCAGCTCAATTATCTTACTCTGATCATGTTCTCGGCCATAAACGCGAGGTTCATCAATTAAAGATGTAGACTCTGGTCTTTGCCAAGTCTTAGTCGTAGGTGTAGGGGTGGTTCCAATAGTCTTAACCAAATTAAGTTTCGAACACTGTTCAAAAATATTGCTTAATCTGGTATTGATCTCCTTAATCTTGGACCTCATTTCGAAATTAAACATGACAGAAGTTGGCTTGAAATTGGTACAACAAGTGGGGATGAAGTTCCATACCTTGCTGGAACTAGCCTGGGTCGGCTCTGACATCAGCTTCCGCCGCAAAGCTTCGGTGGAGAATTCGTCCACTAAATCATCCAAATCATATGCCAAATCCTGGAGATCGTCCAGCCACAGGTTCACGGCTCGATCGGTCAATTGCTTCTCCTCTGCGTCAGTGAGAAGTGCTTGAATTTGGGAGAGAGTGTTGGTCCAATTACTCAGCTGGGTATGAATGCCCTCGTGGTGGAGAAATTCCAACCACTCACCAGAGGCCATCTTATCCAAGAGCACTGTGAGTAACGCACCGAGAAACACTTCTACGATAGCCATTGATTCCAATTGCAGAATGGAAGAAAAGGGAAACCCCAAATCAGAAGCAAAGCAAGAAGAGATTGCAGATTTTTCAGTAAAAGCTTTAGAATTTCTGAAACAAAACAAGACCGAATAAGAAAGTGGTGAGAAAAAGCAGAAAGTGGAGTGAGTGTGTTTGGTTTAGAGCATCTCCAATGCAATACTCTCACTAAGAGGATGAAAATAATATTTTTTATTCAAAAAGTAAATATAGAGGAGGTCACTATTCATTCAAACTCCAACCACAAACCTTCAAAACCCTCATCTTTCCTTCATCAAAAAATAATTTTTGTTTATTAACAAATATTTAATTTTAAAATTTTTGTAAAATATATTTAATATTATACTCATTTTAAAGGTATGATTTTATACTTTTTAATGATGTCAATTTTATAAAAATTAAATTTATAAATTAAAAGTTATTTGTAATATAATAACAAATATGTAAATGAATAGTATTTTGGAGGATCCTTCATTTTTTGATCCTCCCTCCATATATAGAGGATGAACTCATTGTCCTCCCAAATGAAGATGAATTTGAAGGGTGGGTTGGAGGAGCAAATCCTCCATATTTGAAGATATGAAGGGTGGGTTGGAGATGCTCAAGAAGATATGATAGGGATGTCAAATAAAATATTGAGGTTGCGTTTGGTAGAGTTTTGTAAATATGATTTAAGAATATAAATTGTATTTTGAGCTTGTGAGTTATGAAATTATGATTTGAGTGTAAAAAATTTATTTGGTTATGATTTTTTAATAGAATGTTGAATTAAGCTTTGAATTGTATGTTGAATTAAATCTTGAAAGTTTGATGTGACATATGAAATAAGAAAATTTATTTGGTGATTAGTTTTCAAAACTTAATTCAACTTATAATTGATAATCAAACACACAACTCATAACTCGATATTCGTATTTTTGATCAACAGCCATAATTAAACTATTTTTAAAATACTCAAATAAAAAAATGATTTTTTTCAATTAATTGTTTTTCAGTAATTTTTTTGAATAATTTTTTTTTCAAATAATTTTTTTTTTCAAATAATTTCTATGTCAATTAAATTTTCTCTCAATTCATTTTTTAAGCCTATATAAACATTAAAAATATAAAAAATATTTTAAAATTATTTAAAATATTAAAAATATTCCGAAAAATAAAATATTAAAAATATTCCGAAAATTAAAATATTAAGAATTTTTAAAATATTCCAAAAATCAAAATATTTACAATTAAAATATCAAAATATTAAAATTAAAATATTAAAATATTTTTATGAAAATTAAAATATTAAAAATATTCCTATAAAATAAAATAAAATATTTAAAATAAAAAAATAAAAAATATTTAAAATAAAAATTAAGTTATTTTTGAGTTTTGAAAAGAGTTTTGAGTTGTATGTTTGGTTATGAGTTTTGAAAATAATGATTATAGTTTGAAATGAGTTTTGAGAAATGAATGTAGAATTATGATTTCAAAACTGCAACCAAATACCACACTCAAATCAGTGGTGGAACTATATTTTGAAACCTAAACCAAACAGAACCTAAATTTTTTACTAAACCTTTTACATGCATGTAGGACTTATACACATGTGATTTGTGTGGGTATCACATTCATATGAAAGATTTGGTAGAAAAATTGATAATTTATTTAGAGTCTACAACATTTTCCTTAAGTATTTGGAGAGAGATCTCAAAAAAAAATAATATATGAAAGTAGGTGTAATGAAAATATATTTTATTTATATATATATATATTTTTTTTTTTCTTTTCAAATTCTTTTTTTTTAATCCTTAAACGAAACAAGAAATGTTAAACCATTTCAAGCAAAAAATGCTAACAGGTGGTAGAATTAGAATTAATTTTAGAGTGTTTAAAAAATAACAAGAAAATAGAAATTTAAAAATGAAGTGTTTAAGAAATGGAATGTCCAATAGTATGTATTTTTTTATTTTTGCATCTTTCAAAACAAATTAATTTTTTGTTTTTTTTTTTAATTTTTCATAAATTTAATTGTGAAAATCAAACCAAACAAAATGGCATAATATACACTAATTTAATCATAACATTTCATAATAAATATCACAACATATCATGTCATAACTTTTCTAATTAAATTGATTCATAACTTTCAATTTAACGTTATACATATTCATCATTCTTTATCTTTATTACAAATATTTATAATTTTCACTACAAAAATTTGTAACATTCTTATGATAAGGGTATGCATAGAATAAGGTCAAACTTCGTTAAAAAAATGGTGTTTTCAAACCCCCCAAAAAAAAATCCTTCAAAATAATTCATAAAAAAAATAAAAAGTCAATTTTTCATTTTTTTTAGGGAAAACATATGGTTACCACAAATTGACATAATTTTAGCATAAAATTTCATAATGTTAAGCACAAAATATTTAATCTCGTCCAAATTGATATAACAAAAAATGTCGTAATCAAATCATAAACTTTTGTAATATCAACTACCAAATTTTAAACATTTTATTACGCTAATTTTAAACATTTTAATCTTGTCATATTATGAAATTTTGTGATAAGGGCCTATGATAGGCTTTCCTT
Source organism: Camellia granthamiana (assembly GCA_036172215.1). Lineage (NCBI taxonomy): Eukaryota > Viridiplantae > Streptophyta > Magnoliopsida > Ericales > Theaceae > Camellia > Camellia granthamiana. The sequence continues at coordinate 14,264,613 of CM069908.1, read as the reverse complement.
TTTTTTATATCAGAAAATATAAAAAATTTTAAAAAAAGTAAGGGAATAATTATGAAATTTTGCACTTGAATCACATGATACGAATAGCCTATTGGTTTTACATTAAAAAAAATTATATATTGTGAGGGAGATTTCATAATCTCGGCCTGGGCCGCGGTTCTGGCCGGGCTGTATGTGGTCCAAGCATATTTGGGCCAAGCTAGGTTAGGCCGAACATGTTTAGGGCCGTGATAGCTTGGGCTTAGCCGGAGAAGGTTTTGCTCGGTGGAGGCCCAGGACCATGTTGAACCGAGCTGCCTGAGTTGCTCGGCTGAGATGATTGCCAGACGCTCCGGTTTCCATGGTTCATGCGTTTAGCCCGGCTGGAAAGGCCTTCGGTTTACCAGCTTGACCAGTCTTGAGCTTGGCTATGCCGGAATGCAACCGAGCTCGATCGTCATTGAGCTCAGTGAGAGGAGCACGGTCGTGAAGGTCAGCTCTAGTGTGGAAGGCCGAGGTGACTCCGCCAGGCTGCCGAGCTCCGCCGATATATCCTAACAGTTTGGTTTGGTGGTGATTGCTAGATTTGTGCTGACAGATGGGATAGCAGCACCACGTGTCGAGAGACTAATAGGAGTAGATTTAGGGCGCAGAATGTATATAAGCGAGTCTGCGCCCTCCATGCTTGATAGATGACATTTTGGTGAGATATACACTAAACATAACTCAGTCCTCTTTCTCTCTCTATCCCTGTGTGTGTGTGTTCTAACTTGATCGTTGGAAGGGTTTTCCGGCCACACACCGCGGAGTAGCTCACCGCCGTTGTGCTCACAGGTTGATCGGACAGACAGGAGCTTGGGAGAAAGGAGTGCGAGCTTGGCAGAATATTTGCTCCCCGTATAATTGGCGCCGTCTGTGGGAAGCTTGACAGACAAAACCTTGTCTTCCAGACTCATCTGATCGCCGTCCATGGCGAACAACGACGAGATTCCGTTGTCTGCCATCGACGGAGTTACCCCGGAGTCAGGCAGACGGAGAGAAGGACATCCCGCCATTCCTCCAATGGCGAACGTGGAGACATCCCCAGGAGGACACTCAAGAGACACACGAGATAAGCGCGGTAGAAGCTTTGGTCATTCTCGGAGTCCAGACGGACACCGGCGGCAGAGAGAATCGCACGCCAGACGTCTGGAACACAAGCTAAGGGACCAAGACGCCGTCATCCAGAGAATGGCGGCGGAGATAGAGGATCTCAAGCGGCATGTCAAAGGGAACGGTGTAGCTGGAGTGGGAGACCACAGTGAGTGCACCCAACCCCGCCGTTCAGGCAGTCAGAGCCAGCGGCACACTCCATCCCTCTCTATCACCAGAAGTTACAAGGTTGGACATTCAGACACGCCAGTAGAGAAGTCCAGAGCGCAAGATAGCACTTATCAACCCTCACGTCCGATGACGACGTCGAGGTATTCCTACTCCGCTCGTTCAGAGAATTTGCGGGTAGTCTTGAAGGAACGGGCTCGTCGGTGGGAAGCTCAGAGGGTGCCGGCGTTCCAGTGGCTATCTTATGGGGGTCGCGCCAGTGAAGAGGTCGGAATGCCTCCACCCCGCCTAGTTGCGCCTCTCCTTCTAGACACGAACTTGGCGAGGCTGAGCGCCACTCCTTTCTCCCAGGAGATAGAAACCACACCGCTCCCAGCAGGCTTTCACCAGCCCAAGTTTACGCTTTATGACGGAAAAACCGATCCGTACATGCATGTAAGCCACTTCCGACAGGTCATGGCCGGACATAGGCAGAATGACGCTCTTATGTGCCTTATCTTCCCGTCGAGCTTAGGCGAGCTAGGCTTGAAATGGTTCGAGAGGCTGCCGGAGAAAAGTATCGAAAGGTGGCAGCAGTTGGCAGAAGCCTTTGTGACGCGTTTCAAAACCAATACCAAAACGCCAAAGGAAATTGACCACCTTCTCAGTGTCAAGATGGAGCCGAGCGACACACTCAAGGCATACAACTCTAGATACTGGGAAACCTTCAACGAGGTCCTAGATTGCCTGATCAACCTGGCAATCACCCAATATAAGTGCGGTCTCCCGGTCGGACATAGGCTGAGGGACTCGCTTACAATGAACCAGCCGATATCCGGGGGGCAACTAATGCAGCGCATCAATGAGCACATCCGAGTAGAGGATGATGCAGCGGCGTCCACCGCGAAGACAACGTCAGTGGCAACAGACAAAAGGGCCTTACAAGATAACCGGTCTGGCGGGTAAGGAGGCATACCACTTAGAAGATTTGGATGGCAAAGGCGTACCCCAGTTATGGAATACAGCTAACCTCAAACTAAACTATTTTTATCGTTCTTATGTAATTTTTTGAGGAATGACTTGTTTCCCCTACACTTCTAAATGTAATACTCTTTTTGTCAATGTAATAGAAGTGAATTACTTTTGCTGAAGAACTTTTCTGTTTCAGCCGAGATGATTTACTCCGGCTAGATGAGTTGATGATTTGCTCAACTCTGAAGTTTTAGCCGAGATGATTTACTCCGGCCAGATGAGTTAATGATTTGCTCAACTCTGAAGTTTCCGCCGAGATGATTTACTCCGGCCACATGAGTTAATGATTTGCTCAATTCTGAAGTTTCCGCCGAGATGATTTACTCCGGCCACATGAGTTGATGATTTGCTCAACTCTGAAGTTTCAGTCGAGATGATTTATTCCGGCCAGATGAGTTGATGATTTGCTCAACTCTAGAGTTTCAGTCAAGATGGTTTATTTCGGCTAAAAGGATTGATGTTTGGCTCAACTCAGGGCTCTAGCCGAGATGATTTACTCCGGCAAAAGGAGTTGATGTTTTGCTTAACTCAAGACTCTAACTGAGATGCTTTATCCCGGCAGGAAGCGCGGAGGATGACGGTGCAAACAACCATGGAAGAGATCTAGGGAGTTTGGTTTTGAAAGACGTCAATCAGAAGGCCGAGGAAAAGGGGCAATTGGCAATCATTCTGATGGAAAGATCAGAATTCCTTGTCGAGCTGATCTTGCTCGCCAAGAAGGAAGTCACGGAGCAGACCTTGCTCGCCTTCTTTGGAATTCCTTACCGAGCTGATGTTGCTCGCCAAGAAGGAAGTTGCGGAGTGGACCTTGCTCGCCTTCTTTGGAGTTCCTTGCCGAGCTGATGTTGCTCGCCAAGAAGTAAGTCGCGGAGTGGACCTTGCTCGCCGACCTTGGTGTTCCTTGCCGAGCTGATGTTGCTCGCCAAGAAGGAAGTCGCGGAGCGGACCTTGCTCGCCTTTCTTAGAGTTCCTTGCCGAGCTAATGTTGCTCGCCAAGAAGGAAGTCGCGGAGCAGACCTTGCTCACCTTCTTTGGAGTTCCTTGACCGAGCTAATCTTGCTCACCAAGAAGCAAGTCGCCGAGCGGACCTTGCTCGCCGACCTTGGAGTTCTTTGCCGAGCTGATGTTGCTCGCCAAGAAGGAAGTCGCGGAGCAGACCTTGCTCGCCTTCTTTGGAGTTCCTTGTCGAGCTGATGTTGCTCGCCAAGAAGTAAGTCGCGGAGCAGACCTTGCTCGCCGACCTTGGTGTTTCTTCCCGAGCTGATGTTGCTC
>CM069908.1:14224416-14260831 GCA_036172215.1 Camellia granthamiana | reverse complement strand
ACCTTGCTCGCTTTCTTTGAGTTCCTTGCCGAGCTGATGTTGCTCGTCAAGAAGCAAGTCGCGGAGCGGACCTTGCTCGCCGACCTTGGTGTTCCTTGCCAAGCTGATGTTGCTCGCCAAGAAGAAAGTCGCGGAGTGGACCTTGCTCGCCTTCTTTGGAATTCCTTGCCGAGCTGATGTTACGCGCCAAGAAGCAAGTCGCAGAGCGAACCTTGCTCGCCTTCTTGAGTTCCTTGACCGAGCTGATGTTGCTCGGCCAAGGAATCAAGTCGGCGGAGCGGACCTTGCTCGCCGACCTTGGTGTTCCTTGCCGAGCTGATGTTGCTCGCCAAGAAGGAAGTCGCGGAGCGGACCTTGCTCGCCTTCCTTGGAGTTCCTTGCCGAGCTGATGTTGCTCGCCAAGAAGGAAGTCGCGGAGCGGACCTTGCTCGCCTTCTTTGGAGTTCCTTGACCGAGTTGATCTTGCTCGCCAAGAAGGAAGTCGCGGAGAGGACCTTGCTCGCCTTCTTTGGAGTTCCTTGCCGAGCTGATGTTGCTCGCCAATAAGGAAGTCGCGGAGCGGATCTTGCTCGCCTTTTTTGGAGTTCCTTGCCGAGTTGATGTTGCTCGCCAAGAAGGAAGTCGCCGAGCGGACCTTGCTCGCCGACCTTGGAGTTCTTTACTGAGCTGATTTTGCTCGCCAAGAAGGAAGTCGCGGAGCGGACCTAGCTTGCCAACTTTGAAGTTTCTAAACCGAGCAAAGTGAACCACCGAGCAGAAAGTCTAGCCCGACCTTGTAATATAATTCCGGTCACGCAAATGCGGACAGAATTAAGGGGCAATTGTGAGGGAGATTTCACAATCTCGGCCTGGGCCGCGGTTCTGGCCGGGCTGTATGTGGTCCAAGCATATTTGGGCCGAGCTGGGTTAGGCCGAACATGTTTGGGGCCGTGATAGCTTGGGCTTAGCCGGAGAAGGTTTTGCTCGGTGAAGGCCCAGGACCATATTAAACCGAGCTGCCTGAGTTGCTCGGCCGAGATGATTGCCAAACGCTCTGGTTTCCATGGTTCGTGCATTTAGCCCGGCTGGAAAGGCCTTCGGTTTACCAGCTTGACCAGTCTTGAGCTCGGCTATGCCAGAATGCAACCGAGCTCGGTCGTCATTAGCGAGAGGAGCACGGTCGTGAAGGTCAGCTCTAGTGTGGAAGGCCGAGGTGACTCCGCCGGGCTGCCGAGCTCCGCCGATATATCCTAACAGTTTGGTTAGGTGGTGATTGCTGGATTTGTGCTGACAAATGGGGGAGCAGCACCACGTGTCGAGAGACTAATGGGAGTAGATTTGGGGTGTAGAATGTATATAAGCGAGTCTACGCCGCCCATGCTTGATAGATGACATTTTTGTGAGATATACACTAAACATAACTCAGTCCTCTCTCTCTCTCTCTATCCCTGTGTGTGTGTTCTAACTTGATCGTCGGAGGGATTTTCCGGCCACACACCGCCGGGTAGCTCACCGCCGTTGTGCTCGCAAGTCGATCAGACAGACAGGAGCTTAGGAGAAGGGAGTGCGGGCTTGCCGGAATATTTTTTCCCGACATATATATATATATATATATAATATGCTTTTTTATTTATAAATTTATAGCAATTGAGAGCATTTTGCAGTATATTTCATCAATTTCAAAATTTTAATTTTCGACCAATCTTTCCAACAAATTTCACTGTTTTCCAATGTAGCTAATGAACAGGTTGATACTTCAATATTGAAGGAATGGACAACAATTTCCAAGGATCAACCAGCCAGCTCGACCCGAAATCATTTACCCAACTTCAACAAGTTCTTGAATTTGGGAGAGAGTGTTGGTCCAATTGCTCAGCTCGGTATGGATGCCGTCGTGGCGGAGAAATTCCAACCACTCACCAGAGGCCAGCTTGTCCAAGAGCACAGTGATGAATGCACCGAGAAAGACTTCTACGATAGCCATTAATTCCAATTGCAGAAGGGAATGGAAGGGAAGGGAAGGAAAAACCCAAATCAGAAAGAAGCAAAGCAAAGAGAAGAGATTGCAGATTTTTCAGTAAAAGCTTTAGAATTTGTGAAACAAAACAAAACAAGACAGTAGTAATGCCAATATAGAATGGTGTCATCACAGTGGACAGAAGAAGAAAGTGAAGTGAGAAAAAGCAGAAAGCAGAGGGCCCCTTAGATTGAAATCGAAAGGAAAATTCATGAGACTCCCAGTGGATGACCTCACCACCTCACTGTTTTTTTATTGGTCCTTATTTAGAGCCCGCACATGGAGAGTGGGGTGGGGTGTTGCTGGGGTCGCCCCATTAGGGTTCCCAGCATGATTGAAATCGAAATTTCATTATAGGGGAGAGAGAGGGAGAGAGAGAGAGATCAATCATGGCGTCTGCTTTCGGTGGCGTGGACCCTCTATCATCCATGAAGAGAGTCTGACAGTTGTAGGGTTTGGTGAGGGAAAAATACATTAGTTTATTATTATTGTTATTTTTTGCATGTGTTTTTTTTAAAAGAGAATGTATTCTTAGGGGTGTTTTGGGAAATTAGTAAAAAGTTAATTTTTGATTTTTTACCAAGTTTTTTAAATTTTTGAAAAGTGATTTGGAAAGTTGGTAAAAAGTTAACTTTTTTCTTTTTAGTTTAATATTTGTTTATGGTGTCAAATCAAATTAAAATGACCAAAATACCCTTACCCAACATAAGAGATTTATTTTTTAATTTTTTTTGTCATAGGTCCTAATTTGTAATTTTACACTTGCGTTTTTGGCACTTTCCAAACCAATTTTGTTGCGTTTTTGGCACTTGCGTTTTTGGCCATTTTGTCCAAAAACGTGACTTTACTATTTTCCCAAGACGGCACTTAATTAGGGATGGCAATGGATAACCTACCTTGTGGATATCCATGGAGACCCAACCCAAATACATGGGTTTTTCCCTTTTTTTGTTATCCATTGGGTAGGGTAAGTAATATTCTTTAAATATCCACAAGGGATGGGTACCCACTAATTTCTCCATATATTTTGTTTTTTATTTTATTTTATTTTTTGTTTTTTTTATTTATTAAGATTCACAACCAAAACTAAATATACATTCAATCTTTTTTCTTTTATTTATTTATTTATTTTTTCAGGTTCACAACCAACTTTTTTTATTTTTTTATTTTTTTAAGATCCACAACCAAAACTAAATATACCTCCAATCTTTTTTATTTTTTATTTTTTTTATTTTTAAGGTTCATAACCATTTTTTTAAAAAAAATTTAAGATTCACAACTAAAGCTAAATATACATTCAATCTTTTTTCTTTTGTTTTTATTTTTATTTTTTAAGGTTCACAACCATTTTTTTTTTTTTTTTAAGATTCACAACCAAAACTAAATATATATTCAATCTTATTTTATTTTATTTGGCTCAACAATAAAATCAAATACACATTAATTAACATTGTCACATTATTCTTGTCAAATTTTATGTATATCTAGAATTTTTAAAATTTATATAAAAAAATTAAGGACACTGTCTAGTGCAGGTTTTGGTTTGATTTTCTATGTTATTTTATTTTGTTATGTATTGTAATTTTCAAAATGGTTTGCTTGTTCTGAAATTTCAATTAACGAGTATGAATCTATTTGTTTTATGTTATCACACAATTTATACAACATATATATATGTATATATATATTTGAATGTATTTGAAAATAAGAAAATTATAGATAATCGAAACAAGCATGAGTCGTGATTGGTTAGAAATGATGGGTACAAAGATTTATTTGCTGGAAAAACAAAAAGGGGATACAAAGTCTTACTAAATAATTTTTTTTAAAATAAAAGAATTTTTCTTAATTAGGAACAAATTTAAATGAAATCAGCTTGTTTCCCAATGTTATGCTTCATTTATTTAGATAGAAAAGATTTTTTAATGAAAAATATTTTTTATAAAAAAATTTAAAATATATTTTTTTATATTTGGTAGTGGTGGTGATGGAACGAAGGTGAAAGTAGAGATTGTGACATAGTGGTGGGTGATGGCGGCAATGATGATGGTAGTGGCTATGGTGATGGTAGTGTGATAGTGAAGGTGAGAATAGTGGTGATGGTATTGTGAAATTAGTAAAAATTTAATTGAAAAAACACTTTTTGTTTTTTAAAAGTAACAAACAACAAAATTTGGGGGGACTAAAGGAAGAAGATGGAGGATGGATTGGGTATGGTAAGGCATAGATATCTTAAAATGAGTGGTTCAGCTTTGTTAAAAGGTATAATTAGATTTTGGATAAATTAAAATGAATGGTTCAAATTTGCTAAGAGAAAGATGGTTTAATGTCCAAAATGTCTGTGGCTACGAGATCAACAAACAATTCCTTATTTATACCCTGATGCAATTTAATATGGGTCTTTTAACACTTTCTTCAAACAGGTTCTTTCACATTTTATTTCTTCAAACAGGCTCTTATAACATTGTAAACAGGTTCTTATAACATGTAAGGGAGAGAGTGAGAGAGAGAGATGGTTGTAATTTTTTTTTTAATCTTCCATGTTCTTCCACATTTTTTTTTAATTACTAAAACTTATTTGATTGTCTCAAAATTATATATTTGATTATTATAAAACAAACTTTTTAATTAATTAATTAATGTGTATTTGATTTTGTTGTTGAACCAAATAAAATAAAATAAGATTGAATGTATTCTTTTGTTGTGAACCTTAAAAAAAAAGTTTGTTAACATTAAATATATTAAAAAAGAAAAAAAAATATTAAAGGTATATTTAGCTAAAACCTTTAAAAAAAAAAAGTTGTTAACATTAAATATATTAAAAAAAAAAGAAAAAAAATTGAAGGTATATTTAGCTTTTGTTGTGAACCTTTAAAAAAAAAAAAAAAAAAAGTGGTTGTTAACATTAAAAATAAAAAATAAAAATGGAGATTAAAGTGGGTTGGGGAAAATTCAAACCCATTAGAAAATGGGGAGGGTGGTACCCATGGGAATGGAGAATGGGAAATGGAGAAAATTTATTATAGGGGAATGGGGATGGGGAATTAATATCCACCCCATTAACTCTCATTGTCATCCCTACACTTAATATCAAATCTATACTATATATTAAGCAAAAGAGGATTTTTAACCCCAAGCCTTGTGGGAGCTCCAATCTCCCAATCTAAATTTCTTGATCTTTTGATTTAAAAAAAAAAAAAAACTTAGCATTATTAACTTCTCCCAACCCTCAAGTCCTACCCTCATAATAATACTTTAATGCATTAAGAACAAGCATAAAAAAAATTCTTTGAAATCCAACACACACAAATTTCTGGAAAAGTCCCAACACATGATTATTATCCCTCATAATAACACTTTAATGCATTAAGAGCAAGCATAAAAAAAATTCTTGAAAAGTCCAACACATATGATTATTATCAGAATATTAAACTTTAATATAATATAATAAAAAAAAGACATTTAATTCCTTGAAAAGTCTAACACATATGATTTTATCAAAATATTAAACTTTAATATAATATAAAAAAGGAAAAAAACATGACATTTAAAAAAAAAAGACATTTAAAAATCGCAATTCACATCTATACTATATATTAAGTAAAAGAGGGTTTTTAACCTCAAGCCTTGTGGGAGCTCTAATCTCCCAATCTAAATTTTCTGATTTTTTGATTTAATTTTTTTTTTTTTAGCATTTATTAACTTCTCCCAACTCCTAAGTCTTACCATCATAATAACACTTTAATACATTAAGAACAAGTATAAAAAAAAATTCTTTGAAATTCAATACATATAAATTTCTTGAAAAGTCTCAACACATATGATTATTATCTTTCATAATAATACTTCAATGCATTAAGAACAAGCGTACAAAAAATTTCTTGAAAAGTCCAACATATATTATTATTATCAAAATATTAAACTTTAATATAATATAAAAAAAAAGACATTTAATTCTTTGAAAAGTCCAACACATATGATTATTATCAAAATATTAAACTTTAATATAATATAAAAAAGGAAAAAAAGAAAACATTTAAAAAAAAACATTTAAAAATCAAAATTCACATATATAGATAATTATAAGTACAATCCGTGCATAGCACGAGTGATATGCTAGTATTACATTATACAAAATTATACTATTGAAAAAAAAAATTTAATTTCATATTATAACTCCAAAGTTCACATCCATTCACAATTATTTGAACTGTGCCACATCCGTTCACAATTATTTGTTTATTTGTATTTTGTATTTTTTATTTTTATGTATATCAAATTTATGTCTTTATATTTTTTTATGTAATACTATTAATTATATTTTTTATAAAAAATAAAAAGTTCTATTATATTATCAGATTCTTTAGAGAAGAAAAAAAAAACGGACAAGTTGACTATTATTTATTTTTTTGTGTATATATCAATTATGTTTGACTGTTTATTTATTTTAAATTTTTTTTTTTTTTTTGTGTATATGTGTATCAAATATGTTTGACAGTATGTGTTCTAATAAAAGTCTTGTGTTTGTAGTTTTTAAAAAAATTATTTGTTGGCATTCCTAAATTTTGTGTGTGTGTGTGTGTTTTTTTTTTTAAAGAAATGATTCAGTGTTATTAAAAATATTTTTTAAATTTTTTTTAGAATTTATTATTATTTTTTATATTAATAGGTTTTACTATATATATATATATTTTTTTTATGTATATCAAATCTCTTTGACTATAAGTGTTTTAAGAGCCTTGGGTTTGTATCTTTGAAAAAAAAAATTACGTTTGTGTGTTTATAATTTATGTTTTCAAAAAATTGATTTTTTGTTTTATTAATGTTGTGTGTGTTTTTTAAAAAATAATTCAGCATTCTTAAATTTTTTTTATTAAAAATAACAGTATTAAATTTGATTTTTTAAAAAAAATAAATATATTTCTTTTTTGCGGTTTTATTATTTTATTATTTATATTAATAGTTTATTATTATTTTTATTTGTGTATATCAAATCTTTTTTATTGTACATGTTCCAAGAGTATAGGTTTGTATTTTGATATTTTGTGTGTACACTGTTAATTATACTTTTTATTTTCTTGATTAAAAAGTACAAGAAAATAAAAAATTTATTTATGTTATTAGGTCCCTTGGGAAAAAAATAGCCTATTACTTTTATATCAAATCTGTTTCACTGTAATTATTATTTTTCTTTATGTAAATTAAATCTCTTTTATTGAAAGTATTCTTTTTTTCTTTTTTTTGGCTACTGTAAAGATTCTTCGGTTTGTAATTTTTTTTAAAAAAAATCTTTGTTTATTTGTTTATTATTATTATTATGTTTTGCATGTGTTTTTTTTTTAAGAAAATAGTATTCTTAATATCAAATATTACATCACACATAGTTATACTGTTATACATATGATTCATATGTACATATCAGAAAGAAAAAAAAAATTTGAATTTCATATTATAACTCCAAACGAGTTTGCACACACATCGCGTGTGTTTGACAACTAGTTTAATATAGATCCTCTTTCACATTTGAAAAATTATATTCTTTTCCTTAGGTTTATAATTTCATTACAAATTGTTTCATGAATTGCTGATGTCATGTCTTAAAATTTTCTAGAGGACCATTTTATTATTTTTCCTACCATTTCTTCTTCTTATCATTATGATTAGATTCTATAACTTTCTATTATTAAATTTTACCTCAACATATTCTTATTACGTGATGATATACAAACATAAATTTTATATAGATTTTCAAGCACAATAATATAGTTTAATGGTGACCTTTCACTTTAAAACAAAACACTCATAAACATAATTTATATTTGAAAAATGTTATGAGTCCCAAATGAATTACCAAATTGTCTACCAAACCTCTCACATGGGTGTGGGATCCACACAAATCACATGTGTGTGGGTCCCACACCCATGTGAGAGGTTTGGTAGAAAATTTGATAATTTAATTGGGACCCCTAGCATAACTCTTTATATTTATAACAGAGTTAAATACCAAAAAGTTTTTTCTACATATTTGGTAGTAGTTTAGGTCGTGTCAAAAAGTTTTTGAACCAATAAGTCTCATTTATAGGTAAAAAGACGTTTTGCCCTTTAATTCCAAAACTGAGAATGTTCTCAATTTTCAAAACTGAGAATGATTTCAGTATATAATTATCAAAACTAAGAAATTTCTGTTTGGCTTTTGAAAAAAGTATGGAATTGAAAAGAAAGATAATTCTGCGAACCTGACATATTAGATTGCTAAATTGAGTTTTTTTTATGATTAAAATTGAAAATATTATAAACTGAGAATATTCTTAATTTTAAAAAAGAGACTCAGCTACACAGTGACTCGAGTTTAACAGAGAGTTTGCAAACTGAAAATGTTCTTTAAAAAGAGCTTCTGAACCCAGAGAGAACTAAACCATACAAATTGAAGAATTTGGAATCCCAACAAGATCTAAACTATGGGCAATATGATTTAGGCACTAGTATTGCAACAATTACAAATTTGAAGTCAGCTAGACTTCAAATTTAGGCCTATTTAGTCTCTTCTGCTACAATCGCTGCAGTGAAGAGATCAAAGTATAGCCATGAGGGAAAAACAGAGTTCCTCGCCGAATTGACGATTATAGCTTCTTTGAGGCACAAGAATTTGGTTCAGCTCCAAGGCTGGTGTGTTGAAAAAGATGAATTGTTGCTTATTTACGAGTTCATGCCCAATGGGAGTCTTGATCAGGTTCTATACAATCAATCCAAGCGTGGTACATAGATACAATATTGCAGTTGGGTTAGCCTCTGTTCATAACAAGAACAATTTGACAAAGACCTAGCAAACGAAATGACGAAGCAGAAGTATGCAAAGACACAACCTTTGGCACATCTTTAGGGGAGACCGGAACAACCTCCGCGGCAAATATCTTGGCAGTGATCGGTAAGCTAATGCGAAACACTCTGTGGCCATCACTTGCGCCATTGTTGAATGCTTTAGAGAGAAAAAAAAACTAGTGAGAGAGAGAGAGAGAGAGAGAGAGAGAGAGAGAGAGAGAAGATTGATTGAAGTGAGGTTTGGATGTATTGCCTCTAAATTGAGCTTTCTTTGGAGAAATCGCCAATGAATTTGGTGGAGAGGGAAGGGGGTTTGGATGGGTAAATTGGTCTATTAAAAATTAATAGGACTTGAAGGAGCAAATAATTTTATCTAGGACCTAATGGATTATAAGTTCACAAAATGGGACTGGTATGTAAATGCCCCTTTATAATAATATCACTATCATAATACTTTTATGATATTTTTTGTATAAATTTTTATATATGAATATAATTTTTCATTTTTATTTCCACCATCATTTTTTTTTTTTTTTGAGTCTATTCACCCATATTTATTACAGCATTACCAAATACTGTCATTCAGGTAAAATCTAACCAAACACCTAATCAAACGTGAAAGCACAAAAATACAATGCATATATATACGTTTATACAAAAACAACATAAACAAAAAGGTACTCCACACCCTCATGAAGTTTTTAGAAATAATTTTTTGAGTTTTTAATTTATATTTTGTATTTTTAATAATTTTAAAAATATTTTAATCAATTTATTTTTATTTTTTAGATCAATTTAATCTAGATATGTTTAAAAAGTATAAAATTTGTACAAAAAATTAAAAAAAAAAAAAAACATTGAATACAACAAAATAAGATAATGTATTGAATTTTTATATTTTATATTTTTTTATATTTATTGAATTTTAAAAAAAACAAAAATATATTTAGATTAAGTGTATCCAAAAACATAAAATAAAAATAAAAATCAATAAAAATAAAAAACAAGAAAATAAAAAAATAAAAAAAAACTCAATTTTTTCTGTGAATTAAACCAAAGAAGATGATTATTATTTCTTTTGAAATGACATAAACAAAATATCTGTACTATTTTATTATTTTATATAAATGTTAAGGGATACATGTCATTTTAATTTGACAGGAAGTTAAGCTTAATTTTTCAAATGTGAGGGAATCTGTATTAAACAGAAACCTTGGGGATGCTAGTGTAATTTACCCTAAAAAAAATGGCAGGGTTAGAATTAAATTATTGTGTTAAAAATATATATATATATATACAAATTTAGAAAATGAATTTTTAAAAAAATGAAATGACCAATATTTTTCTGGGTGTTTTTAATCTCTATTACTGTTTAGTTTTGTTTTCAGAATTTTTTTTAAATATAAATTAATTTTTTAAAAATCAAAATAAAAAATATATTTTAAAATTTTCAAATATGAGTTCTGTTATCATAAAAGATAAAAGTATGTGAAAATAACATGCATTTTTTATTTTACATTTTTTACACTAAATTAGTTTTTATTTTACTTTTTTTGAATTTTTTTTATAGAATTGATTTTGAAAATCAAATCAAACAAAATTGTATACCGTATACACCCTTTAATGTATGTAATTTAACAATTACTGTTCGTAACTTTCAGTTTACAGTTAAAAACATCATAATTTTCACTACAAAATTTTGTAACATTCTTATGATAAGGGTATGCATAGAATAAGCTTAAACTGTTTGTTAAAAAGGTAGTGTTTACAACAGTAAAAAGGGGAAAAAATCCTTCAAAATAATTCATAAAACAAAAAAAAAAATTGTCAATTTTTTATTTTTTAGGGAAAACATATGGTTACCACAAATTGGCGTAATCTTAATATAAAATTTCATAACATCAAACATAAAATGTTTAATCTCATCATAAATTGGCATAATAAAAAATTTCGTAATCAACCCCCAAACTTTTGTAGCATCAATCATAAAATTTTAGACATTTTATTACGTTAATTTGTGACAAGATTACGTATTTTGTAATTAATATTATGAAATCTTGTGATAAAATTATTTCAATTTGTGGTAGGGTACATATGATACCATTAGCTTTCCCTATTTTTATAATAGAAAATATAAATTGAAAAAAAAAAGTAAGGGAATAATTATGGACGGAGAAGCTAATCAGCTTGTTTGATTTTATAACTGAGGATTCATTTTTCAGAAAATGAAATTTTTTGTTTTTTGTATTTTTTGTTTTATTGAATTTTTTTAATATTTTAAACAATTTTTTTTTAATTTTTAGATACACGTAATATAAATACACTTAAAAAGTATAATATTTGTGAAAAAAAACTTTAAAAATTCACTAAAATACAAAAAAATGGGTAATTTTTTGTATTGTTGTGTTTTTATTGATTTTTATTTTTTTTACAAATATGTTACTTTTTAAATACATTTAAGTAAAATATATCTAAAAAAGTAAAAAAATATTTACTAAAAATAAAAAAATATGAAAAATAAAAAATTTAATTTCTAAAAAATTAAAGGCAGTGAATTTTAACTTTTTGAAAAGCATACTTTTTTAAAAGTAGCTTTTTAAAGCAACAAACAAGGAATTGCAATTGCACTTGAATCACATGATACGAAAAGTATACTGGTTTTACATAAAAAAGTGTTCATGATAATTATAAATAAAATATTAAAAAATATAAATAATAAAAATTACAATAACTATTGTAAGGGTTGAGGCGTGAAAAATTCGCTCTCTTTAAAGAGATTCAAGCCCTCTGCGGTTAGGCAAAACCTCACACCAGTGCAGCAGAAAAACCTTGACTTGTCCCCCCAGGATACAACAGCCCGACTAAGTCGTATGGTTCACCAATACTGCACAATTGGTTAAACCCAAAGTTTTATCACACACACTCTTTTTATTTGCCTGATAACCTCACTCAATACATAACAAAACAACAAACTTCTTCACTCGTGTTCACCCAAGATAGGACACAAGTTCAAATTATATATAAGAGTCTATCTTGCTGGCTAAGTAAAGATAGACTTGGAATGGATAAGTCTTGGTGGACCAAGACCAAGACCAAGACCAAGACTTGGCAAAGACTTGGAGATTGTCTTAGTGGATAAGGAACGGATAACTTGGAGAAGATTTGGATAGATAAGCATGGTGGACTTGAAAACTTAGAGGGAAAGAAAAGAAAAGCCAACGATAATACATTAACACATTATAATATTAAAATACCTGCTAACATTCCCCCACCTATTTTAATATTATAGCTAACAAAAACTGAGATTATTAGGCAAATAAGGATATTATGCATCATGGTAGGTGTGCTCTGCATTGAACCTCCATTAGTGAAACAATAATATTTACTCCAGAGCCAATAGTATGCTCAGCATTGAACTATAACTACTTAAGGGAAATAAATAATTATTGCACACACATAATATTCCAGGTGTTCACAAAAGCTTTAAAAGCTAGCATATTACGGCCTTGTGCGATCCCAAGATTCATGAGTGTGTTTGAGAATTAGCCCAAATCTCATAGGTAGCGGCCCCACTACCACACTCACATAGGTGAATTCTGTCAAGGGTGCTCCTGTAACTATGACACCCCACTCAATAAGAGTTACAGAAATTCATTAAGAGTTTTTAATAACTCAACCTCTACAACGTTACAGGATAAATGCACTTACATCATAGGGATGGGTAAAAAGTAATTTGGTGCATTTCTCACGGCCATCATATGATCGTTTTTCTCATTGAACCCAGTTACAGGATCTCTGGTCCTTGTGTTGAGTATCCTCATACATGGCTCCTACTATATTCAATGGGTTTCAACCCCATCCCCATCGATGTATTCCAGACTCTATCTCTTGCTAAGGCCTTAGTTAATGGATCTGCAAGATTATCACCAGATTTAATATAATCCACATTTATGATGCCATTATTCATATAAGATCTCACAGTACTGTGTTTTCTTTTGATAGGTCTGGATTTACCGTTATAATAACGGTTATTAACTCGACCAATTGCTGCGGTGCTATCACAATGAATCAATATAGGTGGAATTGATTTTTCCCAGCAAGAGATTTCATTTAACAAATCTCTCAACCAATTTTCTTCTTCACTGGCTGTAGCTAAAGCAATAAGCTCATCCTCCATTGTTAAATTAGCAATAATGGTTTGTTTTTTTGATTTCCAACTTATAGCACCACCGCCCAATGTAAATAAGTAACCAGTGGTTGATAATGAATCACCTGACAAGGTATTCCAATCGGCATCACTGTAACCTTCAAGTACTGCAGGAAACTTATTATAAAACAAGCCATATTTTATGGTACCAGATAAATATTTCATAATACACTCAATGGCTAGCCAGTGATCACTGCTAGGCTTGCTAGTAAACCTGCTAAGTACTCCAACTGCATATGCAATGTCAGGTCTAGTACAGTCAGTCGCATAACGCAAGCTACCAATCATACTAGCATATTCATTTTGATTAATTACATCCTCATCATTTTCAATAGGAAATAAACGCACATGAGGATCAAAAGGAGTAAGAACATGTTTGCAGTTATAAAAATTATATTTTCTCAAAATTTTCTTAACATAATGCGACTGATCAAGAAATATACCATCACAGCTTTTGGTAATTTTCATTCCCAGAATATAATTAGCCTCACCAAGATCTTTTATATCAAAATGGCTACTAAGCATATTTTTAGTTTTCACGATGATATGCAAATTAGAGCCAAATATAAGTAGATCATCCACATAGAGGCTAATAATGACATGTGAATTCTCTTCAGATTTATAGTAAATGCATTTATCACATTCATTCGTTTTATAGCCATTCTCAATCATGCATGAATCAAATTTCTCATGCCACTGTTTAGGGGCCTGTTTTAAGCCATATAGGGATTTAACTAGCTTGCACACTTTGCTTTCTTGACCGGATTCTACAAAACCCTCAGATTGATTCATATAGATTTCTTCACCCAAGTCTCCATTTAAAAAGGCTGTTTTAACATCTATTTGATGAATTTTTAGATCATGAATTGCAGCCACTGCAATTAACAATCTAATGGATGTAACTCTAGTAACCGAAGAAAATGTATCAAAAAAGTCAAGATCTGCTTGTTGTTTAAAACCTTTTGCAACAAGTCTTGCTTTATATTTATCAATAGTTCCATCCGGTTTAAGTTTTTTTCTCAAAACCCATTTACAGCCAATAGTTTTACAACCTAGTGGTAAATCTACTAATACCCAAGTTTTATTGGATAATAATGATTCCATCTCATCATTTACAGCCTCATTCCAAAAAACAGAGTCAGGAGATGCCAAAGTTTCTTGTAAAGTTAATGGAGTTTCCTCTACATTAAAAACATGATAATCAGGGCCAAAATCTTTTTCTAATTTGGCTCTTTTACTCCTTCTAGGTTCAAAAACTACAGTATCTTGGTTTTGTAAAAGAGGAGTAGAGGAACCGGTTTCAAATAAAATATTTTTTTGACAATTTTGATCCCCACCATTTTTAGATTTAAAAGGAAATTTTTCTTCATGAAAAATTGCATCACCTGATTCAAAAATTATTTTGTTTTCAATATCAAAAAATCTATAGGCTGTACTATTTGTTGCATATCCAAGAAAAGCACAAGTGGCAGCTTTCACACCTAATTTAGGTCTTTTAGGGTCTACCAGTTTAACAAAAGCTAGACAACCCCAAACCCTCAAATATCTCAAATTTGGCTTATGCGCTTTCCACAACTCAAAAGGTGTAGCTTTTATTTTTTTATGTGGCACTCTATTCATAACATAACATACAGTTAAAATTGTTTCTCCCCACAAATTTGAAGGAGCACCTGCTTCAATTAGCATAGCATTTGTTAAATCCATTAAAGTTCTATTTTTCCTTTCTGCTACACCATTAGAAGCAAGTGAATATGGTGGAGTAGTTTCATGGATTATTCCCAAAGACTGAGCAAACGAGTTGAATCCAAAAGATTCATACTCCCGGCCTCTATCACTTCTATATCTTTTAATCTTTTTACTGAATTGATTTTCAACTTCAAGAAGGAATTCTTTGAATTTTTCAAAAGCATCACTTTTATTTTTCAACAAGTATACATAAGTGTATTTGGAAAAATCATCAATGAAAGTGATAAAATATCTATTTCCACCACGTGTTAAAATTCCTTCAAATTTACATAAATCAGTGTGAATTAATTCTAACAATTCTGTATTTCTCACCACACTTTTATGAGGCCTTTTAGTTATTTTTGCTTGACTGCAAACTTCACATTTCTCAAATTTATTTGTTAGTCTGGGAATTAATCCTAAACTACTCATGACTTCCACATATCGGCTATTAATATGACACAGACGAGCATGCCAAAAATTCATAGAAGACAGCATGTAAATAGAAACACGTGCTTTCTTATTCTCAACATTTAATTTAAACATTCCATCACAGGCATACCCTTTCCCCACAAATATGCTTTTTTTAGTAATTACATATTGGTCAGATTCAATAATAGTCTGCTTGAAACCAGCTTTGTTGAACAAATAACTCGACATCAAATTTTTCCTCATGGACGGTGTGTACAACACATCTTTTAAAACAAGCACACGTCTAGAGGTAAAATTCAGCTCAACATCCCCACACCCGAGCACCTTGGTTAAATTGGAGTTACCAAGCATAACAGTTCTCTCCTCATTAAAAGGAGTGAAATCTTTGAACCAATCTTTATCATAGCAAACATGCCTATTGGCACCAGAGTCTGCCCACCACCCTTCTACAGATTGAACCATAAAAATATCTGTGATCATAACCACAAATGGTTCCTCGGTAACATTAGCCTGTGGTCGAGACTGTTGTTTCCGAAATTTGTAAGTTCGAGCAATATGTCCACTTTTGCCACACACAAAACATGTCACGTTTGTCAAATCTTGTGAAGGGGGTTCTTGGTTCTATTTCTTTTGCATCGGGTAATTTTTATTTTATGGCCTTCCAGTATTTTTCAGATTTTCTGAACTGGCTTCAAGTGACTATTTTTATGAAATCGACCTTTAGGTAAAGTATTTCCAGAAGTTAAATTTACCTTTGCAGTGGAATGCTCTTGTGTCATAAGCGCATCTTATCCTCGTGCTTCCTCCTCCAACTGAATCCGTGTGATTAGAGTCTCCAAGGATGTCTCTTTTTGCTTGTGACGCATCGACTTCTGGAACTCCCTCCAAGATGATGGAAGTTTGTCAACAATACCTGCTACAACAAGATTGTTTCCAATTTTGATGCCCTCAGATCTAATTTCAGCTACTAACATCTGAAAATCTTGAACTTGCTCCACCACTGATTTTCCATCTATCATTTGATAGCGGAAAAAAACGGCTTGCAGCATATTTTTTAACGCCTGCCTCTTCAGTGTCATATTTGTTCTGCAAGGCTTTCCAGATTTTCTTGACAGTGGTGTAAGTAGTATCATAATAATCATAAAATTGATCTAAAAGACAATTCAAAATATAGTATCAACATTTATACTCATCTGTGTTGTATTTCTCGATTTTTTCAAGATGAGTGGCATACTCCTCGTCGGTCATCTCTTCAGTGGGGACTTTGTTCGGATTTTTCTCGGTTAGGATATAGGCCACCTTGAGGAGATTGAGGTAGAAAAGCACCTTGCCTTTCCATCTCTTGAAATGAGCTCCCTTGAACCGGAAGGGCTTGTTGAGATCGCCGGTATTCTCGTTGAGCTTCTCCAGTACTGGCTCCATGGATTTTTGCTAATTGAATATCCTTAAAATTGTTGGTGATAATTACAAATAAAATACCAGAAAATACAAATAATAAAAATTACAATAACTATTGTAAGGGCTGAGGCACGGAAAATTCGCTCTCTTTAAGGAGATTCAAGCCCTCTGCGGTTAGGCAAAGTCTCACACCAGTGCAGCAGAAAAACCTTGACTTGTCCCCCTAGGATACAACAGCCCGATTAAGTCGTATGGTTCACCAATACTGCACAATTGGTTAAACCCAAAACTTTATCACACACACCCTTTTTATTGGGCTGATAATCTCACTCAAGACATAACAAAACAACAAATTTCTTCACTCATGTTCACTCAAGATAGGACACAAGTTCAAATTATATATAAGATTCTATCTTGGTGGTTAAGTAAAGATGGACTTGGAATGGATAAGTCTTGGTGGACCAAGACCAAGACTTGGCAAAGACTTAGAGATTGTCTTGGTGGATAAGGAATGGATGACCTGGAGAAGACTTGGATAGACAAGTATGGTGGACTTGAAAACTTGGAAGGAAAGAAAAGAAAAGCCAACGATAACACATTAACACATTATAATATTAAAATACCTGCTAACAAAAAGTATATATACATAATATATATATATATTTGTAAATTTATAGCAATTGATAGCATTTTGCAGATAATTCATCAATTTCAAAATTTAAATTTTCGACCAATCTTTTCAACAAATTTCACTGTTTTCCAATGTACCTAATGAACTAGATAATACTTCCAGATTGTTGATATGGACAACAATTTCCAAGGATCAACTAGCCAGCTCAACCCAAAATTATTTACCCTACTTCAACACCTTTCATAAAAGTCAATATGTATCGTATTAAGTTCAGATGTATTTATTTTCAATTAATTATTTTTTAAGTTAAGAATTTGTTAGTATAATGTAGAGAAATGCTTGAGAAACTGTAAAACAGTAATGGGCTACATATAAAGTAGGCATTATTGCTATAATTTCTACAGAAGAGACTTACTTGATGCTTTTTTTCATTACTTTATTCTTTCCGTGTGAGACCCACCATTATTTTTCACTTTCACTTTATGCCCACACTCTATTTGATGTTATATTCGTGACCATAAAAAAGCATAGTGAAAAAAAAAAAAAAAAAAAAAAAAAAAAAAAAATGGGGGAAAAAGAAGAAAAGCAAAGAAGAAGAAAGCAAAGTGTGAAAACATCAATTAGAGTGTGGAAATAAAGGTGGGCATAAAGTAATAAAAATATTAAGTAAGTCTCTTTTCTTGAAATCATAGCAATGGTCATCTATTCTAGATGTTGAAACAAGATCCATTTAGTTGAAGGGATGAGTTGTGGAAGATTTTTTTCTTTTTCTTTTTCTTTTCCAAGTACAAGTAGGGATATGAACGGTGGGAAGGGCCGGTCAGGGATGAGAGCGGATGGCTAAGTTAGGAAAGGGAGTGGGGGGTGATTGGGAAAGGGGTGTACACCAGCTGTTTAAAGAAATTCTAGTAGTGGTTCTAAAGGAATAAGAGGGACGAGTGGGGGACAAGGGTAGGAAGTGGTAGAGATGAGGGAAAAATGAAAGGTTGAGCACAAAGAAAAGAGAGATATGCAACATTGTAATTTTAATGGGCTGGATTTTTCTCATGTTGAAATCTCAACATGAGAGAATTTGAAGGGTCTATAGGACTTACCACCATAAGTTCTGTTTCAATGATCCTAATCGTTTATTTTGTAAACTCATCAATATATAATATTCTTGAAAAAAATTAGTTAGATCCAATAATCATAACTTTTTCATTTTATCACAATTGTCTCTGAAAAAAATGGATGGCAAATATATTTTTGAAATTGACCGTCCATTTTTTTAGAGACAAATGCGACAAAATGAAAACGTTACAATTATTAGATCGCCCTAATTTTTTTCATGGAAGATATACATTGAAAACCCTACAAAATGAATAGTTCAAATTATTAAAACGAGATCTGTGATGAGTCTTACATGCCCTCAAGTTCTCTCATATTGAAATCCCAATATGAGAGAAACCCAATTCATTTTAATTATGGAAGGAAAAGTGGGTCATTTTCATTTTTCCATTAACTTTGTTAGTAGGCAAACTCTAATAATGGAAAACTTGTAATTTTTTAAACCACAAAGGATAAATTGTAATTTAGACAAATTTCTGAGGATGATGTATTTGTAATTTACTAATAAAACAAAATTAGAATGCTGCTATTAAAAATCCATTTATTTTTTTAGACCCTTACTTATAAATTTTAGAGGCTAAATTACAAACACAACCTTTGAGGTTTAATTAATTTATAAATTACCCCCTATAGTTCTAAAAATTACATTATTCCCCCAAAGGTTTTTAATTTCATAACAAATAAGTACTTTTATTAATAAATCATCAAGTTAATTAACAGTTTTTAATAATGTTAAAATTTTATTTCAATTAATAATTCAAATAATTTTATTATTGTATAGGTAAACAGTTAGAAATTTCACTTTTTCAATTAATTATGTTAAATAAAAAATTCTAACAAGGAGGTATTTGTAATTTTTCAAACTGCAGGGAACATTTCGCATTTTAAGCAAATCTCAGGGAGTGTATTTGTAATTTACCTAATTTGAAAATCTTTAAAATTACTTTTCTTCTCCAAAATAATAGCAAAATTATCCTTACAAGGATTTTATCCCCACTCAAATGCACACCTTCATATCCCTAAAACTATTATTTTCCAAAGTTCTAACAAAAAACTCCCCAAAACCCATTTTCCCTCTAATAACGGTGGAAGGAAAATGTTTCTAAAGTGAATTGGTCAGTGTAAGTTACGTGTTCTCCACAATCTTCACTTTTTTTTTTCTTCACAATAAGTGTGTATGCCTTTCTTCAATTCTATCCATTTCTTTAATCAACTCTAAACCCTAAAACAATTTATATAAATATATATATATATATATATATGTGTGTGTGTATAATTCAAAATGAGCAAATCTGCATTTTGTTCAGTCTCAATCTCACTCATCCCTCATCCCCTGAAAATGTTCTGCCCAATGTTCCCGAATTTTGGTCATATGTTCAAGAGTTCAGTACTGAAAAAAATACAAACCATTTTTGTCATGTTTTTCAAAAAACGTACCCTTATAAGGTCAACTTTTTTACAAGTTGAGAATACCATCAAAGTTATGAACCTTCTCTAAACTTATATTGTTGTACTCCTTTCGTCTCATGAAATTTTGATTGTTGAAAAAACTTCCACTTACTATCAATGCCAGAAAAATGTATGTAATTGAATGGTTGCCACCATTGTTGCCAGAATATCACTGCCAAAAGGTTTTCAAGATTTTGAGGGTGTGATTTGAGAAAGATAGATAAGTAGTGATGGAAGTGGATGCTCTTATAAACCATATCTCATCATACAATGGGTGAATGAGCATAATTGTGAAATGAGATGTCCCAAAATGATTGATGTTTTCTTTAACAATTTCATTTAAGATTATTATTGTAATAAAAAAAAAATCAAAATAAGGGATGCAAAATAATAAATAAGGTGCTAATAAAAAGCACTCAAAAGAAAAAAGAGCAAGTTTCCCTTAATCCTTTGTAGTACAGGTTATGTGCACCCAATACCCATGTCACTTGGAAATAAACAATCAATGCTATGTGATTTGTGGACTAAAATCTAAAACACAATCCTAACTTCCGTTAATGTACTTCTATATAGAATTAAATAATTTCATTACCCCTATCTATGCACATAATCCCCTGTTATTTGAACATGTAGGCACATGTAATACAAATTAACTGCATATTTTATTCAACAAACCACAAGTTAAGTGGCTATTTTCAAAAAGAATAATTATATGCAGATAACCTATACCCTCACTAAGTCCTCTGTGAAAGAGCCAAAATGTTTCACAGAAACCTACAACAAAAAATTGACCCATCAACCCATCATCCATCACACACCAACTCCTTCAACCGTCTTCTATCATTGATCCAGACAAGTTCTTGTGCATTAACTGGGTAGAGAAAAGTGCTATGAGCAGCGGATTTCTTCTTAAACAGGTGCTAAAATCATCCTTGCTGATCCTCTCATCACTATCGGTATCAAATAATTTGAAGAGTTCATGGATCTGCAAATGTAAAGTAAAACAAAGCTTCATTTCGACAGAATTACAAGAAAAATCTATTGTTGTGGTTAATTGTTCAAAGCTTAATGTATGGATTAGATTGGCACAGCCATTCAACCCATGAGAATGTTGATCACTAACCTCAAGCTCATCCATGTTTGGAATAGCCTGCCTAATGGAATCTCCCAACTGTGCCACATGCATTTACCAACTTAAAACCTCATCCAAGTATAATAAATTTAAGGGAGTATTATCAAGGAAAAGAATATGAGACATACTTCTTGCTCGGAAATGTAATGATTTTTTCCAGTGTGACACTCAGCGAAGGCTAATTCACAGGCTCGTCTGAATAATGGTTGCTTTAGGACATGAACTGATCCATATAGGAACTGCAAGCAATACATTTGCCATCTATGAGAAGCTCTGTATTGGGCTTATGGAGACAAAGTTGGGACCATTTGGGGGATCGCATGTATAACTAACACCAGAGAGAGAGAGAGAGAGAGAGAGATATTATCACCTGCTTGAATGTTATTTTACCCTTTTTCTCCACATCAAGGACTCCAAATATCTACGACATACAATAATTGCCATGAGATAGGAGATGAAATCAAAAAAGAATAACTTCTTAAATAAAAAAAACTCTCTCAAATCAAGTAGCTATAAATTGTAATTTTGTTTCACATTCCATGGACAACAAGTGATCAAAATTTATTCACATATCTAATTTATTTCCACAACAAAAGCATCCTATCTATCCATTCAAGACTAAGGCCTAGTATTGTCTCCATAAACCAAACCAAACCAAACCAAACCTTAAGCCCTATCAAATGGGGGTCGGCTACACGAATCCTTCTTCTCCACTCGACTCTATCAACGGCCATTTGGTTAGTCAAATTAAGGAGATTCATATCTCTATTTACTACACTAACCCACGTCAATCTAGGTCTGCCCCTTCCTCTAACACTTCCATTTACCATCACTGTATCGCATCTTTGTATTACTGCCTCTGTTCCCGTTATATATGACCAAACCATCTCAATCTATTCTCTCAGCTCATCTTCTGTTGGTGCTTGCTCCTACCCATTCATGATATACTCATTCCTGTCTTTTCCAGTCTTGCCACACATCCACCTTAGCATCCTCATCTCAGCAACACTCATCTTTTTAACATGTTGTTTCTTAGTTGCTCAAGATTTCAGTCCATACAACATTGCTAGTCTAATAGCCGTTCTATAGAACTTTTATTTTAGTCTAGTGGGTACTCATTTACCGCATAGTACTCCAGACGAACTCTTCCACTTAAGCTACCCCGCCTTAATTCTATGGATCACATCCACTCCAATCTTCCCAACCGTTGTGATAATTGATTCTAAATAAAGAAAATGTTCACTCTTTGGTACCTCTTGGTTTTCAATCTTCACTTCTCCTCTGTTTCCATTGTTATTGTTACTAAAATTAGTTTTGCTTATCCTGAATCGTTTAGATTTAAGTACTTCTCTCCAAGTTTCCAACTTAGTATTAACTCCTCTAGTCTCATCTACTAACATGGTATCATCTGCAAAAAAATATACACCATGGCACATCATCATAAATATTTCTTGTCAACTCATCCATAACTAAAGCAAAAAGATAAGGATTTAAAGTTAATCCTTGGTGTAATCCCCCAGTAATTGGAAATTCACTTGTCTCTCCAGCAGGCAATCTAATAGTGGTCACTACACCATCATACATGTACCAAAGGCCTAGTATTGTCTCCATAGTTATACAATATTGCATTATCCTTTTAGTGAACATAATTTTACATGCATTTTGTGTCACCAACAACTATGTTCAAGTCATCACAAAGACACAACATGGGCCGACATCTAAGCAGCACGGATAGACATAGGACATCACCACAATCCAACATTGAAACTAGGGTGAATTACACTAACGGTCCTTATAGTTTGAGACTTGTGTCATTTTGGTCCATGACATTTCAATTGTGACACATTTGACCTTGAATTTTGAATCTTGTTCTAAATAAGAACAATTGAAGATACTATTGGATTTTTCAAGGGCAAAATCATGAATTTGATAAAATATAAATTAATTTGATAAAAATAAATGTTAAAAAATTATTTTTGAATTTTTAAAAATTATTTCTACTGACTAAAAATAAAATTATATAAAATTGATAAATCTTTTAGACATTTATTTCTTTTTTTTACCAAATTAATTTTTATTATGTATTTGGATAATGATCATGTAAAATTAATTTTTAAAAATTAATCCTGTAATTTTTATTAATTTGATTAATTTTACATAATTTTATTTTTGGTGGGTGGAAATAATTTTTAAAATATTTTTTTGACATTTATTTTTGTCAAATTAGTTTATATTTTATAAAATTAATGATTTTGCCCTTGAAATTAAGCAATGGTATGTTAATTGTCCTTATTTGGAACAAGATTCAAAATTCAGGATCAAATGTGTCACAATTGAAAAGTCAGGAACTAAAGTAACACAAGCTCCAAACTACAGGGATTGTTAGTGTAATTTGCCTTTGAAACTATCAAATCTTAAGAAAATAGGACACAGATATGATAGATACACAGCAAAAAATAAGAGTACTTTTACATGGCAAATCGCATAGTAAAAACATTAGTTTATGATTCACGAATCTAATATAGTGTGGTTGCAACATCTATTGCCTTTTCCTTTAATTATCTATCATCTGTGCAACTTAATGCTTAAGTAATTTTGTTCAATTAACTCGGAGGAATAAATGACTATGATGATTGTTGTATCCTTGCAGTCACTGGTGATAAGTTTCTGGATAAAATCTTTCAATACATGCTGCACTCATTTCTGTACAAGTTAAAAAGAAAAACCTAGAAAAAATATGCTTCTAGTATTGTTTCATTTGATACTTAACAAAGGTTTTAATCAAGTGTGACAACAGCCATTACAGCTTCGGAATCCAGTCAGGAGCTAAGCGTCCTGTTATACAACTTTGGAATGTCAGGGTCCCCAGTTTGCAAGCGGTAATATGTTCTTCATTTTTTATTTTATTTAATTATTTATTTTTTCAACACTTGCAATCATAGCCTGGGGAGGAGGGGAACCTTGTCCATGGCAAGACGTGAACCCTTGACCTCCATCCATGTGAGGTTAAAGAATTCTGGACCACTGAACTAATCCCCGCTTGGTTATGTATGCTGCAAGTAGTCTGTAGTCATATCAATCAGGCTATCAATTTCATAATGGATTTCCTTCTAATTGGGCAATATGCGGATTTATAGTGCCCTCGCCCTTGTAATGGGATCATTTCAGTTGTAATTGAACTTTCTAGTTGCGAACCATATTTGTATATAATCATTTACGATGACAGAGACAGATATAGCAGAATTCGTGTCTGACGCAGAAGTGCAGCTTACTATAATGACTCTTCTCCTCCTCCCACCCCACTCCTTAGGTAATTTATCTCCCACTTTTTTAATATGGTCAAATTGAATTTTTTTAGTATAAACCTTTGATTTGATATTTCTTCATGATTAAGATTTTTCTCTATAATAGAGGAAATCTGTAACACAACATTTAAGTTCTGCAAGTAACATATCAGGACATGTTGCCCAAGTGTCATAAATCATGGAGTTCAATTTTTGAATGAAGAACAGCTTTACAGTGTGTCCTACACATGTCCAGAAGTGCGAAAAGTATTGGCATTTGACACAAGCACAAATCCTTCTTAAAATTGGCATGCCTGTCTTGTGACTCTTTTATTGTTCAAATGTTGTATATTGACCTTCAATCCATGGCAAATCAATTTTTAAAAAATATATATGTAAAAAATGAGTTTGCTGTCCAAATGATACCAGTCAAAAAAGAACTAGACAAAAATGGCATACTTAAAAAGGCCTTTCAAGCATGGTGAGACAAATAAAATAATCATATTAAAGATCAGTAGGTTACATAAAAAGTGAGAAATACTTGGTAACTAACCTTTTCAGAAAGATTACAAGCCTTCAATCTCAGAACCCTGAAGAAATCATGGGTTAAAACCTCTCCGCTGTGAGCAGGATGCAAACCGTAAGATAAACAATTCTTGCATCACTACCAACTTAAGCGCTATGGATTTTAACATTAATTTAAATGCAATTAGACAAACTCAAGAGAGAAAAGAAAGCATTTCAGTGCTGCATATTGCAACTAGGACAGAATTAAGCATATTTAGATACACATGGTCTATATCTTCAGTTTAGTGAAGCCTCTACTGTATATTGTAATAGTCAAATCACAATATATAAAAAAAAATAAAAAAAATTGTCAATTTCAGAACCCAGCTGTTGGAAGAAAATTGAGCTCACATGTTTTAAAATTCTGTGTAAAAGAAAAAATAAAGAGGAAAGAAAATAAAAAAGAAGAAAAGCCCGATATGATATAGATTAATGAATTTCACCACAATAGCAGGATTATCCAGTGCAACTAATATACAGCATACTGATGAGGATTTAAAAAATAAAAAAATAAAAAAATAAAAAAAATTAATAATAATACAGAAATGATAAGAACAGAATACTCACGATCAACGTTAATTACAACCCTACTGAGAATTTGATATATCTGAGAAAAATGGGAAGAAACAATAACATATGCTTTAAATCAAACAATGGAATATCAAAAATAATTTGATTTAGCCACCAAAAAAACCCTCAATTGCATCATTGGCATGGATCCAGCGTTAGTTCAATGAAAAAAATATATTTTCTACAATAAACTCAAATAAAAATCACCTCTACAAGTGAAAGAAATAAAAAAGAAACGAAACAGAAGGAACACATGAAACGAAGGTAAAAAAATGGAAAAAAGAAAAAAAGAAAAGAAAAGACAAGCAAGCAGATCACTCACTGATGATTGAAACACCTTATCCAATAATCTTATGCCACAGAATGAAGGATAATTGATTGCATTTAGGGACTTGCATAAAGTAGGTGAGGTGGCATAAAGTGCCAGATGAACAACTCAAGCAGTTTCGATCAGAAGTATATTACAAATAGTTTCTTACAGGAAAATGAAGGCATACATGACAATTATTGTATTAAAAAAAACACCACTAAAATTAAAATTTCACATCATCATACCTGGAATCTGGATTCATGGATAGAAATGTATCCAGAAAGTCCACAGCTTCCGAACTGCTTAAATGGAATGTCTGGCAAAGAAGATATATAATCTAATTAATCATTCCAGTCATCCATCAATGATGAACTAGGATACTGCATAAAAATGGAGAAATTCAGTTTAGAGAGGGATCAATGTATCTAGAATAATTGATGGTAATCAAATTCCTTGAAGCCCCCTCCTGCACTTTAAAAATACAAAGATAATTTATTGCAAACCAACAAAAATGAATAGGCAATCAAAGACCAATGGAAGTAAGCTCTCTACAGAATCCATAAAACCAAAGTGTTACCACAAAACGCTAACACCCTAACAAATTATGTTTTGGAATGGACATTTCGAAACATGGTACATTTTTGTTCCAAAGCCGTAAATTTAATGATCTCAAAAGGTTTTTCAAATATATTTCCTTGAAGGTTTCTGTAGGAGGAAAAAAAAATTAAAAATGAACTAAAATCTAAGGTGAGTAAAGTTTTGAAAGGACAAAACATCAAAAATGGGTGATAGACATAAAATAAGTAGGCAAGCTCAATAGAGTGCTCTTGACTATAGGAACACACAACATGCATTCTAGGTGTTTTACATGAGCACCCAAAAATTCTTCTTCAAAGTCATATGTAAATTACAAGTCTATAAAGCATATTTTTTATTTTTCATCATTTTAACCAGAAGATACAAAAGCATACTCCATTTTTTTCTTTCTAAAATGTGTTATACATTTATATTAAATATATATATATATACACACTCAAAAAACAAGATACTCAGGATATGATATCACCTATTGGGCGAAAGCACATAATGAAGTCTTTTAAGGTTGGGCACAAAGTCACCACAAAGAACAATTATTTTTGTGGTTAACAGACAATTTTTTTTGGAATAGAGAATGTCAAATATGGTTCACCACAACTTAATGTGTACAAAATGCCACTAACTAGGACCATTTCACATCAACTTCAGAACAGAATGGAGTGGATAGTGACATTTTTTGAAATACATACAAAATAGTCAAATAATTAAAGATGTTACAAATAATTGGTTTCTAAAGTTTTGACTTGTTTGACCATACCGATGCAGGTCCATCCCATAAACAGTTAAATTAACTAATGCAAGACACTATGCTTATTCACACATTCCATTAAGCATTCAACAAAAAAGGCACATCTCTCAGCTTGAGGAGAATGGTCAGTAAGTTATGTAGTTTGTCTTTGTGTTCTATGACTGAAATTGTTCTCGTTGTATCTTAAGATATGACTATATTTGCTGGGGAAACAAAAAAAAATTGTATTCAGCATAGTAATTGATGTAGGACGATTAGGGACAGCCACAACAGTGGGCCTTTGGGGCTGATTTTATGGCTGAAAAATAATGGGTAAGAGTTTAAGCATGAAAAGCTGGGATTTTGGCACTGTTTAGAGGCCATGAACAGTACCCGTGAACGGTGTTTTTTGGGCTGTTAAAAGTGCAGAAAATAAAAGCGGGAAAGGAGAGAAGAAGATAGATCTAGGAATCACTCTCAGAATTCCTTAGGTATCACACCTATGGTTTGATTGCATCACACAATTCATAAAGAAGCTTTAAAAGCTCTAAAATTCTCCAAAAGATCAACTCCATTGAATTAGAAGCATTACATGACTTATAGACTTGAGAGACTTCCTAAATAAGGATGGCAATCTGAACCCGGCCTGATGGGGACCCGACCCCGAATTGAGTGGTTATTCACCGAAAAATATTCCCGACGGGCCGGGGATGGTATTCAAAAGTTCATCCCCGATGATATCCGGGCCGGGGACGGGGATAGATGTTTAAGCCCTGGACCCGGCCCGGCCCGGCCCCGTCCCCGTCCCCGTCCCATTTAGTCCCCGAGGTAAAATTACCGTTTTGTCCCTGGGTATATATATATTATATGCTTGTGTTTGTTTAGGGTTTGACACACTCAGCCTCTCACACTCACTCACACACACGGCGTTGCTCTGCTCCCCCCCCCTCTCTCTCTCTCTCGCGCCGTCGGTTTGGTCTCTCCCTCTCTCTCTCACCGCCGCTCCTCCCTCACCGTCGATCCTCCGTCACCACCGATCCTCCCTCACCGCCGCTACTATCTAGCGTTTCACCTCCCCCCCTCTCTCTCACACACACGACGGGGCTGCTTCTCTCTCTCTCTCTCTCTCTCTCCTCCCCCCCCACTCCTTCGATCTAGGGTTTACATATATATATGTATATATATATAGATCTGAGTGTATATATATATTTTCTTCAACCTCTGTTTTTTTTTTTTTTTTTTCCCTCTAAATTTATTTATTTTATATATATATATAATATCTGTTTATATATTTATTTATTATGAATTTGAAAGATTATTATGAAGCAGATCATTAATATATCTATTTATTTTATATATAAACAGAAATGAAGCAAATCATTAATATAAACAGATCATTATTTTTTTTATATATAATATATTTATTTATTATGAATTTGAAAACAGAAAAAGAAATGAAGCAGATCATTAATATATTTGTTTATTTTATATATCATGAAGCAGATCATTAATAGATCATTTATATATCTGTCTAGCATTAATATTTATTTATCTGTTATTATTGATCTGTTTACACTGGGATTGTGTTTATCTGTTTACAAAATAGATCATTAATGTATATCTGTTTATTGTTGATCTGTATATCTATATCTATTTATAAAAAGAATGTCACTCTGATTGGGAATGTCACTCTGTATATCTGTTTATATCTGTATTAATTATTTGTTTGAATAGGATGTTTAAAAAAAAAATCGGGGAATTTGCGGGGTCAGGGATACCTGATCCCCAATCGGGGGCCGAGGGGGGGGGGGAAGGCGATGGGCTCCCCGTCAGGGATCGGGGGCGGGGAATTTCTCATCTTCGGGGATCGGGGACGGGGGGGTAGTCCCCGGCCCCGCCCCGCCGCATTGCCATTCCTATTCCTAAACCAACTATAACCAAAAAAGGAAACTACTAAAATATCTTTAACTTCTAAAACCAATTTAAAACTAAATAAGAAACATAAATAAAAACTGATCAAATAACTTCAACCGTAAGATAACCCATGGGCGACCCACACAACACATATTCAAAAATTCTACAAATTATCAAAATACCCCTAAGCTTAACATCTTAGAAAATATAAATATAATTATAAAATAAGACTAATAATACTAGAAATATAATTATAAAATATTTCTATCAATTTCTTTATGAAATCATGTTAATTTCCAAGTATCATCACTTCTTTGAATTTAACCTTCCTTGAACTTCTTACACTCGGCATTAACTATAAATCTAGATTTCTAAAAAAAGTGACTGAAGGCAACCTTCCAAATAACTGTATTACTACGTACAACAACAATGAAGATATACGAATCTAACTATAGTTTCAGCATAATATGACACAATAAAAGTAGTCATATATAAATCATTCAATTAAAACTTACTGATTCCACCCTTGCCATTTCAACAGTATATAGTGTGGGATTGTCCTGCAAAGCATGCAAATGACAAAATTTAGGGTGGACTCCAAAGAAGACTTCACACACCCCAGAGAGAGAGATGCAACTTAGTTCGATGAAAAATGCAGTATTCTACTGGTTGTTTCCATCATATACATGTGTGAAAATGCTTTAGGATGTTTTTTTAAAAAAATACATTGATATAACTTTTTTGCCTTTTCTTCTCCTTATTGACAGCACATTGGGCTGTCATTAGCATGGCCCTTTAAATGATTTAGCATTATACAAGGTGAGAAATTTACAAGAAGTTTTCAAAGTAGGTATGAAAAAATATTAAAGAAACCAATGAAGCAAAAGTTGCATCAGTAAAGTTCCTAGACAGTTTTCTAAGGCTAGGCAATAAACACTCTAAACAAGAGTCAATGTTGCCAAACAAGGTATATACTCCATGGAAGGAGAAAGGCAAATTTAGCAAGATAAAATACTCTTCCATCAAAGTTGAAACAGACAGCGGAGAAATGAAGGCTGTTAAAAATTAAACACACAAGAAACATATCAAAGTTCATGTCTAGGCAAGATTCATGAAAGCATTTTGAGGGTCCACCTTGAGAATAATACCTCAAGGTTACAACTGCTATAGGAACCAAGCAGCTAGAGCCTTGAGTACACTTTGTTTGGAGCTCACAAAAGCTATATTGCTGAGCTAAACAAAGTAAGTGCATGTTCTTTGAATCAACCCATTTAGAAGAAGTCAAACTTGACAAACCATGCACACCAAATATGTTACTAGCTGCTCATATGACACCCTTTCTTTTGTGACATTTTTGGTATTCAAATTGGTTGCATGGAGTTTAAACCAAATAATGCATATGCACAGACAGTCATGTCGTTGGCCAATAGAAATTATCAATGGATGGGAAAAGAGAGTTGAAGTACAATATGAGAGGCTGCAGGAATTTTCATCCAATTCCAAATATCAGGCAGGTCATTATGCTAATTTTACTCAAGTTTTGTTAAAGATGATGGATGGACAAAGTGAGAAGCCATGCACCATGACAAAAAATACTTACTTTCCCAAACATTTTACCCAAAGGCCCCTATTCCTCTGTCTTTCAGCCAACATAAAGCATATCCAAGCTGAGCAGCTCAATCTTTTCTCCAAAAACTTTGAGCTGCGCTTGAGTAAAGTTGGAATAGCTCTTGCCAAGTTTGAAAACCATCCAAGCAGCTAGATGTATACTTGAGAATTAAGACAGCCAGATATATTGCTTGTTTTGGCTTATCTACACCTTAACTAAAGATTCAAGGTGTATATTTCATGTGCTATATGACTCAGACATATTCCACCAAACATCAACATAATGTATACTCTTCTTCCCAAAAAATTAGGACTTCAAATATCATTTTCAGGTTTGTTTATTCTTTCATGTTCCACTAATAACAATTTATTGCTTACTAAAACAAATAGAAAAGAAAACAATTTACATAGACTTTAATTCTGGCAAGGAGAATTTTCCATCTCAACTGGAGTCTGGAAAAATCTACAATACCTGTTACTGGAACATTAGTTTTTCCAAGACTTTTCTATTGTGTTCTTCACCTCTATATTTTCAATTAATTTGTGATCCTTCCTCAATTCAGTAACATAAAGCTTAGTCAATAGTCATTAATAAAAACATTCATTCAACTTATTTATTTTGGAAGAGAGGTATTATAAGAGTTAAATGGAGTGCTTCAAGGCCTACACCTAATACATTATGAGATCCAAAGGAAAGGTAAATTCCATCATTATGGCTGCATCAAATATTCAAGGTCCATTGCAAAAAAGGCCCTCAAATTAAGTTGAAGAGCTGAAATCAAGTACTTCATAAAATATTTGAATGGAGTACAAGATCATTTTGGCAGAACTAAAAGCAAGATAAACTAGAAATGGCAAAACACATGGAGCAAGAAAAGTGACCTGCTTGGACTCAGAAGCTTTTGCAAGCAGCATGATGTCCCCATAGGAATGAGATGTTTGTACAACATTAAGAGCGGTAGCTATAACATGGCTAGTCTGCATATATCCATCAAGGATGAAGTGATAGATTAAAAATTCAATAATCCACAAATAACTTAGAAAGAATGATATATATACTCAAGGCAGCTCAAGTGGCAAATCAAGCCAGATCCCAAATGGAATGTGCTGTTAGATAATCATCAAGGTCACAAAAATATAATTCTTCTCCATTTACCCCTATTACAAAGAAAAACTTCTAAGAATCAACTGTTCGGAGCTAGAAACATCCACTGAACAATTCACCACTAATATCAACCTTCAATTGTACATAACTTACACTAATAAACATGTGTCAAACACAAAACTGGATCATAGTCACTAGGGTTGTTCAAAAATCCGTTCAAACCGGTAATCTGGACCGAACCAGACCAAATCATACGGTTTGGTTCGGTTCTATTAAGAATTGGTTCGGTTTCGGATTAAGAAATATGATAACCGTAAAAATGGTTCGGTTAATAGATTTTATGAAAAAACCGCGGTTCGAACCGAACCGAACCGAACCGAACCGAATTTTAAAAGATATATATATATATAATATCAAGTTTTATTTTTATTAATTGGTTTTTTATAATTTTAATGATATTAGGATGGTATAGATATGTAATATTAAGTAATGCCTTAATATTATTAGTTTTTATCATGAATTAAATGTAATTAGTTTGAGTAATTATTTTGCTAATATTAACAATTTATTCTTGTAAATAGAAATTTTTTGAACCGTAAACCAAACCGAAACCGAACCGTTTTTTCAGTTTGGTTCTGGTCCGGTTTTACAAGTGTAATGGTCTGGTCTAGTTCTCAAAATCACAGAATCGTTAGGATCAGTTCGGTTCTTGGATTTTCTCAGAACCGAACCAATCCGGACCGTGTACACCCCTAATAGTCACCAAATTACAAATACCATAATGAAAACAAAACCACAATAGTTAATGTTAAAATTAATGTATAAAGAGAGAAATACAGAGAATAATGTATCTTGTATATTGAATGTTCTTGATTGTGTTGATTACAATGTTCAAAGGACTCTTCTTTATAGAAGAGAGTAGTTACATCAAGTAGCAGCCACCGAAAGGCTAAAGCAAAAGAGAAAACATAATTATACTAACCTAATTATTAAAGCAGCATATATTATATTCTAACAGCCCCCCTCAAACTCAAGGGGGATAGGAACCAACCAACTTGAGTTTGGAGAGAGTAACAAAATGGAAAATAATCTGACAAATAAAATAAAAGTGGATAGGAGACACTGTATGGTCGTGTCAGACCGTTGTAGAAGACTGTATGGTTATGGCAGACCGATGTAGAAAACAGTTTATGGGGTCATGTCGGACCATTGTAGAAGACAGTTTACGGAGTCTTGCTGGACCCATGTAGGAGCTAACCGGAATCAATGTCGGAACAGTTTACCGAGTCTTGTCGGACCCATATAGAAGCTAACCGGAATCAATGTCGGGACAGTTTACCGAGTCTTGTCGGACCCATATAGAAGCTAACCGGAATCAATGTCGGGACAGTTTACCGAGTCTTGTCGGACCCATATAAAAGCTAACCAGAATCAAAGTCGGGACAGTTTACAGAGTCTTGTCGGACCCTCAAAAGGCGTGCCCAATCTTATCAAAAGGCGTGCCATCAAAAGGCGTGCCATCAAAAGACGTGCCATCAAAAGGCGTGCCATCAAAAGGCGTGCCATCAAAGTCGCGCCGAGCGGCGCGCGATACGCGTGTCGGCCTTGCCTATTTAAACCAAGGCGAGGCTGCCGCTGATGCAGAGCAAACCAGCTGAAAAACTCTTCGTGCTCTCTGTAACACTTCTAAGAGAGATAATCTGTAACACGCTGTTGCTCTGAAAATGGCTTCTTCTTCCCGCCCCGTTACCCAGAACATAGCCTCTTCGTCCCGTGGTCTTACTCTCTTTCCCGACCTCAACGAGGCCACAACCCAGAATATAGCCCTTGAACCTCAACCAAGTGCTCCTGGGCCAAGTGCCCCTGGTTTTGCACCATTAAACTTTCCAATGTTGTCAGTTGAGCAGAAAATGGCTGCTCAATCTGATATTGAAGCCAATCATTATACTTTGAGGTCTTGTGTTGAGACAATGACGGCGGTCAACAACCTGTCGCACCGGCTTCAAAGTAGAACAAATGAGGTGCAGCAGGTAAAAGCCCAACTGGCTCTGCTCCAGAGCATGTATACGGATGCCCGAGCAGAGATCTGTGTGCTCAAGGCAGAAAACAAGGAACTGAAGCGGAAGGCCACCGTGATGCTCAGATTTGGAGGACCGCCATATGTGACGGTTGAGGAGCAACGGGAAGTGAACGTGCTCGGCGGTGTGGGAAACACGGAGGCAGCACCGGCAAGGGACGCCCAAGACAAAGGCAAGAAGAAGAGAACAGCTGAAGAGGCGAAGAAGTGAGGCCGGTATTTGTGGTGGTTGTTGGTTGTGGTTGGAGAATTTGTTTGTTTTTTTTGTTTTTTTTTTTTTGTTTTTTTTGTTTTTTTTTTTTTTTTTTTTTTTTGTAAAATGGTGATCGGGTTTGATCCCCGACATGAAGAAATGACAAGTTGGTGGAATGTTTTTGGTGTTGTGTTGTGTTGTTTAATAACAAAAATAAAATAAAATAAAATAAAAAATTGATAAAGAAAATAGAAAAAAAAAATATATATATATATTTTTGGATGGGTTATATGAAAAAGATCGGTGTGAGGTGGATGATTCAAAATAAAGTTGGGGACAGTGCCCCTACAAAAAAATATATTATTGTAAATTGGGTATCTGAAAGAAATTAAAAAATGATTTGAAAAAAATAAATAAAAATAATAGATTTTGAAATCAGACGGAGGGGACAAAGCATATCCACATTTATTTATTTATTTATTTATTGATTTTTTATTTATTTATTTATTTATTTATTTATTTTTGTTGAAATGGGAAAAGAATATATAAAGTAAATGAAAGTAATGGCCCGTAAGAAATAAAAAATAAAAAGAAAGGCGTGGATGAAAGGTTAAAGGAAAGTTTAAAATAAGAGAGAATGGGACAAGCCCATGTGAGTGCATCAGTTGCTTTAAAGAAAAGTGTAGTGGGAATAGTGTGGGAATAGTGTTTTATGGTTTATTTCCTTATCTTTTTCCACCGCCTCTGCTGTAAACAAAAAAGCAATCCTCTGCTTGGAGCATCTCCAAGTGTCGGTATAGGTGAGAATCCTTGCACTTGATGATTTTTGAAACAGTGTTCAATTGCTGCCTGATTCCGACCTCGTCGAGCCGGAAATTGTGCCG
This sequence comes from Camellia granthamiana, assembly GCA_036172215.1. Taxonomy (NCBI): domain Eukaryota; kingdom Viridiplantae; phylum Streptophyta; class Magnoliopsida; order Ericales; family Theaceae; genus Camellia; species Camellia granthamiana. Next base: position 14,226,099 of record CM069908.1, on the reverse strand, counting down.
AGCCGTCCTCATGAAACCAACAAAGCACCAGAAAGCCTCATGGTCCTCCAGTATCGCAGATCGAATCTGGTGGCCGGGCCAGGATTCGCCATTGCTGGTGATATGGTTCTGACAGCTGCTTATGCTCATGAACTGCCTCATTTTAGGCTGGAAGTGGGCCTCACAAACTATGCTGCAGCTTACTGCACTGGACTTCTCTTGGCCCGTCGGGTTCTGAAAATGCTCGAGATGGATGATGAGTATCAGGGAAATGTTGAGGCAACCTGAGAGGATTACTCTGTTGAACCAGCAGAGAGCAGAAGGCCTTTCCGTGCTCTCCTAGATGTTGGCCTTCTACGAACGACCACTGGAAATCATGTTTTTGGTGCTATCAAGGGAGCCTTAGATGGTGGGCTTGATATTCCTCACAGTGACAAGAGGTTTGCTGGTTTCAGTAAAGACAGTAAGCAACTTGATGCTGAGGTTCACCGCAAATACATTTATGGAGGCCATGTTTCTGCATACATGGCGACTCTGATGGAAGATGAGCCAGAGAAGTACCAGTCTCACTTTTGCGAATACATAAAGAGAGGTATCGAGGCTGAAGTCTGACGGCAAGACCATCTTGACTAGGTGAAAGCTGAAGGCTGCACAGTTGCTTCAGCACAAGCGGGGTTGCAAAGTGGTGATACCCAAACTCGGTCCATACTGTTGCCAATAACAGCCGGTGTTGATGATAGTTAAGGACCTGTTTGGGTTCTCATGGGTTTTGTTCGATTAGTGGAATAGAAGCTGGGGTGATGATGAGGTTGAGGAGGTAAAGAAAGAAGTTTCTGGTATGTGTTTGTGGTATGTGTTGAAAAATTCCAGCGGGCAGCGAAGGCATGGTTGCCGGCCGGCTGCCCGCCGGAAAGAAGGAATATAGGCCTAAATCTTATAGCTCTGATACCATGTTAAAATTAATGTATAAAGAGAGAAATACAGAGAATAATGTATCTTGTATATTGAATGTTCTTGATTGTGTTGATTACAATGTTCAAAGGACTCTTCTTTATAGAAGAGAGTAGTTACATCAAGTAGCAGCCACCGAAAGGCTAAAGCAAAAGAGAAAACATAATTATACTAACCTAATTATTAAAGCAGCATATATTATATTCTAACAGTTAATTTAAGGAACGATTCTAAAAATAATTTCATAAAAAAAATCTAATAAACGTCTGCTTTCATCACTATACTAAAATTCCATAAAATGCTAATAAAATTAAACAATTGATTCCATAAATTATAAATGCATAATATTTTCCTTCATTAAAATTTTGAACAAATTTAATTGAGATATATCCTTAGAACAAAAGGTTTGTTTAGTTAATTTAGCTGAAGAAACAACACCCACTGTGTTTGTGGACAATTCCTTTTTAATGCCACAAGTTCTCTTCTCCTTTTTTTCCCCTTTTTTAAATATAAGCATAAATCCTCTCCTAAATTGTCCCATAATGCCGTAATCATCTCCTTGGATATTAGGACAATAGTGATGTATAAGGTAGGTAATACCTGAACAACTACAAAAGAATTCAAAGAAAGAAGAAAATGAAAAAGAATAACTAAAAGATTAGGAGAAAAATAAAATTTGAGTATATATTAATCTCCATGCTTCATGAAATTAGCTCATACTTTTTAGTATACAAGATTGACCTCACTTAAAAT
>CM069908.1:14024832-14224216 GCA_036172215.1 Camellia granthamiana | reverse complement strand
TTAATTATGACCGAAAGTATTTTTAATTATGTCTTAAGTGGTATTTAAATAATCTATGGTGGTTTCTTTCATAATGAATGAAAGTGATTTAATTATAAGATTTTGTGCTATCAACACAACATAAATTAAAGTAGCTAGAGTTAATCAGTAGCTTAAATTTCTTGAGATTTAGACAGATAAATGCCAACAATGCTCAAAATCGTTGTTTCATAGTGATATATACCTGCCGTTTTGAAGGAAGAGTTAGTTTGTAGATCAATAGATCAAAAGCATAAATGAGACATAAAAAAAAATGTTGACATAAACAATCAATAATAAACATTGTTTTAAATTTTATACAAATTAAACAACAATCATAAACAATTATCCAATGTTTTAACTTACATAGTCAAACCAAAACTTACATAACATGGGGAAAAAAAAAAAAAAGTGCTTCAAATTTTAATACAAGCCAACAACTGTAAACAATTATCCATTGTTTTAACTCATAAAAACAAACCAAAACTTACAATACTTGCATACAATAGAAACTAAAATAAATATTGCTTCAAATTTTAATACAAGCCAACAATCATAAACAATTATCCATTATTTTGACTTCAATACTCCCAGGAAGCTTTAGCATAGCGTCTTCAACATTCTAACATACAACACACAAAAAAACACAACGTTTCAAATTATAATACAAGCTAACAATTATAAACAATCATTCATATTATTCAAATACAAGTATACAATGGCAGAAATTAAAGAATGAGAATGATTTGTTATAATTTTTTTCTTATATGGCATGATCAGATGTATCAATGTCTACATTAGTATTTATTTTTCAATAGTAATATGACGACAACTCAACATAAATTATTTATGTAATATATATTTATAACTAAGTTTGGGTCTTGGGTTGGTTTAATTTAGTCAAGTCCTAAATCAAGAGCTGAATCAATCCTATTGGTCTACGCAAAACTAAATCAAAGTAATAAAAAAAAAAAAAAACAAACAAAGCAACCCAACCCCATAGAAGTCGGGTTGGTTTGATTATCAAGTTTTTTTGAGACTTTGTGCAGCCCTAGTTTTAACTATGTGGGTGGTGTATTGGGGAAAATTTTTAGGTGGCCTCGTATTACCATGTGATATTATTTGTGATACTCCTAACAAATACGAAATTATAAAACAACTCCAGTGGGTCATCCCTTGTCACAACTTAATAAAGATGGGTTAGTATTATCCCACTCATAAAATTTTTTGTTATATCATTGTTTCAGAACATCGCATGAACAATGTCTTTTGATAGTTAGAGATAACTGAATAATTATCTAATACATAATTGCTCTTGAATAACTTTACCAGGGTTGTTTATCAACTTTGCCGATCCCAAGCCTGGATAAAGGAGGAGGGTTGTGTGTTTAGTAACCGACAGCCAACACGTAAAAAAATCAGCTCTGATCCGTTATGAACATGAATCCTACTTCGAATGAATGGAGAAAAATGATAACATATAGCCAACCTCATTTGGTAGGACTTAAAGCTTAGTTTGATTTGATTTGGTATAATTGCTCTTGAATATATATATATGTGTGTGTGTGTTATGCCCAAACATTAAATGTAGTTCATAATTTCCCAATATTGACATATTTGAGGCAGAACCAATTTCATACCCTCCAATCAACAAAATGCTAATTGCAAAAACTATTCAATGAAAAGTTTAGCTAATAAATGAAATTTAAAAACTTCACAGATGGTTCTATTTAAAGAGTTTGATTTCATAGGTGGAGAAGCAATTTTACAAAATAAAAAGAAAGAGAGAATATTTGAGAAACAAAGTTAGAGTTGATAATACTTACATTAAGCACGGGAAGAGCCGGAAACGGAGAAATAAAACCTCATAACGAACCCTTAAAATAGACTGTCATGCATAGCCATCCATCATCAGAAAAAATTGTTGAAAATCGATAAGCAAAAAGACATTAAAAATTAGCAATGTTGGAAATCTTTGCTATCAATTAGACTGTTTGGTTGAGTTTTTTAAAATCCGTAAAAAAATAAAAAACAATTATTGTTTTTCATATGGTTTTCTATTTTTTTAAAATCTGAAAATATTTTTTAAATGTTTATTTTAATCAAACTAGTTCTTGTTTTTTGAAAAGGAAAAAAATCAAAAATTAAAAACTCAACCAAACATGTTCTTATTTTGTTGTTGGAGATAATGATATTTAGGATAAATTATACTTTGCCCCTTTTATGTTTGGCTATTTTCTCACTTTGGCTCTTAAATTTTTTTTTTTTTTTTTTTTTGGCACTTCATGTTTCAAGTTTTTTCCACTTTACTCCTAAAACTAATTTCTATTCAAAATTGGACAAAAAATTTCACAATAACTGTCACACAACATAAAAAAAATTCTTATATTAGAATTTAAATTTATGTTAGAGGTGCGAGTTTTATATAATAAAATATTTTTTATGCCATGTAACTGTCAGTGTGTCATTTTTGTCTAATTTTTAACCGAAATTAATTTTAAGAGTAAAGTAAGAAAAACTTGAAATATGAATGCCAAAATGAGAAAAAACAAACTTAAAGGACAAATTTTTAACAGAAATTAATTTTAAAAGTAAATTGGGAAAAACTTAAAATATGAAAGTCGCAAATGAGAAAAAAAAAAACAAACTTAAAGACAAAAGTGAGAAAGTGACCAAATATATATAAAAAAAAAATTAAAAAAAAAAAACACAAAGAATAATTTATCCTAATACTTAATATTTACATATTTATTTATGTATATTTATTTTGTTGGATGATATTCTATATTTATGTATTTATTGTGATATGGAGTACCTGCCAATTTGACTGCTTGTCTTGCGGTGGGAATCTACACAGAGCTTATCGCCCATCATCAACTTCGACTTGAGGAATGTCAGCTAAGTGGGGCCAATATTTGCCTTTCCCCTTTTCACACTTCACTGTTAGTCTCGGACATTTCCTGATCAGCAATTGCTTAAGTGAGGGAGGCAGCCTTTTCACTGGTAAAGATTTGAGCCTAGGGCAACCACTGATTTCAAGTCGTTCAAGAGAGGCGAGGTTTTGAAACAACTTAGAAGATAGCTTCTCCAGATTTCGGAAGTTCCAGATCCAAAGCTCATTCAGAGAGGTGGGCAGCAACTTCCCATCTATCGGAAAGCTGGACCCCGCTACATCTTCTTCTTCTTCTTCTTCTTCTTCTTCTTCTGCCACACTAATTGCGCCTGAAATCGATAGTATTGTAAGAGAGGATAAACTGTGCAAATCAATCTTCTGGAAGTTGTTGTTCCATTGTGAAATGTTCAAATACAGCTCTCGAAGAGAAGTGAAGTAGTTGATGCTCTGCAATCCGTGTGGTAGGGCCTTCAGTTTTTTGCATCCCTTGATATTCAAATCTGTCAGATTTGTTGCGGAGTGGAGCCATCCTTCCGGAATGTACTCCAAATTCTTACACCCATACAAGCACAATCTACTGAGATTCCTGAGATTATTATTATTATTCGGAAGGGCATCTGGCAAGTATTTGAGCCTATCACAACGGTAGATCAAAACAGACTCAAGAGATGGACAGTTAATTTCCATCCCCTCCTCTACTAGCAGTGCCTCCAACTTTTTACACTCCGAAATCCGAAGCCTTTTGAGTGTGGGTGGTAGCCCCCCACCGCTGCACGATATCAAGCATGTAAGGGATGGACAATTATGAACATCTAACACTTCAAGATTATTGTCATTAATCTGCGTTATCCACCCGAATAAGGATTGCAGAGCCTCACAATCACGTATCTGGAGGTTTTTTCAGCGTGCGGGGAAAACCTGTCTCCGGAAAAGAGCCGAGACTTGGACACTTAGAGACATACAACTCTTGAAGAAAAGTGAAGGTATGTAGCAGCCGTGGCAGTTTCTCCAGCTTTTCACAATTATCTATTCTTAGATCCTCAAGCCTCACTATGCAAGGGAGTCCCTCATGTTGCTGTTGCTGCTGCTGCTGATGTTGCCCTTCCTTTTCTTCATCCTCATCTTCTTCAAACAATGAAACAAGCTGGGGGCAGCCTTCAATTTTCAAACTTCGGAATGCAGGGAGACTGTGTTGCACTCTCGCCTCATTCCTCCACAGTGTCTTGAGTTCTTCACAGCCAGTAATCTCCAATGCTTTGAGTTCCATCAGCCCATGAGTAACCCATTTCGGCAAGAACTCGAGTTTCTTAATCATCCCAATGCTCAAGGAAGTTATTGAACTCGGATGCTTAGACTTTGCATTTGCCGATATCACTTCATCATCAACCATACTCCTCATCTCAAGGACCGCTTCAAGGCTTGTTAGAGGAACGTCATTCATAGCTATCGAGGTGAGTGACGGGAGGCTAATGCTGGAACCTTCAACTAGGAATTGCGGGCACTCTGAAATCTCTAGATTTTTCAAACAAGGTAGATCCTTGGTCATCATTCCGCAGAGTTTAGGGCAGCCCCTAATCTCTAGATTATTCAAACAAGGTAGATCCATGGGCATCATTCCGCAGTGTTTGGGGCAGTCCCTAATCTCCAGATTATTCAAACAAGGCAGATCAGTAGGCAACATTTTAAGAAGTTTGGGACATTTTATTATGGAGAGATACTTGACACGAGTGAATGGTTGGACTTCCTCGTAATCTCCAAAAATATACCAATCCTCCCATTCTGGCATATTCTCAAAGCTTAGAGTCTCCAGTATCGGAAAAGGTTGAACACCACCTTGCCCATAGAACTCACAACCGACATGCTTTAGTACACTCATTCCTTTAATGTTAAGTTTTTTGAGGGAGGGTAGTTGTCCAAGTGGTGGCAAGGATGCACAATTTCCACAATTATCTAAATGTAGGTCAACCATATTGGAGAACAAAGGATCTCCTATCCAAGTCGGAAATCCTGTCCCAAGGTAGCCTTTGATATGGAGCTCTTTTAAATTCTTGTGAGGTTGTAGCATGTCAAGCACTTCTGTTTCAACTCTTCCATCTCGTGAATCATCTGAGTTAACACTCCATTCCATTGATAGCACATCTAACGCCTTCTTATCATTTAAATTCGCCTCCCTTGCAGCTAATGGAACCACCACGTTTTGTAACCCAGATAGGCAAAGCTTCCCCCGAAGATAAATTAAATTCCCCAACTCTCTTAACCGATGCCCACTGGTTTTAGTAACAATAAAATTGGATAGTGTTTGAAGACTAACCAACTTATCTATTCCCAGTGGCATTTCTTCTAAGGAATGTGCATTTGTAGTATCGAGATGACGTAGATCAATTAGGTTTCCCAAGTCTGTTGGCAACTTTTTCAATTTTTTACATTCTCTTAACATCAATGTTTGTAGATTGTAGAGAGAGCCTAGTGATTCAGGTAATTCTTCAATGGAGGTGTGGGATAAATTAAGATACCGCAAATGTTTCAAATCTCCAACCGAATTTGGAACTTCTGTGATGTGATATCTACTCATATTGAGCACCCTCAAGCGTCTTAGCTTCCGGAATAGATTAGGGGGAACATTGCTTGCCAAATAACAATTCAAACCATGTGGTGTGCCAAATGGTAAGACGGTCCGTAAATGCATGGTTTTGTCAAAGATCTCAAATTTTTTCATACCATCATAGTAATCTCGCATGTATGATGAATAGCGAACTTTTTTCAGATTTTTGTACTGCTCCTGATCTTTTAATTTATTCTCCAATCTAAAACAAGTATCTCTTGAAACTGCCTGAGCCAATTTATTGATGACATCAGGCATTACAAATTTCAAGCCTTCACCGGTAGTTGATCGTTGAAAAAAAGACCTTGACAACAATTCCTGAAAATACTTACCTCCTACATCTTCCATTTGTTCACCTGCTTGTTGCTGAATGAAACCCTCGGCCATCCACATCAAAACTAGCTCCTCCTCTGCAAATTCATAGCCCTTCGGTATTATTGAGCAGTATGCAAAGCACACCTTCAAATGTTGAGGGAGATGATGGTAGTTTAATCTCGGGAGAATGTCACTCTTGTCGTGTGATAAATCCCATATTTTACTACACAATACATCTCTCCATTCCTCATCTCGTCCTTTGAATCGTAACAGGCCACCGAGTGTCCGCGCAGCCAAAGGCAAGCCTTTACATTTCTCCGCAAGTTTCTTACCAATCAATACCAAATTTGGATTTGCATCAATACTTCTATTCTCAAAGGCATGTTTTGCCAACAACGTCCAACAATGATCATCTGATAGGATCTCTACGTCATGAAGTTCAACAGTTCCCATCAGTATTCCAACATGTCTGTTATGTGTTGTCACCACGACTTTACTCCCCGGGGCTCCATCATTGAAAAGGCTCTTCAAAACATTCCAATCACTGTATTTTTTGTTCCAGACATCATCTAAAACAATTAAGAACTTCTTTCTAGCCAAAATCTGCTTTAGTTGAACTTGAACATCATATAAGTTCTTAAAATTACATGTCTGGGAAGTCGCTGACCTAATAATTGCTTTTATTATCATCATAACATCGAACTCACTGGACACAGAGACCCAGGCTTTCAGATCGAAATGCTTATTCACAATTTCATCGTTGTATACTAGCTGAATGAGGGTGGTCTTACCAATCCCAACCATACCCACAATGGGAATTACATCAACATTGTTACGACTTGATCCATCCCCCCTTACGAGCAACTCAACTATCTTTCTTTTTTCATGTTCTCGGCCATAAATGCGAGTTTCATAAAATGAAGATCTATAGTCTGGTCTTTGCCAAGTCTCAGTCGTAGGTGGGGTGGTTCCAACAATCTTAACCAAATGGAGTTGCGAACATTGTTCAAAACTAGTTCGTAATCTGGTAGTGATCTCCGCAATCTTGGACCTCATTTCGGAATTAAACATGACAGAAGTTAGCTTGAAATTGGAACAACAAGTGGGGATGAAGTTCCATACCTTGCTCGAACTAGATTGGGGGGTGGGATCTTCCATCAGCTTCTGGCGCAAAGCTTCGGTGGCGAACTCATCCACGACATCATCCAAATCATATACCAGATCCTGGAGATCGTCGAGCCACAGGCTCACGGCTGGATCGGCCAGTTGCTTCTCCTCTGCGTCAATCAGAACAGCTTCAATTTGAGACAGCATATTGGTCCAATTGGTGAGCTGGGCAGCAATACCTTCAAAGGTGGGTAATTTGGAGGACGCAAAAGAGGACATCTTCTCAAACAGCAATTTGATGAAGCGCTCTGCTATAGCCATTGTTTCCGATTACAGAAGGAAAAGAAAAAACCAACAGATCAGAAGCAAAGCAAATCAAAGCAAAGAGGGAGGTTGTTGAGTTTTCTTCAGTGAAAAAAGCTTTGAGCAGTTTCAAAAATGGCTGTATTTTTGTGAGAGAATAAGAAATTAAGAGCGGAGAAGAAGTCAATAATGGCGTCTCCTTTCATTGGCCCATGTCCCAATCTTTTTTTTTCTTTTTCTTTTTTTTGATAGGATAGGACCCCTGTCCCCACTCTTGCCTGGCCCTTCCCTGCAAAATTTAAAATAAAAGAATAAAATTATATGTATTAATTGATATATTAAGGGGTTGTTTGGGGTGTCTTAAATAAGTGCACTTTTTGTCTTTTTGGACTAAAAAATAGAGGAAGAAAATATGGATGTTTGGGTTAATTTTTTGACTTTTTATGAAAAAATGTGTAATAAAAAATTGTAAAAATTGATTTATAGGGAAAAATTAGTATTGGGAGTTGTGCAGTCGTAATTATTGACTTTTGGTGAATAGTGTTAACTTTTTAACTTTTTGAGTAACTTTTTAGCTTTTTGGCTTTTTTCATTTATGCCAAACTTGGCCTAAATATATTAATTGATGATGTAATTTAGGCCTTGTTTGGGAAGACTAAATAAGTGTACTTTTTGTCTTTTTGGACAAAAAAATTGAGGTTGAAAATATGGATGTTTGGGTTAACTTTTTGACTTTTTATGGAAAAATGTGTAATAAAAAATTGTAAAAATTGATTTGTGGAGAAAAATTTGAATTAGGAGTTGTGCAGCCGTAATTGTTGACTTTTGGTGAATAGTGTTAACTTTTTAACTTTTTGAGTAACTTTTTGACTTTTTGGCTTTTTTGTAGGTTCCCAAACTTAGCCTTAATTTTAGGTTAAGTTTGACATCTACTAAATAATATAAAAAGTCAAAAAGTCACTATTCTATTTAAGTCACATCATCTTATTTAAATCACATTACCTTAACACATCACATCAAACTCAACCCAAACCCAACTCATATAAGCTAATAAGTCAAAAAGTGTACTTTTTTAGAACATCCCAAACCAACCCTTACTCTTTCTGTTTCAAAATATTAGTCATTTATTCTATTTTTCATTATTCCAAAATATTAGTCGGAAAAAGCTTCGTAGCTCGAATTTCTTGGCTCGATTTTGGCTTAATTTTTTTTTTTCTTCTTCTTTCTTTCTTTCAATTTTCGAACAGACAGAGGGAAGAGGAGAGGAGAAAGAGGGAGAGAAGAGAGGAAAGAAAAAGAGGAGGAGGCAGCACCACCGCCGTCGCCGATCGTCGCAGCACCACCTCCTCGCCGATCGTCGCACCACCGCCACCCGCCCTCACCGATCGTCGCAGTCACAGCACCACCGCCGTCGCATCCGGCCCCCGCCACCCGCCACCACCTCCTCCTTCCCTGTGGTTATGCCCCCTCCAGTCCTCCTTCTTCCTCCTCTTCCTCCTCCTCCTCCTCCCTTCTCTTCTTCTCCACCCTTCTTCTTCGTCTTCCTTCGTCTGCAACAAAAACACAGGAAAAAGAAGAAAAAAAAAAAAAAAAAAAACAGACACCAAAACGACGTCGTTTTGGTGTCGAGCCACACATTCGAGCTACGAATCGGAGCTCATATTAGTCCCTCTTCTAAAATCAAGTACAAAAATAATATAAATTTTTTATTTTGTCCTTCTTTTAAATTAATAAACAATATAAAAAGTACAATCATGTATTGATATTCTCAAAAAATGTACTATCAAAAGGGTCATTTTGGAAAATCAACTTTTTTCAAATGTAATAATTGTACTACCAAAAAAAGTTAGATTCCCCAAAAGGGACCATTATTTTGGGACCATTATTTTGGGACGGAGGGAGTAAAATTTTCAATTTTTGTAATTTATATTATGAGTGAGATTTATAATTTTGAAGTTATAATATTGTTGGCTTTTTGATTTTCAAAGGTTATTTTTGTAATTGCGAGCGTGTCAGCAAGGATCAATCAATCCTTACAGAAAATTAATTACCAACCAATTATCAGACGATTGTGTTTTAGTTCTTTCAGTCTCAATGAAAAGGACTTTTACTGGTGGCTTGATTTAGGAGAATTAAGTAAAATAACAATTAAAGGGAGAACAATTGAAGCATTTCATTAGAATGAAAAACTTACAATGATCCAAACTCAGCCTCGTAGAGGTTTACAGCAACAATCTACTACTTGAAATCCACCTTTCTATATTCAGGTCATGGATGCCTTTGCAAATTATCAACCCTTGGACTACGAACACATTGCCCTTAATCCTTTGATTCAGAAACTTATAAATATGGACATGGGAAGTTCTTCTTCTGACTCACCCTTGGACTACGAACAAACTGCTCTCAATCCTTTGATTCAGAAAGTCGCAAATATGGACATGGGAAGTTCTTCTTCACAACCCTCTGCATGGGATAAGGCTGCAGCTTCTTCTTCCTCTGGGGCTTCTGACTGGACAAGCTGGTCAAAACCTGAGGCTTGTGATTTAAGGGAGCGAATCAACCACTATTTTGTTGAGTTCACTGACCCTTTAGAGTTCCCCTCCTATGCGCGAAGCTCGGTGGTCTATCCCTACGTGTTCATTGACCGTCAACGCAGTTTAGAGGAGAATCTGCTTGTAGCATGGTACACATCCTCCATGCCTACAAAGATAGTGTACGCTGCCCGACGCCCAGAAGAGGCACAAGGGTACAATCCATCATTCCTAGCCCAGAAGACAAAGCTTTGCTCCTCTGACTGGCTCAATTTTATTAATGCCCTTGTTCCTTCTGCCCTTGCTCCTCCTCCTGAAGTGGAGGCTTCCATACCTTCTCCTCCGTCAACTCCTTGCTGGACAGAGAGACTGAGACTTGCCCTCTCTGCAGATAAGGTCTTTCCACCTTACAAGCCTCTACCTTCCCCTACTCCAGCTAAGCGGAAGCAAGCCCAACTTCTGCTCGCGGCCTTCTCTCACTTACCCTTCAATGTTCTTGAGGACGAAGTCCCTCTCAAGAACCTTCGATGGGCTTGTGATATTCTAACTCAGGGTCATGTCCTCAATCCCCTCGCCCAAGCAAAGCTTCACATGTTTTTGGACCAACTTCCATTGCTTCTCCACTGGCATCGAACTTCTATGGCCACCACTCAATCCTTGGACCAACTCTCGTCCCTTCGAGTTCATGCCCAGTACAAAGCAGAGAACTTCATTGAAGAATTCGATGACTTCAAAAATAAAAATTCTGCGTACTGGGATGACTTGGATATAGACAAGTTGGAACAAGGATTGAGAGAAACATCATTCGAAATAAAGGCTGAAGAGCTCTTTTATGAAGTGAGAGTACATCAACTTATGCAGCCAATCCTAAAAGAAATAGAGGATAGAATAAAGAAAGAAGAGAAATTCATTGATCGTAGTTGGACTAAATTTCATGATCTTGTTATTTATTCCATTCCCTATTTTTATGAGCTTGAGTTTGTACCCAAAGAGGGCCATTCAATGTAATTGCTTTTGCTTTAATACAACTAAGACTTTTTCTTTGTTTGCCATTGTTTGATCTTGTCTCTGTTTGTCTTTAAAAGCAAATTCAGGGCTTCGAACTGAACAATCTTATCCTTCGAATCTGGACTTAATCGTTTTAAATGAAACACTAAAAAGAGTCAACATGAACTTTTCCAATTTATGGAATATAGTTGATAGTTCTTGCTGATTTTCAGTTAGAATCAGTGTTTCGAATTTAACAATCTTACTCCTTAAAACTTGTTTTAATCATAACCAACATATGGTCATGGTTAGTATAATCAATCAGTTTTAAATTGACCATTTTTACTTCGAACAACAGTCCATACTTTCAACAATATGGAAGCTCCTTTTGAGGGCTGCGCTGTTTTAGTTCAAAAGACAATCTCTTTCTGTATATATACAAACCAACTATTGGTTTTGATGTGTCGAACACCAATTCCCATCCTTAAGGGGTCTCAAATTTTGCTTCGAAGGACATTACTTTCATTAAGAAACCTAAAACGGGCCCTTAATCCCCTTGAAGTAAACAAAATACTTGAGCATTCTTACATCTTTAGATATGGAATGTGCTTCGAAGTCGGCTTCTCTGTTTCGAAGCCGTTGTTATTTGACTTTTGGCGCCAAAATCTGGTTTCGAAGCCAAATATTTTACTTCGAAGCTGGCATCAATATCTGGGATGTGTTTTTCCCTCCAAAAGTATCAATATTGAAGGAAACTCTTCGTATTTGTACTTTTAGTACTTGACGACTTACGCGATATATTTTCCAGACACAAAGGCTTTTAAAACCCTTTTATTTCGTGCTCTGAAATCACTCGCTCGCTCCACACAAACCCTTTATCTCTACCGATCTTCCACTTCTCTCTACTCCCTTTCCCAGCTTCGTCCTCTGAGAAAGTGTTCTGTCAATGGCTTCTTCTTCATTGAAAGTGCCAGTCGTAGAGCGTGCAAGTCCGTCTGTAGCCCTGAAAAGGATCATTGATGCAAAATGTGAAAAGTACAAGGCTGGGGAGAAAAGCGCCATCGACAGATGCATCTTCATCCCTCGTCATCATGTGCAACAAGACTCTGTGCTTGGGCCCATATTCAAGGAGATTCTTACTGAGCTTCCAGCTCTATATCCACGTTTGGAAGACCATTGTCTCCTTTACGAAGGTAACATTGACTGGGGGAACTAGAGGATGAACCACCCCCACCGATGTTGGCCCACGGTGAGACCGGAGTGGCAAGAATGGTATGATCGAGTTGTCCCTGCTAGGACTCTGGACCTTCAAGAGCTCTGCCTTCTCGACGCCCTTCGGACTAATCCAGGTTAACTATCTCAGAGGACCCTTTCTTAATTCCTGCTGCCCTGTGCTTTTGGAATTCTGCCTTTAATTTCTTTCAATTCAGATGTGGGATGATGACCCTTACTGTTCTTGACATTTGTCATCTATTAGGATTATCCCTTATTGGTACCCCCATTGGACCAGATTATCCTGACCTAGCAGTCCCTTTTTCCCTCCCCTCTCTTAACTCATCCTATAGTGATTTCGTCAAGGCTGAGAATAGAAGAGAGGGCCTTGTGACTGATAGGGAATTCTTTTCTTTCATATTATATTGGCTTTGCAAATTCCTTTTCTGCACCTCCTCTCAAAGAATCATGCCTGAATTTGCCCCTCTTGCCAAAGCCCTTATTTTACAGAAGAATGTGGCCTTAGCTCCATACGTTCTAGGTCACGTATATAGAGCATGTTCTCTTTTATGTGAGAAACCTTTAGATGCCAATCAATGAGGGCCATTTTGGATTCTTCAGCTTTGGCTTTTTGCTTATTTCACTGAGTTACAATCCAAATGCCTTAAATTTTTTGAGCCAAACCCTCCTACTCATGGCATGAGGCTAGCCAATGCTTTAATTTATCCTTCTACCTTTGCTTTTTACTTCTCTTTCTTCCACCAACTTCCAGCTTCCCTTCCTTCTTACAGCTTTCGTCCCTTCGAACCCATTACCATTAGCCCATCTTGGTTGAAGAATTTCCTAAGTGATAGGTTCTGTGCTTCACCTGCTCACAAAGATATATGGGATTCTATTCTGATCCTTAGAGAGTTATTTATTGGGACCATGAACCCTAGAGCCTACAAATGCATTGCTAAGCCCTATTGTCTTGCTCAATTTGCTAGACAATTTGGCTTCTCACAAGGGGTCCCAATACGTCTCTGCAGTAACACCAATCTAAGTCTTACCAGTAGGGATTTAAAAGTTCGAAGGTCTAAACTAGAAGAGGCAACTTCTAAGTTTATACAGGACTTAATCGATTTTGAGTATATCCATTTCCTTTCTTAAGGTAACCAGTTGAAGAGGTACCAAAACTGGTGGGTGACCAATATGAAAGTATACTTGGCCATTTCTCCTCAAGACCTACTAATGGTGTTGGATGTGCCCAAGCCCAAAGGAGCTGGAGTTGTTACTTCTTCCACTGTTCTTACCAGTTCAGTTCTTGTGTTTGCCATCACATAGTCTGCTCCTGCTGCCTCAACTCCTCCTAGAGTTACTCGGGCTGCCTCGAAGAAATGTATATACCCTTGTTTCTTTTCCTTTTGCCTTATTTATAATGCTTTAAGCCTTATCTTTAGTTCTTCTTTTGTGAAGGTGGTGCAGGTGCCTCACAGGGAGATTCTCCTCAGAAGACTCAAGCTCTAAATCTTCTCAAAGCAAAAAGAAAATGAGACTTTTACTTTAGCCTGAAAAGGAAGCACCTGAGGTTCAAGCAGAAGAAGAAGAAGAGGCAAATCAAGAGCAGGAGTCACCCTTGAAAAGAAGAAAAAGAGTGACCGTCCCTTCTTCTGACTTGGTTCAAGATCCCACTCACGAGACAACTGCCAGAATAGTAGAAGAGGACCTCACTTCTGAGGAATCTGAATCCCAGATTGAAGAGAGAGAAGTTGAGAAGGAGTAGGCAATACCAGTACAGAGAAAAAAGAGAAGAAAGATGACTGTCTCTCCTTCTGAGTTGGTCGAAGACCCTATTCATGAAGCAGCTGCCAAGGCAGTAGAGCAGGAACATTCTAAGGCCATAATTGTTTTTGAGAGAGCTGAGAAGAGACGACAGCAGCAATTCTTAAGAAATGAAGCTGCTGCTGCTGATGTAATCCAAAGGGAAACTGCAAGAAGGCAACATATTACTGAGCACTATTCCCTTCGTAGTTCTCCTATTGTTGCTATCATTTCTGAAACAAGTAACTTCTTTCAAGCCTCTACTGTTTTATTCTCTTGTCAAAATTTTTGGTATTAAGACTTGACATTACTTTGTATTTCTTCTTTTGCAGCAACAACTACTGAGCCTATTCTTCCAATGAGGACTCCCTCAGTTTCAGTTGAAGTTGATCAATTGCAACATGTAAAATCTACTTAGATAATACTTCCACTTCCTAGGCCTACATTCTCTGTACCCTCATTGAAGCCAAGTATTCCTAAATTTCTTTCTTTTGGCTTAACTCCATATCTCTCTTATTTTTCTTCTGATTTTACTCAATTTGGTTCTCCTTTGAGTTTCATTTCTCCTCCCCTTCTTAAGGAAATCCCAATTACTACTTCCTCTTTGATGATAGTTGATTCCCCTACAGAGGGTGCTGGTAGCTCTCCAACTCATGGTTTATTACCTTTACCTAGTTCCAGCCCTTCTTCCCTTGATCTATTGGTGGCTAGGACCATAAAGACTACTAAAGATACTCCACCCATTTCTCCTATCCCTATGCAGTCCTTTGTGCCTTCCACTACAGCTCTTTCTGCACCCCTCATGTCCACGGATGAGGTAGATATCTTCGAAGTAAAATTAGCCAGTCTCTTCAACATACCTTCTACCTCTCCAATAGCTAATGATGAGACTGAGCCATTAGTTCTGGCTGATTCCTTGCTAGAAATTTTCGAGAGCTCTTCCTCCAGTAGCAAGCCTTCTTCACCTCTGATGGACTTAGACAGTTGTCTGGAGCTGTTGACATCTTTTTCAAGGATTCCTTTCGAGGCCCTAAAGAGACCTATAATACGAAATGGCTTCCTTCAATGCTGCAAGATTGTTGAGCAATCCGGCATAACTGTCTCAAGTCATTTATCTCATGCAGCAGCCACTATTGACTTTTACATCAACATTTGTCATGCTGCCAAGACTGCAAAGGAGAAATTAGTGAGAGACCAGAGCTTTGTTTCCACAGTACATGCTGAAGTATCAGAGCTAAAGGAACAACATTCCTCTGTCTCCCATTTTCAAACTCAACTACTGGAGAGGAAAGCTCAACTTGAGAAGGAGCTATCTGTAGTAAACCAGGCCTTAATCCGAACTGACACCAAACTGCAGATCCCCAACCAAAGACTGGCCGATCGAAAGCAAGAAATGACCACAGCCATCCAGTTGTTTTCATCATTTAAGAATAGGATATTTGTTGTAAAAGAACAACTAAGGCATTGTAATGATTTCTGGGCCAATTTATGGCAAAATGTATTCAACTCTTTGTGAAGAACAAATTCTTATTTATCATATGAGTATTCTTATGTTCTTGTACTTAGTGTTTATTTTATTTCTTGTGTTTCCCAAATGGTTGGAAAATAAGGCTTCAAATATCTGCCATTAATCTTTTTGGGATATATGTATCCATTCAGATTTCTCAAATGGTATGCTCTAAAAGGCAGGACTCTATGAATTTGATATGGTCCTTCCCAATTAGGTAACCATTTGCTAAACTTATGGCTTTTAATCCCTATTTGGAGTATTGTCTTCCATACCAAATCACCTTCATCAAAACTAATGTATTTGACTTTCTTATTATAATTTTTGGCTACTTTCTTCTTTTGAAAAAGAATGTTATTTAATGTCAGAATTCTAGCTTCATCTATGCCTTCTAATTCCAAGCACATACTCTGATGGTATTGCTCAGGATCTAGCTGGTCTTGGCATCTTACCCTCAAGGACTTAACATTAATTTCCACAGGTAACACTGCATCATGCCCATATACTAAGGCATACGGAGTAACTCCTGTGCTTGACCTTGGGGAAGTTCTATAAGCCCAAAATACATCCAACAATAAGTTATGCCAATCCCTAGGATTGTTTTCCACAACCTTTTGTATTCCTTTTTTTAAGGACTTATTGGATGATTCAGCTTGACCATTGGCTTGTGCATAATAGGGGGTGGAATTAACAAGGCTAATTCCAAACTCTGCCACAAAAGATTTTACCATCTTCCCATCAAATACAGTCCCATTATCAACAGTTATAGTTTGTGGGATACCAAATCTAAGGATTAAATCCTTAATGAATCCAATGACCTCAGTTTGGTCTACAGCCTTGTATGGCTTAGCTTCGACCCACTTAGTGAAGTAATCAGTGGCCACTAAAATGAAACAATGATGCTTCGAAGAAGGTGGGTGTATTTTTCCCATCATATCCATGGCCCATCCTCTAAATGGCCAAGGTTTCACTACTGCATACAGGTCAGTTATGGGCAAATGCCTTATTGTGCCATGCTTTTGACATGCCTGACAACCTTTTACATATTCTATGCAGTCTTTAAGGATAGTTGGCCAATAGTAGGAATGCCTTCGAAGCAACCACCTCATTTTCACACCAGGCTGATGAGCACCACAGATGCCTTCATGAACTTCAGCCATAGCTGTTAATGCTTCTTTTGGGCCTAAACATTCCAGCAATAAACCATCCCCCCCTCTTTTATAGAGAGCATTATCATACATCATGTATTGTATATATTGCAATTTAATTTTTCTGCTGGCCTTCGAAGATGGGCCAGCCAAGTATTGCATTATTGGATGCCTCCAATCTTGTTCTTGTAAGTCATTATGATTGACTTCCAGGACCACATTCCTTTTATTCAAGGGTGGTATTAATTTCTGATATGTTGTTTGGCTTATGTCCCTTTAAGCATTATCCCTTCTCTTGAAATTCGAAACTTTCTGAGCCACATCATTAGCTCTATTATTCAAGAATCTTGGGACATGAGTTACATTTTCTATTTGAAATTGAGAAAGTAGATGTAATGCAACAACATAGTATGGCAACATGCTTATACTTTGACATTTGAAAATCCCTTTCACTTGGTTAACCACCAATTGAGAATCTTCAAATATGTCAACTGCATGAACTTATAATCCAATAAGAATTTTCAGTCTCACTATTAAGGCTTCATACTCAGCTTGATTATTAGAACAAGTAATTTCATCCACTCTGAAACCATGTGTGGTTTCTACTCCTTGTGGTGACTTAATCACTATACCAATTCCAATTAGGCCATTGGCTTTTGATCCATCGAACCACATTTGTCATGGCTCAATACTAGCCATACCAAGTTCCATTATCTATTGGCTTTCTGTTTGAGATGGATGATCTGCTAAAAAATTAGCTAAAACTTGTCATTTTACTGCCTTTTGGGGAACATATTCTGAATGAAATTCTGATAAGGCTAGTATCCATTTGCCAATTCTTCCCCTCAACATAGGTCTAGATAACATATACTTAACCAAATCTGTGGTTGCAATTACCAAGACAGTTGTAGGCAAAAGATAGTATCTTAATTTCATTACAGCAAAATACAATGCAAGGCACAGCTTTTCTACAGCTGAATATTTACATTCATAAGAATTTAAAGACCTACTAAGGTAATAAACAGCTTGCTCATTGCCTTCTTCATTGTCTTGGGCTAAGAAAGCTCCCAATGAATCTTCTGCTGTAGCTATGTACAACTTCAAGGGCTTATCACCCTTTGGTGGCATCAGCACTGGAGGGTTGGCCAAGTAGGCTTTGATACCTTCGAAAGCAATTTGATGTTCTACTGTCCACACAAATTCCTCTTCATCTTTTAACCTTAATAAGGAAGAAAATACTTTAGTTTTCCCTGTAGTATTAGAAATGAATCTTCGAAGAAAATTAACATGTCCAAGGAACTTTTGTAATTCTTTCTTACTTGATGGAGGTCTGGCTTCAATGATGGCTTTGGCTTTATTCTGGTCAATCTGTATTCCTTTCTTGTGTACTACATAGCCCAAGAAGTTTCCAGATGATACACCAAAAGCACATTTAAGAGGATTGAGTTTCAACTTGAACTTTCTCATTCTTTCAAAAGCTGCTTCTAAGTGAAACAGATGCTCCTCCATGGATTGGGATTTCACTACAATGTCATCATTATAACACTCTAAATACTCTCCAATGAGGTCATGAAAGATAGTGTTCATAGCTCTCTGATACGTAGCCCCAGCATTTTTCAGGCCAAATGGCATTTTAACCCATTCGAAGGTGCCAATATTCCTAGGACATCTGAATGCTGTCTTGTGGACTTTCTCCTCTACAATGTAGATTTGGTTATAACCAGAGTGCCCATCCATCATTGATAAAATTTGATGCCCTACTGAACTGTCTACCAACAAATTCATTATAGGCATAGGATACTCATCTTTTGGAGTTGCTAGATTTAAATTTCTGAAATCAGTGCATACTCTCATTTTACCATTCTTCTTAACTACAGGCACAATATTGGATAGTCATTCAACATACCTGCTGTCCTAATAAAACCTACCTTGAGTAGTCTGAGAATTTCCTCTTTAACTTTCTGAATCACTTCTGGACTCATTCTTATTGATTTTTGCTTGTATGGTTTGAAATTAGGCCTCATAGGGAGCCTATGTTCTACTAATGATCTATTCAATCCTAATAGTTCATTATAAGACCATGCAAAACAATCTTTATATCTCTTCAGAACAATCAACAACTGGTCCTTGTCAAGAGCATTCAACCAAACACTTATATAGGTGGGCTGTTGTATAGAACCTTCCCCTAAATTTACTTCTTCTAAGGGGTCTTGTGTCTGAGAACTTACTGAAGCTTCTTCTTTGATTCCTTCTGCCTTCGAAGCAATCTTCTTGCTTTGTTCTGCTCCCAGGTTCTTTAATTCAACATCTTTGCCCTCCTCCTCATAGACAAAGTCTGTCCACAAGGCTTCTTCTTCATGTATCTCCTGGACTTTTGTTTCAATGTCCAATGCACAGTATTTATCAAGGGCCAAAACTCTGGCTTGTTGTTGCTCCTGCTTGCAGCCAATTATCATGGCTTCTTTCTCTTGCTCTTGTCCTTTTTGGACTATTGATTTTACATCCAATGTTAAGAACTTAATTAGAACCAAAGACTTGGTTTCTTGTGCTTCATCTCTTTGCCTACAACCAGGCATCATTGTTATTCTTAATGACAACCTCTTCATCAGTACTCTCCTGGACTAAGTGCTTCAGGTATGTCACTTCCTCATCAGCCGTCACTTCAGCTGAGCCATCAGGTTTCCTGAGTATACTGAGTGGTGTCACTCCCTCAATATACAATTTGGCCTCTGCGAAGTCTGCAGAAGCTATGAAGGGTTGAAGATCTGCATCAATTTCCTCTGTCTCTCCATTGCCTAGGGCCATCATTATTTTCTGATGCAAAGAGGAAGGCACACATTTGTTAGTGTGGATTCAATCTCTTCCAAGTAAAGCATTGTACTTAGCATTGCTGTCGATAACGAAGAATGCCGTCATGCAGTCCTTGGTTCCCACACTTAGGTTGATGGGCAGAATTCCCTGAGCCATCTGTTTGTCTCAAGCAAAGCTAGCAATGGTTGTACTGGTTGGGATTAACCTGGGGTTCCTTTTCCCTAGTTTCTTCAAGGAAGATTTCGGTAGTAAGTTCACCACTGCCCCATTATCCACCAAGACTCGGTTCAATTGTATCTCATCGAAGAAGGCCTTGATATACAAAGGCTTGACATGCTATGTCATAGAGTTCGAGGGATACTCAAAAGGATATGAGAGGTTAATACTCACCTCTTTTTCACTATCATATTCAGTTTCCATTGGGGTAGCCATTCCCGATTCATCTTGCACCATACTCACTTGTGAATCTTCACTAGAGACTGGAATTTGGTCAATTTCTTGCCCCTCTTGGTTCTCATTTCCAACTTGGAATTCATGCGGTAGTATGTGTACCATATTTACTGACACTGAGCCAAATTGGATGGCTGGTTGTGCCTGTTTCTCCTTTTGGCCACCTTGTTCGATTATTTCAGAAGCATCCTCCACGCTGCATTTTGGCACTTCATTACTAACAGACTCCTTCAAATGGTCTTTTCCGACTGGCTTTTCAACCAAAAATGTTTGTTCATCCATGAAGGCTTCGAACATTTCTTCCTCAACCATTCCTTTCTTTTGGCCTAGGCCAACTTCTTCTTCTGTCTCGCTATCACTCTCTATCAAAGCCTTCTCCAATCCTGCTAAACTGGACTTCTCTCTGGCTTTTAGTTCAGAGTGAACTTTGGCCAACTGTTCTCTACTGCAGCCCATTTTGTCTTGTAGAGTTGGTTTTGGAGTATGGTCTGACTTTGGATTCTTTTTTCCTTCTGTCTGGACCAATGAAGAGTTCTCTCCACTTTCTTTCAGGTCTTTTTGGTACTGAGTGTACCTACGTTGAATCTTTCTCCTTTGTGATCTCGAAATTACTAGGACCATATCTGGTTCCTTTATTTTGGGGTGTTTAAGCAATACCCAATTGTTTGGGGCCACCAAATGAGCTTGACCATCCTACATTGGTTTCCAACAACATCTCTTTGGGTTGACACTTCCCTAGGTTTGTTCTGCATCACAAACCAATTTGGAACTCCAAGTACCCACAAACTTACTGACCCAGATGTTGAACTGTTCTTTTCTTCCTTCGAAGCCATCTTCGAAGCTGGCTGTGAAGGCCACTGCTTGGTTCTAACTTCATGTTTTGGGCCTAACTGAGGCCTTTAATGAAGGTGGCCATTTTCTGTCCTGCATGAGGCTGGTCTAGGGGTCCAATCTCTGGCTTTGTTCCCATAAACTAAATCCTTCTCCAGTCTCCTTTTAGAATGACTGCTCTCCATTCTGTAATAATTAGGTGGCCTGGACTCATATAAAGGTCTCTTGCCTTTAGAATGCATTCTATCGGCTTTTGGCTCAACCATTAATGGCTGCTGCCTACCACTAGTTGGATATGGCCTTTTGTTATAAGCTTTGGTTCGTTTAGGACGTCTCTGCACATCCCTGTAATATTGATTCCCATCAATTGGAAGCCCTTTCAACCACTTATAACTCAGTCTGCACCTGGGACACATCCTTTGCATTACAGCTACCTCTAAGGAATCGTCATCCAGTGCTTTTTCATCAGAGTCTTCCCTCTGGTGTGAGAAACCTTGTCCAATAGCTGGTAGATTCCCAGTGTCTTTCTTGATAGTTGTCTGGTTGGCAACATGCATCTGTACATTGACTTCTTCTAATTCTTTCAAGGACAAGTTTTTGAAGTCTGGCATAATGACATTGGCTGCCACCTCTCCAATTTTTGGAAATGGATTACTGTCGATCCCCATGGTCTTTTCTGCTTTGGCTGGGAATTTTAAACTTCCTTTCTGAATTTATTTTTTGATCCTGTCTCGAAAAACAATACAGTTTTTAGTCGAGTGAGACCAAGAATTATGCCATTTACAATATACTTTTCCTTTAAGTTCATCTGGAGATGGAATTTTGACTCCTTTTGGTAACTTAAGGAAGTTAGCCGTAAGCAAATGATCAAAAATATCATCTGCCTTAGTTAAATCGAAAAAGTATTTCCTATGAAGGTCTTTCTTTTTAAACTGTTCGTCAATTGTTGTATCCTTATGAATTAATGCTTCACAAATCACAGGTTCTTTCCCCACAATCTCTGCTGCATCAATCTCATAATTAGGATCTCTATAATATGTCTTGTACGATGCATTATTTCGATCTTGTTCCTCCTCTAGTAATGCTTCATACCTAGACACCTTATAAGTTAGTTCCACCAAGTCTCTGAATTCAGTTGAGTCAAACTTCTTTCGAAGCCTAAACTCTAAGCCATTTTGAGCCAATCTCACGAATTCTGGCTCTAGTAGGATGACTCTACATTTATTTCGAGCCCTTTTAAATCTGGCAATAAACTGGGTAGCCTTCTCTTCAGGCCTTTGACTCAATCTTGCCAAGTCTGCCATGGAAACCTCTGGCTCCGATTGGAAGAATTGGGCATGAAATGCCTCTTCCATTTGTTGTCACGTTTGGATAGAGCCAGGTGTAAGGTTAATATACCATACAAATGCTCCTCCAGTTAAGGAATTTGGGAATAACCTTAACTTCATATAGTCATTATTAGTAAATTCACGGCATTGAGCAGCAAACCTAGCAATATGCTCCACTGTTGACTGGTTTCCATTCCCATAAAAAAGGACAAAATCTGGTATCTTGAAACCTCTTGGGTATTCATGTACCCTATCTACCTATTCTGGGTATGGTTTCCTGTACACAGGAGTCTGGACCCCCCGAGCCATCAGTCCACACATCTCTCTAATAATATCAGCAATTTGGTCCCTAGGGACCATATTTGGTACCTGCTGAACCACTACTGGAGAGACAAACACAGGATTTGGTTGACAAACTTGTGCCTGTGGTCCTCTTGGTCCATAAGGTGGTATATTTGGGACTGGTTGTTCCTGTGGTGCAGGTTGCTATTGGGGGTGTGGGTAACCCCTTTGAGCCTGTCCTGCGAAAGGACCTGTGAAAGGTACTGGAACAGGTGTTGTGTCTTTTCCATTTGTAGGAAAACCTTCCAACCCCCGGGTATAAATTCGAATAAGGGATTAGTGAGCCCCCTCGTGCCAGGTATGGCTTCGAACATGGGATTTGGAACCATTCTTATGCCATTTTCTTTTATTGAGCCAGATCCACCAACTTGCATGGCTTCACTGTTCAGTATTGATGTATTTTGACCTGCTATAGGCCTCGAAATAGGTTCGTACCAAGACTGAGGTGATGGTCATTCACAATTCTGATTACTAGTTTGACCATTAAAATGTCCATTAACTTGCATAGGCTGTTTATCTCTAGCCAATCTTTGCTGAGGGACATTTGGAACTTCCTCCATGTGTCTTGCATTTTTTGGTTAGTGGTTATTCATTCGATCCAAAAAGGATGTTGCCCACCTTTCCATCGTGTTCATTAACTGCTATCCCATGGCATCTACTAGGCCACCCCATGGATTTATTGGCTGAGCAGATAGAACAGTGGATGGTCCAATTCCTTAGTCTCGTTCAATATTATGAACATGTGGTATTTGTTCTGAAGTGCTGATCTGTTCGACCATAGGTTCTGATAAAATGGGAGTTTCCACAGGATGTGTTATCACATTATCCTCTAGATTAGGTATCTCTACCTCTCCTTCCACGCCTTCTTCCAAGCGTTCATTTTCTCATTTTCTCCTATGTCTAGCCATTTCAATTAGTCCCACTAGGCGTGCCAAAAAATATATGTTGGCTTTTTGGCTTTCGAATGTTATTTTTATAATTGCGAGCGTGCCAGCAAGGATCAATCAGTCCTTACAGAAAATTAATTGCCAACAAATTATTAGACGATTGTATTTTAGTTCTTTCAGCTTCAATGAAGAGGACTTTTATTGGTGGCTTGATTTAGGAGAATTAAGAAAAATAACAATTAAAGGGAGAACAATTGAAGCATTTCATTAGAATGAAAAACTTACAATGATCCAAACTCAGCCTCGTAGAGGTTTACAGCAATAATCTACTACTTGAAACTACTCCTATGAACGAAGTGCAATGCAGGAATTTAAAGTACAGGAAATGTAAGACTGGAAATGTAAAACTGGAAATGTAAAGCTGGAAAGAAAATAAAGTAGAATAAGACTGATTTTTTGGATCTGAGTCTGGGGGTTTTTTCTGGGGCCTTCTCTGTTATTTATACTTCTCAAGGATGACCATCGAACTGCACTTTCAACCGTCGAACTGCTCCTCCATGATCGCTGATCATGTTGCTTTATAATTAGCTCCACTATGCCATCACTTGCAGTTAGGCTTCCCTCCTAAATTTCAATTTGAATGTGAGTAATCGTTGAAGCCACATCACTTTGCATCTCTTTGTTGATTCAATGTTACTCAGATCTTGTATTAACCAATACTAACTGCCACGTGTACGATCATGATCGAAGACTTAAATAGTCTTCTTGTATTACCCTTATTCTGCCACGCGTCGAATTGTAATTGGCTTGTACAAAATATGTAGCCAACAAATATTATAACATATGTTAGTATATTAATTGGTATATCAAATGATTCAGGGTTATTCAAAACATTTTTAAAATTTTTTTTACTATTATTTTTCTTTGTGTATATCAAATCTCTTTGACTATAAATATTTTAAGAGCTTTGGGTTTGTATCTTTGAAAAAAAATTAAGAGCTTTGGGTTTGTATCTTTGAAAAAAAATTATGTTTGTATGTTTATAATTTGTGTTTTCAAAAAATTGGTTTTTTGTTTTCTTAATGTTTTATGTTTTTTAAAAAATAAATCAGCATTCTTAAAATTTGTTGTTTTTTTTAAAATAGCAGTATTAAATTTGATTTTTTTAAAATAAATAAATATATATATATTTTTTGCAGTTTTATTATTTTATTATTTATATTAATACTTTATTATTTTTATTTGTGTATATCAAATCTTTTTTATTTTAAGTGTTCTAAAAGTATGAGTTTGTATTTTGATATTTTGTATGTACACTGTTAATTATACTTTTTATTCTCTTGATTAAAAACTAAAAAAAATTAAAAAGTTTCATTATGTTATTAGGTTCTTTGGAGGAAAAAATAGACTATTCTTTTTCTTAGTTTATATCAAATCTATTTCACTGTAACTATTATTTTTCTTTATGTAAATCCAATCTCTTTTATTGAAAGTATTTTTTTTTTTATGGCTACTGTAAAGAGTCTTGGGTTTGTAATTTTTTTTTAAAATTTTGTTTATTTATTATTTTTATTATTATTATTATTATTATTTGCATGTGTTTTTTTTAAAGAAAAAATTTAGTATTCTTAATATCAAATATTACATTACACATAGTTATACTATTATACATACGATTCATATGTACATATTTGGGGGCCCTACCATAACTCTTTATATTTACAATAATATCACTATCACAACATTTTTATAGTATTTTTTGTATAAATTTTTATATATGAATATAAATTTTTATTTTTATTTCTACCATCATTTTTTTTTTGGGTCTATTCACCCACATTTATTACAGTATTACCAAACACTATCATTCATGTAAAATCTAATCAAACACCTAATCAAACTTCAAAGCACAAAAATACAATGCATATATATAGTTTATACAAAAGAGAAATGTTTTTTGTCTCGAATTTTTCCGTCCCTAATGCCCCTAATGTCCAAAACGACGTCGTTTTGGGCATTAGTTTTTTTTTTTTCCCCTTCTTCTTCCATTTTCGGACTGAACCAGAGGGAGAGGGAGAGGGAGAGGGAAAGGGAGAGAAAGAGAAGAGAGGAGGAGAGAGGGAGAAAGAGAGAGGAGGAGAGGCCCCCTCCTGTGCCTCGCCGCCGCCGATCGTCGACCACCGCGATCGTCGCAGCACAGCGATCGTCAGCTCCGGCCCCGCCTCCGCCTCGCCTCCGCCCGGTTGATATGGCCCCCTCCAGTCCCCCTCCCCCTCCCCCTCCCCCTCCTCCTCCTCCTCCTCCTCCTCCTTCGTCTTCCTGGTTCTGCTGGAAAAAAAAAAAAAAAAAAAAAAAAAAAAAAAAGGAATTCGGGGCATTCGGGGGAGCTCAGATTCGAGCTTCCAACCGGTTCTGTATACAAAAATGTACTCCACACCCACATGAAGTTTTTAGAAATAATTTTTTGAGTTTAATTTATATTTTTATATTTGTAATAATTTTAAAAATATTTTAATCTAGTTATTTTTACTTTTTAGATCAATTTAATCTAGATATATTTAAAAAGTATAAAATTTGTATAAATTTTTTTTAAAAAAAGCATTGAATAAAACAAAATAAGATAATGTACTAAATTTTTGTATTTTTATAATTTTTTGTATTTATTGAATTTTAAAAAAAAAACCACAAATATATTTAGATTAAGTGTACCTAAAAACATAAAAATAAAAAAATCAATAAAAATAAAAAAAACAGGAAAAAAAAAACTCAATTTTTTTTTTTTGTAAATTAAACCAAAGAAGATGATTGTTATTTCTTTTGAAATGACATAAACGAAATATCTGTATTATTTTATATGTATAAATGTCAAGGGATAAATATGTTATTTTAATTTGATAAGAAGTTAAGTATAATTTTTAAAATGTGAGGGGATTTGTATTAAACAGAAATCTCAGGATGCTAGTGTAATTTCCCCTAAAAAAAATACTAACAGGTGGCAGGGTTATAATTAAATCATTGTGTTAACAAAAAATATACAAATTTAGAAAATGAATTGTTTAAAAAATGAAATGTCCGATATTTTTCTGGGTGTTTTTAATCTCTGTTACTATTTAGTTTTGTTTTCAGATTTTTTTTTAAATAGAAATTAATTTTTGGAAGACTTATTTATAAGTCCTTTTTCAGACACGTTTATGTAGGTGTCACGTTACGTTACGTTTATGTAAGTATCACGTCACGTTACGTTTATATAGGTTAAGTCCTGTGTAATTTCTTATAGAGTCTCAAGTCCTATTTAGATAGGAATGTATTCCACAAGATCCTACATAAACGTAACGTGACGTGACACCTACATAAACGTAACGTAACGTAACACTTACATAAACGTAATGTAACATAACGTGTCACGTTACATTTTGCAAACTTAATGAGTTTTTATTTTTTTAAATTGAATGTGAAAATGTTGCTGGTTTATGTTGGTGTCACGTTACGTTCATATAAATATGATCTATGGCAACATTCAATAAGTGTCACGTTACGTTACATTTATGTAGATATGATCTATGGTAACATGCAAGGTGTCACGTTACGTTTATGTAGGTGTCATGTTACGTTTATGTAGGTGTCATGTTACGTATAAGTGTTACGTAACATTTATGTAGGTGTCACGTTACGTTACGTTTATATGGATATGATCTATGGTTACATTCAATTTTCTATACATGATTTTACTATTATTTATGATATTAACAACTAATATTGAGAGTAAATGTGTCAACAAACTTCCCACAGGACTTATGGGAACATAAGTTTTTTAGTAAGACCATATGTAGTATAAGTCTCCCTAATAAGACTTATAAATAATTTTCCCATAATTTTTTTAAAATAAAAATAAAAAATATATTTGAAAATTTTCAAATATGAGTTCTGTTATCATAAAAGATAAAAGTATGTGAAAATAATATGCATTTTTTATTTTACATTTTTTACACTAAATTAGTTTTTATTTTACTTTTTTTGAATTTTTTTATAAAAAACAAAATTGTATACCATATACACCCTTTAATGTATGCAATTTAACAATTACTGTTCGTAACTTTCAGTAGTTTAAGGTTAAAAACATCATAATTTTCACTACAAAATTTTGTAACATTCTTATGATAAGGGTATGCATAGAATAAGATTAAACTGTTTGTTAAAAAGGTGGTGTTTACAACAATAAAAAAAGAAAAAAAATCTTTGTCAATTTTTTTATTTTTAAGGGAAAACATATGGTTACCACAAATTGACATAATTTTAATATAAAATTTCGTAACGTCAAGTACAAAATGTTTAATCTCATCACAAATTAACGTAATAAAAAATGTAGTAATCAAGCCACAATTTTTTGTAACATCAATCACAAAATTTTAGACATTTTATTATATTAATTTGTGACGATATTACGTATTTTGTAATTAATATTATAAAATTTTGTCATAAAATTATTTCAATTTGTGATAGGGTGCATAGGATAGTTTTCCCTATTTTTATAACAGAATATAAATTTAAAAAAAAGAAGAAAAGTAAGGGAATAATTATGGCAGAGAAGCTAATCATCTTGTTTGATTTCATAACTCAAGATTCACTTTTCAGATAATTGAAATTTTTTGTTTTTTGTATTTTTTTTGTTTTATTGAATTTTTTAAATATTTTAAGCATTTTTTTTAAATTTTTAGATACACCTAACATAAATACACTTGAAAAGTACAATATTTGTGAAAAAATCTTTAAAAATTTCAATAAATACCAAAAATATAAAAAAAAAATAATACAAAAATTTGGTACATTTTTCACATTTTTCTATATGGGTAAATTACACTTACACCCCCTAAAGTTTGGATTTAATACATATCACTCCTTGACGTTTGGGAAATTACACTAACCCCCTGTCATTGTAATTATTTAAACGGGATAAAGACATTAAACTCATGCACTCTCTCTTTTTTTTGCTTTGCTTTACTTTCTCTTTTTTTTCGCCTTTCCTTTACTTTTTTTTTTTTTAATATAATTTGCTCTGTTTTTCTATTAGGAGTTGTTACATTTTATATAAGCAGGGAGGTTTGTGAAATGAAATTATTAACCACATGGGTGGAAATGTAATTTTCTAAACGTCAAGGGGTGGGTAGTAATTGAACCAAATCTCAAGGGGTGTCAATGTAATTTACCCTTTGTATATTTATTGATTTTTTAAAATATTTTTTTAGAAATATTTTACTTATTAGATACATTTAAATAAGGTACATCTAAAAAAGTAAAAACAAAATACTTCAAATTTAAAAAATATTCAAAAAAAATACAAAAAATAAAAAATTTAATTTCTAAAAAATTAAAGCCAAACATAAAGAATAATTTCACTAAGCTTTAACTTTTTAAAAAGCATACTTTTTTAAAAGTAGCTTTTTAAAGCAACAAACAAGGAATTGCAATCGCACTTGAATCACATGATACGAAGAGTCTACTGGTTTTACATAACAAAGTATATGCAAATAATATGTACTTTTTTTCTTCTTTTTTTTTTTTCTTTTTTTTGTTGTATGTGTGTGTGTAAATTTATAGCAATTGATAGCATTTTGCAGTATATTTCATCAATTTCAAAATTTTAATTTTCCACCAATCTTTTCAACAAATTTCACTGTTTTCCAATGTACCTAATGAACAGGCTAATACTTCCAGATTGTTGGAATGGACAACAATTTCCGAGAATCAACTAGCCAGCTCAACCCAAAATTATTTGAGTTCCGATTCGTAGCTCGAATTTGGAAGCTCGAATTTAGCTCGAATTCGGAGAAGAAGAAAAAGACAAGAAGAAGAAGGAAGAAGAAGAAGAGGAGGAGGAAGAAGAAGAAGAAGAAGAAGAAGGAGAAGAAGGAAAAGAAGAACTGGACTGGAGGAGCCAACAAAATCAGGTGGATGCGGAGGCAGAGGTAGAGGCAAAGGCGGAGGCGGGGCTGCGATGCGACAATCGACCGACGAGCGATGAGCTGCCGACGAGCTGCGACGCCGACGACGACGACTCTGTTTCTCTCTCGCCTCTGCTCTTCTCCTGTGTTCAACGAAGAAGAAGAAAAGAAAGAAAGAAAGAAAAAGAAGAAAAAAAATTCAAAACCTAAAACGACGTCGTTTTGGGTTTCGAGCCGAATTCGGGGCACCAAATTCGAACTACGAGTCATTTTTCAAATTATTTACCCAACTTCAACACCTTTTATAAAAGTCAATATGTATTGTATTGAGTTCAGATATATTTTATTTCAATTTTCTTTTTCCTTTTTTCTTTCTTTCTTTTTTTTTTTTTTTTGAAGTTAAAGAATTTGTTAGTGCAATGTTACAACTTCACACGGTGGTGGAAATGTTTGTTCTTGGTAGCGATGGGTGTGAACGTTTTAAACTTCAATCATCTTTTGCAGGGCATAAATGAAGAACTTCCCCCAAATAGGTCACCTAATAAGGGTGATCAACATGGCAGTGACATACCATGGATGGTGCCAAACGGTGATGGGGTGCTTCGGAGATCATGTTACAGAGAGGAGAAGAGTCCTCTCCATGGTAGGAGTAGGTCACCGTCGAGAGTGGGTCGTCATCGGGAGTGGGTCGCCAATCTCCGGTGAGGCTGGGTTTGGTGGAGGAGAAGGGGTGAGAGTGAGGCTTAGTGAAAGTGAGGTCAAACAAGTGTGTATAATCTATTTTATAGCTCAAATGAATTGATCAGTGTAAGGAACATGTTTTTCACGATCTTCACCTTTTTTCTTCGCAATAAGTGTGTCTTTTTCTTCAATTCTATCCATTTCTTTAATCAACCCTAAACCCTAATTCTATCCATTTCTTTAATTAACCCTAAACCCTAAAAACAATGGATATATATGTGTGTGTAGTTTGAAATGAGCAAATCTACATTTTGTTCAGTCTCAATCTCGCTCATCCCTCATCCCCTGAAAATGTTCAGGCCTATGTTCTTGAATTTTGGTCATATGTTCGGAAGTTCAATATTGAAAAAAATACAAACCATTTTTGTCGTGTTTTTCAAAAAACTTACCCACACCATCAAAGTTATGAACCTTCTCTAAATTTACATTGTTGTACTTCTCGTCTCATGAAATTTTAGTTGCCAGAAAAACTTTCACTTATTATCAATATCAAAGAAGTGTATGTAATCAAATGGTTGTCACCATTGCCGCCAGAATATCACCGCCAAAAGGTTTTCAAGATTTTAAGAGTGTGATTTGGGAAAGATGGATGAGAGGTGATGAAAATGGGTGTTCTCATAAATCCTATCTCATGATTTAGTGGGTGAGTGAGCATAATTGTGAGATGAGATGTCCTAAAATGATTGATGTTCTCTTTAATAATTTTATTTAAGATTATTATTATAATAAAAAAAATAAAAAAAGGGGTGCAAAATAATAAATAGAGTGCTAATAACAACACTCAAAAAATAAAAAAGCAAGTTTCCCTTAACCCTTGTAGTACATGTGCACACAATACCCATGTCACTTGGACATAAACAATCAACTCCATGTGATTTGTGGACTAAAATCTAAAACACAATCCTAACTTCCGTTGACGTACTTCTAAATAGAATTTAATATTCTCATTACCCCTATCTGTGCACATAATCCCCTATTATTTGAACACGTAGGCACATGTAATACAATAATCTTATGCCACAAAATGAAGGAAAATAGATTGCATTTAGGGACTTGCATAAAGTAGGTGAGGTGGCATAAAGTGCCAGATGAACAACTCAAGCAGTTTCGATCAGAAGTATATTACAAATAGTTCCTTACAGGAAAATGAAGGCATACATGACAATTTTTGTATTTAAAAAAACACCACTAAAATTAAAATTTCACATCATCATACCTGGAATCTGGATTCATGGATAGAAATGTATCCAGAAAGTCCACAGCTTCCGAACTGCTTAAATGGAATGTCTGGCAAAGAAGATATATAATCTAATTAATCATTCCAGTCATCCATCAATGATGAACTAGGATATTGTATAAAAATGGAGAAATTCAGTTTAGAGAGGGATCAATGTATCTAGAATAATTGATGGTAATCAAATTCCTTGAAGCCTCCTCCTGCACTTTAAAGATACAAAGATAATTTATTGCAAACCAACAAAAATGAATAGGCAATCAAAGACCAATGGAAGTAAGCTCTCCACAGAATCCATAAAACCAAAGTGTTACCACAAAACTTTAACACCCTAACAAATTATGTTTTGGAATGGACATTTCAAAACATGGTACATTTTTGTTCCAAAACCGTAAATTTAATGATCTCAAAAGGTTTTTCAAATATATTTCCTTGAAGGTTTCTGCAGGAGGAAAAAAAAAATTAAAAATGAACTAAAATCTAAGGTGAGTAGAGTTTTGAAAGGACAAAACGTCAAAAATGGGTGACAGACATAAAATAAGTAGGCAAGCTCAATAGAGTGCTCTTGACTACAGGAACACACAATATGCATTCTAGGTGTTTACATGAGCACCCAAAAATTCTTCTTCGAAGTCGTATGTAAATTACAAGTCTATAAAGCTTACTTTTTATTTTTCATCATTTTAACCAGAAGATACAAAAGCATACTCCATTTTTTTCTTTCTAAAATGTGTTATACATTTATATTAAATATACATATATATATATACACACACTCAAAAAACAAGATACTCAGGATATGATATCACCTATTGGGCGAAAGCACATAATGAAGTCTTTTAAGGTTGGGCACAAAGTCAACACAAAGAACAATTATTTTTGTGGTTAACCGACAATTTTTTTTGGAATAGAGAATGTCAAATATGGTTCACCACAACTTAACATGTACAAAATGCCACTAACTAGGACCATTTCACATCAACTTCAGAACAGAATGGAGTGGATAGTGACATTTTTTGGAATACATACAAAATAGTCAAATAATTGGTTTCTAAAGTTTTGACTTGTTTGACCATACCGATGCAGGTCCATCCCACAAACAGTTAAATTAACTTATGCAAGACACTATGCTTATTCACACATTCCATTAAGCATTCAACAAAAAAAGCCCATCTCTCAGCTTGAGGAGAATGGTCAGTAAGTTATGTAGTTTGTCTTTGTGTTCTATGACTGAAATTGTTCTCGTTGTATCCTAAGATATGACTATATTTGCCGGGGAAACAAAAAAAAAAAAAAAAAAAAATTTGTCTTCAGCATAGCAATTGATGTAGGATGATTAGGGACAGCCACAACAGTGGGCCTTTGGGGCTGATTTAATTGGATTTTATGGCTGAAATTGCAATAAAAGTACAGGGAACAAGTAGTATTTGTTTAGGACAAATAATGGGTAAGAGTTTAAGCATGAAAAGCTGGGATTTTGGCACTGTTTAGAGGCCATGAACAGTACCCGTGAACGGTGTTTTTTGGGCTGTTAAAACTTAAAAGTGCAGAAAATAAAAGCAGGACAGAAGAAGAAGAAGCAGAAGAAGAAGAAGAAGAAGAAGAAGAAGATAGACCTAGGAATCACTATTAGAATTCCTTAGGCATCACACAATCCATAAAGAAGCTTTAAAAGCTCTAAAATTCTCCAAAAGATCAACTCCATTGAATTAGAAGCATTACATGACTTATAGACTTTGAGACTTCCTAAACCAACTATAACCAAAAAAAGAATCTACTAAAATATCTTTAACTTCTAAAACCAATTTAAAACTAAATAAGAAACATAAATAAAAATTGATCAAATAACTTCACCCATAAGATAACCCATGGGCGACCCACACAACACATTCAAAAATTCTACAAATTACCAAAATACCCCTAAACTTAACATCTTAGAAAACATAAGTATAATTATAAAATAAGACTTTAATAATACTAGAAATATAATTATAAAATATTTCTATCAATTTCTCTATGAAATCATGTTAATGTCCAAGTATCATCACTTCTTTGAATTTAGCCTTCCTTGAACTTCTTACACTCGGCATTAACAATAAATCTAGATTTCTAAAAAAAGTGACTGAAGGCAACCTTCCAAATAACTGTATTACTACGTACAACAACAATGAAGATATACGAATCTAACTATAGTTTCAGCATAATATGACACAATAAAAGTAGTCATATATAAATCATTCAATTAAAACTCACTGATTCCACCCTTGCCATTTCAACAGTATATAGTGTGGGATTGTCCTGCAAAGAATACAAGTGACAAAATTTAGGGTGGACTCCAAAGAAGACTTCACACACCCCAGAGAGAGAGATGCAACTTAGTTCTATGAAAAATGCAGTATTCTACTGGTTGTTTCCATCATATACATGTGTGAAAATGCTTTAGGATGTTTTTTTAAAAAATACATTGATATAACTTTTTTTCCTTTTCTTCTCCATATTGACAGCCCATTGGGCTGTCATTAGGATGGCCCTTTAAATAATTTAGCATTATACAAGGTGAGAAATTTACAAGAAGTTTTCAAAGTAGGTATGAAAAAATATTAAAGAAACCAATGAAGCAAAAGTTGCATCAGTAAAGTTCCTAGACAGTTTTCTAAGACTAGGCAATAAACACTCTAAACAAGAGTCAATGTCGCCAAACAAGGTATATACTCCATGGAAGGAGAAAGGCAAATTTAGCAAGATAAAATACTCTTCCATCAAAGTTGAAACAGACAGTGGAGAAATGAAGGCTGTTAAAAATTAAACACACAAGAAACATATCAAAGTTCATGTCTAGGCAAGATTCATGAAAACATTTTGAGGGTCCACCTTGAGAATAATACCTCAAGGTTACAACTGCTATAGGAACCAAGCAGCTAGAGCCTTGAGTACACTTTGTTTGGAGCTCACAAAAGCTAGATTGCTGAGCTAAACAAAGTAAGTGCATGTTCTTTGAATCAACCCATTTAGAAGAAGTCAAACTTGACAAACCATGCACACCAAATATGTTACTAGCTGCTCATATGACACCCTTTCTTTTGTGACATTTTTGGTATTCAAATTGGTTGCATGGAGTTTAAACCAAATAATGCATATGCACAGTCATGTCGTTGGCCAATAGAAATTATCAATGGATGGGAAAAGAGAGTTGAAGTACAATATGAGAGGCTGCAGGAATTTTCATCCAATTCCAAATATCAGGCAGGTCATTATGATAATTTTACTCAAGTTTTGTTAAAGGTGATGGATGGACAAAGTGAGAAGCCATGCACCATGTCAAAAAATACTTACTTTCCCAAACATTTTACCCAAAGGCCCCTATTCCTCTGTCTTTCAGCCAACATAAAGCTTATCCAAGCTGAGCAGCCCAATCTTTCTCCAAAAACTTTGAGCTGCGCTTGAGTAAAGTTGGAATAGCTCTTGCCAAGTTTGAAAACCATCCAAGCAGCTAGATGTATACTTGAGAATTAAGACAGCCAGATATATTGCTTGTTTTGGCTTATCTACACCTTAACTAAAGATTCAAGGTGTATATTTCATGTGCTATATGACTCAGACATATTCCACCAAACATCAACATAATGTATACTCTTCTTCCCAAAAAATTAGGACTTCAAATTTCATTTTCAGGTTTGTTTATTCTTTCATGTTCCACTAATAACAATTTATTGCTTACTAAAACAAATAGAAAAGAAAACAATTTACATGGACTTTAATTCTGCCAAGGAGAATTTTCCATCTCAACTGAAGTCTTGAAAAATCTACAATACCTTTTACTGGAACACTAGTTTTTCCAAGACTTTTCTATTGTGTTCTTCACCTCTATATTTTCAATTAATTTGTGATCCTTCCTCAATTCAGTAACATATAGCTTAGTCAATAGTCATTAATAAAAACATTCATTCAACTTATTTATTTTGGAAGAGAGGAATTATAAGAGTTAAATGGAGTGCTTCAAGGCCTACACCTAATACATTATGAGATCTAAAGGAAAGGTAAATTCCATCATTACGGCTGCATCAAATATTCAAGGTCCATTGCAAAAAAGGCCCTCCAATTAAGTTGAAGAGCTGAAATCAAGTACTTCATAAAATGTTTGAATGGAGTACAAGATCATTTTTGCAGACCTAAAAGCAAGATAAACTAGAAATGGCAAAACACATGGAGCAAGAAAAGTGACCTGTTTGGACTCAGAAGCTTTTGCAAGCAGCATGATGTCCCCATAGGAATGAGATGTTTGTACAACATTAAGAGCGGTAGCTATAACATGGCTAGTCTGCATATATCCATCAAGGATGAAGTGATAGATTAAAAATTCAATAATCCACAAATAACTTAGAAAGAATGATATATATACTCAAGGCAGCTCAAGTGGCAAATCAAGCCAGATCCCAAATGGAATGTGCTGTTAGATAATCATCAAGGTCACAAAAATATAATTCTTCTCCATTTACCCCCATTACAAAGAAAAACTTCTAAGAATCAACAGTTCGGAGCCAGAAACAACTACTAAACAATTCACCACTAATATCAACCTTCAATTATACATAATTTACACTAACAAACATGTGTCAAACACAAAACTGGATCATAGTAACCAAATTACAAATACCATAATGAAAGCAAAACCACAATAGTTAATTTAAGGAACGATTCTAAAAATAATTTCATAAAAAAAATCTAATAAACGTCTGCTTTCATCACTATACTAAAATTCCATAAAATGCTAATAAAATTAAACAATTGATTCCATAAATTATAAATGCATAATATTTTCCTTCATTAAAATTTTGAACAAATTTAATTGAGATATATCCTTAGAACAAAAGGTTTGTTTAGTTAATTTAGTTGAAGAAACAATACCCACTGTGTTTGTGGACAATTCCTTTTTAATGCCACAAGTTCTCTTCTCCTTTTTTTTCCCTTTTTTAAATATAAGCATAAATCCTCTCCTAAATTGTCACATAATGCCGTAATCATCTCCTTGGATATTAGGACAATAGTGATGTATAAGGGAGGTAATACCTGAACACCTACAAAATAATTCAAAGAAAGAAGAAAATGAAAAAGAATAACTAAAAGATTAGGAGAAAAATAAAATTTGAGTATATATTAATCTCTATGCTTTATGAAATTAGCTCATACTTTTTAGTATACAAGATTGACCTCACTTAAAATAAAATTTTCCAAAAATCTGAATAGCAATGTCAAATTTTCAAAGTTTTAGTGGGGCCACTTGACCCAACTTTGTTATATGTGGCTCTACCCCTAGGAATCAAGGCAGTACACCAACTGCTACTAAAAGAGTACAAAAAGGGAAAATTTCCCAAACGAAAGACTGCCTTTAGGAAACTGTTCCTCCAATTGTAATAAGTTTTTTTTTTTTTTTCTTGTTTGGGAGAGGGGGGGGGGGGGGGGGTGTTTAAATAACCAAACTTTATTGAAAAGGCATTAAGGCGATACAAAGAATACAAAAATACAGACCAACAACTAATTAAATCTTCCACAAAATCTACAAATGCCAAAACATCCGAATCGACCGAAAGCGTAACCCTTGACATAGCACATATAGAAGGCATGAGGGCTGTTGCAACTTGCACGTGTAATTACACCCAATTTTATTTGGTACCATATGCCATTTGTTTGGAACCAAATAACATGAAAAGCGTAGACAACTCATGCATGAAATGCTTTTTGACATGGATTTATCTTTAATATATACAAGGAACAAATTTTCATTTGTTTCCATTGAAATGGCTGAAATGCTTCCATTTCCTAAGAGACCGAAACGCAACACTAGTGGAATAATAAAATTCTAGTGTTACCATTGAAATAGATCAAAACATAGTGAAACACACCAAAACATAGTGTGATATTTAGAAATTTTCATAAAACGTTTATTACTACAGTTTAAGTAAATTTTTAGACCTTATTGGAAACTTTTTGTTTAATAAAATTGAATTGTTTGACAATACTTAATAATTTTAGTTCATAGCAACATTAGTGTTTTTAATTCTTTTACGTTAATGACTATATTTTTTTAATAGATCAATTAAGGCTTTTATACATTTAGATATATTTCAATTTATATTTCCAAACATTTCTATTTTTTCTTCATTTCATAAAATGTTTCTGAAATGTTTTTGTTTCCGTACTATTTGAAACAACACACCAAAATGAAATTTTGATCATTGTATATATATAATATTACTTAAAATCGGAATCATCAATTGGCTGATTCTTTGTGCACAAAGGGCAGGCTTCCACACACAAAAGACATAGCACTACACAAATTCAATTACAATATTTATGGTGTGTTAAACATCCACTGGTTCTAAATTACTTCAGAAATTAAGCATATGAAATACAAAACATGTTAACAATATACAGAAAATTAACAAAATTGTATGTAATGTGCCCATTAAAAACTTTGATCTATAAGAATATAATTAATATTAAAAATATATTAACTAAAACCATTAAGGCAACAAAAATTAACCAAATAAGGTAGACTCACCCTCTGAGCAAAATGGGCAGCATTTTCCTTCTGATTTTCAAGGGTTGAAACAACAGGAAGATATTCTACCTGTACAATTTAATAGATAACCTCATTCAACTTTTTACAACATACAAGTTATACAGTAACCAAAATTCAATTTATAATATAGTCAGGACACATCATACATATGCATGTACATTTAACCTGATGCATAATCAATATTGATGATCTGCAAGAGTCAGTTAGTTAAAAA
The DNA here is from genome assembly GCA_036172215.1 of Camellia granthamiana. Taxonomy (NCBI): domain Eukaryota; kingdom Viridiplantae; phylum Streptophyta; class Magnoliopsida; order Ericales; family Theaceae; genus Camellia; species Camellia granthamiana. The sequence goes on along the minus strand of CM069908.1, from coordinate 14,186,436 downwards.
TAGCAAATCGAGACATCACATCACCATAGCAATCTATATGTATGAAAGCCAAGCTTACTACATTTTCAGTATATGCAACTATAGATAATAAATTAATAAAATAAAAATAAAAATCACTCATCATACCTCCATGAAATTGTGAAATTGTGTGAACATTCTAAACATGAGCATTCCCAAAGCAATATTTCCCCTAAACAAAATGAAAAGCCATATGATGCAAGTCAGGTAAAGACATTACAAAAGGCAACACCAAAACGGTTTTAACTAAAGAAAATTCTTACCAGGATTGGTCAAAGTGTACATGGGGATAGCGAACAATCACTGGCTGGACAGGATATCCAGGAACAAATGCACCAAGTTGGAAAGAAATTAGCACTCTTCCATTTGTTGTGGTTCCCTCGGGAAATAAAAGCAAACGAGGAAACCTATCGGAAGAAGCCTTTCTCTGTATTCAAATCCTTGAAAGCACATTTCTGTATCAAATTCTTTTTAGATTGATAAAACTTAATACTCTGAATTCTTTTCATACAAAAAATTTTACAACTGCAAATATACATTCAAAAAGCCATTGCTTTTGCTTATCAAAAAAAAATAAAGCCATTGCTTTCAGTTTCCATATTTATTAGAGCAGCTCACCAAAATGAAATTTGGACCCTTGATATGCGTATATTTGTTTGTAACTTGTTAAGTTAGTTCTTACAACAACAAAAAATCAGTTTAAATTTTCTAAGCATTTGCAAACCGCTTACATAATTTCACAGCATTTCATTCTCTCCTCTTTTTTTTTTTTTTTTCGAACATTACCCTCATTTAACCCACCCAAAATTCCCGCCTTCAACAAGAATTTGTACTAGCTTAATCACCTTCAATCTCATTTTTCCCAGTCACTATACAAACAACAACTTAACAAATACAAAAATAAATTATTAAAGGCTAGACTAGAAAACCCTAAAACACTAACTTTTGACATAAATATCAAAGTGTAGGGGTTAAATTAAAATAATGCGAAGTCTGGGTGCCAAATTGAAAAACGCGTAATAGTTTGGGAATCATATTTCCTCAAAATATAGTTTATCTCAGAAAATCATAATCGACATTGAAAAGTGAAAACATTACAACATAAGCATTGTGAGAGAAAAGTACACAAAGAAAGCCACCAGTTTTATTTAATCATCAATTGGTTCATAACAGTCAATGTCAACCAATACACGGAAAAAAGGAAAGACAATGGCATATGCTTACTAAATAAGTTCATCATCCTAAATAACTAAAGGAATTCACAACATAGTTCAGCAAGAGAAAGAATCACGTTTAATAAATAGTTCGTAAAGGCAAAGAAACTTACTACCTTTATTTCATTGACAGCATGCTTCCTTGATGTTGGTGAGGACCTATTAACATATACAACCTAACAACATAGAGAAATGATAAAAAAACAATATTTGCTAACGCATTTATTGCACTCAAATGCACAAAAATAAATCTGAAAATTAAATATATAGTAAATTCACCAAGACAAACCAATAAGTGTGCCAACACAAGTAAAAAGCTTTAATACACATAATGGATAAAAGATTACCTGCATTGCTCTGATAATGGTTCCAACCAAAGGTATGGAATCATGGGACTCGGAAGCAACAATGGTGGGAAATAATTCATAGAAAAAGAAAATAGGATCAATATATGATACATGATTGGATACAACTATAGGAGTGGTCTCCCTTGGAGCAGGTCTTCCTCTATGTTTTATCCAATGGTAGTTGCACCATCGAAAGAAAAGATCATATTCAGTTTACAGTTAACAAACTTGGTTTTTCAAAGGTTTCCAAAAAAAACAAACCAAACAAAAAAGAAAACCAAAATTGTGAACATACGGTAACTAGCAACTAGTAAGAGAGGAAGGAGGAGAAGACAAAAATGAAAAAAGAAGTCTACCATAACAGCATGAAAAAGTCAACATCTCAATATCATTGAACATATTACATTCTAACTGTAACCGAAAACTCACAAAATTTAAAGGCAAAAAAAAAAAAAAAATTCTTAAAACTCCAATTAGAACCTGATCAAACGACATGTATCTAATGCAGTGTTCCTATTGCATTAAAAATTGCAAACTAAGAACAATGCATATGCAAAATAATATAAAGAGAACTTTCCATCAACATAAAAAATTTACGCTATGTTTGAATCTTGAAACTGTGAAGGGAATGGAAAACGAAAGAATAAATAAAGTCAACTATACACATTATTTTTGTATGAGTAACTGAACATAGTCAAATGGTGAACATCTAAGCATTTTCTTTTAATTTTCCTAACCCAACCAAAAAAGAGGGAAAAAAACTTTAAAAACTTATTTTACTTTGTTTTTTCAATCTTTTCTCTTAACAAATCCAAGATAAAAGCAAAACATTAAATACATTGCATGAATTTTGTTTTTGGTTTTTCAAAGAAGGGCTACGAAAATTTAGACGGGCATACATTAAATTTCATAGGATAAAATTGCAAAATGTCATTACAACAATAGGCAAAAGTGCAGTTTTGATCATTTTGAGGTGGGGCCCGTGTGCCTACTGGGCCAATGGCGGCTCCACCACTGTTTGGCTCCAAAGTACCCACAAATCACCACCAATGTTTTCTTAGTTCAATAAATTTTTAATTTGTGATCTACCAGGTTAGCCTATTTGGCCAGAATACTTCACTGGAAGATCAAAACCTTGCAACAGGTTAGCCTGTTTGGCAAATTCCAACTTTATATACATGCAATTTTTCAAAATTTGTGCATGTTATGTCATGTGCCCCCAAACCCAATCCGACCCTCCCAAAAAATTTAAAATCTCATGTTATGACCCTCAAAAAATTTAATATAGAATTCAGTCCATTTGATTGGTATGAAATCATATTTAAAAAATAAAATAAAATATCGTTAAATTCTGCTAGGGAAATGAAATTAGATTCTTAAGTGAATTTCTATAGTTTTTTAATTAGATAACTTATGAAACTTTATAAGCTTAAGCACATTGAATAATATTCAAATAATTACATAAGCCGTGTTTGGTGTAAGTTTAAAATTGATAATTAAAAAAAAAAATTAGAAACTAAAAAGTATATTCTCAAGATAATATATACATATATAAACTGTCCAAACTAAGCTTATAAAAAGTGATATAGCATATGTAAATTTAGACTAGGCATCTATAACTTTTTTATTACAGTTCTGCTAGGTAGCTCGAAAATTCGTTGCCCCAAATGGCTCGAATGCCCCGAACGATATCGTTTTGGCACCTTTTTTTTTTTCCCCTCTTGTTTCTCTCTCAAACGTTTGAGAACCAAACCCTAAAAAACAGAGAGGCGAGGCGACGATGAGAGAAAGAGAGGAGAAGGAAGAGGAAGAGACGACGCCGGAGATGGCTTCGCCAGCCGAATGGAAAGCCGCAATCTGGCCATATCGGAGAAGGAGAAGGAGAACAGGTAGAAGGAGAAGGGGTCGTCGGCCGGTGGGTGTGGTCTTCTCTCTCTCTCTCTCTCTCTGTTTTTCAATGGGTGGTCTTCTCTCTCACTCTACCATCGTTTGTGAGGGTCGCAGTTGTGAGGATTGCCGGAGTGGGTTTGGTAGTTTTTAGAGAGAGAAAGGAGGAAGAATAGGGTCACCGGAGTGGGTTTGATTTTTCTTAAAAAAATAAAATCATTTGTTGAGTTCTCTGCATGTATCATGATCATGATCTATAGAAAAACTAGTGTTTTTAAAGGCTCAACGTGCACCAAGGCGCTGAAGGTCTCTTGGGGCCTAGGCGCAAGACGAGGCACGGGCTTTATTAAAGTAAGACGCACAGTCTTAAAAAAAAATAGATAAATTAACATAAACTAATGATTCATACTAGTACTAAGACAATTTTTAAAATAATAATAATAATAAACAAAGACATATAATTACAAAAAAAAAAATACAGAGACAAGCATGGAAGAGAAGCCAAAAAAAACAGATAAGGAGAAGAAGAAGAAAAAGAAGACTGCTGCTACTCTCATTTTTGCATTATTCCATGTAATAGAGAAGAAGAAGAAAAAGAACATAGAGCAAAGAAGAAGAAGTAGGGAAAAAAAAAACAGAGAGCAAGAAATTGAGTTGAAGCAGTAAAAAGAAAAAAAAATAGAGAGCAAAGAAGAAGCAGAAGAAGAAGAAAAAGAAGAAGAAGAAGAGGAAGAGAGAGAGAGTCGAAGTCGAATAAGCAAAAAAAAAAAAAAAGAAAGAAAACAGAGAGCAACCAGCGAAAAAGACAAAGAAGAAAAATACATACATATATATAGCAACTCGAAGAAGCAACGAAGAAGAAGGGGAAGGAGGAAAAAAAAATACCTAGCAACCAACGAAGGAAGACGAAGAAGAAGAAGAAGAAGAAGAAAAAAGGTTGAATCGAATACCCAGCAACCAACAACTAGCAAAGAAGAAGAGGAGGAGGAGGAGGAGGAGACGAGGAAAAAGAAGAAGAAGAATAACTTATCTCAGTCGAAGTCGAAGTCGAAGTCGAAGTCGAGAGAGACAAGCCCAGAGGAAGAGACGACACAGATTTCTTTGATAGATTAGGGATTTGAGTCGACTGATTTGGGTTGAATTGCATTGTATGAGTTGCAATCCTATGTGGTTGGAGCCTTTCGAACACAGATCAGAACCGTTAGATCAAAATCATAAACAAACAACAAAAAAAAGAAGCCCTCTTAGGCTCGCGCCTTGCGCCTTTCAACGCCTAGCCAAGTCGCGTCCAAGGCACGCGACTTATTAAACGCACCTCACCTTGGGTCCCTTCAGGCGCATTGCTTGCGCCTCGCTACGCCTTGCGCCTAGGCGCGCCTTTCACAACTCTAAGAAAAGAATAATGATTGAGAGCTCGAATTTAACCCCCCCGAATCCCCCTAATCCCCAAAACGACGTCGTTTTGGGGATTTTTTCTTTTTTTTTTTCTTTTTTTTTTCTTTTTTCTTCCATTTTCGGCGAGAGAAGCAGAGGGAGGGAGGGAGACGCAGAGGGGAAGAGAGAAGAGAGAGAGAGAGAGAGAGAGAGAGAGAAGCAGAGGGAGGGAGGGAGGGAGAGAGAGCCGCCGATCGTCGCCCCGCCAGCCACCGATCGTCGCAGATCGCCATCGTCCAGCCCTCCGTCGCCGATCGGCCATGCCCTCCGTCGCCGCGCCATGCCTCGTCGCCTCTGCCATCGCCGACGACCTCCAGCCCTCCGCCTCCAGCCCATTTTTTAGGCCCCCTCTAGTCCCAGTCCCCCTCCCCCTCCCCCCTCCCCCTCCCCCTCCGTCTTCTTCCTGCTCAAGAAAAAAAAAAAAAAAAAAAATGGAATTCGGGGGATTAGGGGGAGCTCGTTTTCGAGCTCCCTAGCATCACTGCTAAGAAAAACAAGTTCTAATCTCTCTTTCTCAATCTCAATAGTTTTGTTTTTTGTATTTTGTATTTAATTTATTTCACAGAGAACTCAATGTCAAGTTTTAATTTAGCACCAAGGACCCAAATCCCATATCCTGGTTGGGAATTTTTTTTCACCATTATTGTTCATTTTACTACCATTGTTAGAAGTTGCATCAATGGAACATATACATTTCCTTATATTATTTGCATATATGGCTTGTCATTGTTGTTGTCTAGACCCAGTTGTTTGCATATATGGATTTTTGTTGCCTAGACAAACCCAGTTTTTTGCATATTTCACAGATTTTCGATTAATTTGGAATCAAATTTTTTGGTTAGGGTTAAGAGATTTAGATTGGAGAGATGATCAGAAACGGTGCTGTTTCGCGGCGGAAGAGCTCGTCGGAGATGATCGAAGAAGGCTTCAACGACGATGTAACACCTTCTGATTGTCATGAAGTTCATGTTCTTGCCGTTGATGATAGCCTCGTCGATCAAAAAGTCATTGAACGATTTCTTCACCAGCAACACCATTGTTCATCAAGTCAAGCCTTCTCTCACCACTAAAACTTCACTCAAAGATTTCAGATAAAAGCTTGGGTCTGAGAGATGGGTCTGAGAGAGAGAGAGAGAAGATATATGGGCTCTGGCACATTTGGGTCGTTCAAGCCACAAGTTTCGAGCCACAAAACATTATTGTTTTTATTAGGGTAATTGTCTTATATTGATTTATATTTTAATTAATATCTAATCCTTTTACACTCAACCCAACCCACCATTCCCCTGTTCAAAATTCACCCATGCCTTCCTTCCAGCCCCTGATTGAAGATTCCTCACTCCACCACTGCTCTCCCACTTTACGAGGAGAAATTGTACAATACTACTGGAGCAAGTGCAGGTGGTGCTCCAAATTAGTAGTTATTGGTCTAAATCATGGAACCCATCACTTTTGTGTTAGAATTTTAGATGACAAAGTGTTAATAGTCAATCTGTAAATGGAATAAAGCAATGCTCCAGGAGCATTAAATAATTTCTCCTTTATCAGTTTCCTTGTATTGATTATGTGATGTATGTGATATTTATCCCAAAAAAAAAAATTATGTGATGTATTTGATCTTCATTATTATGATCATAATTCATTGGCCCATAATATCATATATGAATAAATAAATAAATAAATAAATGTTCACAATCTAATTGCAAGATAAATGCTTTCATATAAAATCATATATATGTATCCACCACACACCTAAAAAGAAACTCAATAAAATCATATACATGTATGCACCACACACTTAAAAAGAAACTCAATTATCAACCCAAATTGGCTTACCCAAAAGAGAAGAGGATACACCGAGCACAAATTCGAGTAATCCACATGAGTCTACACCTCCATTTGGGCATTGGGTTCTGCTTATCCTTCCAACCATGGAGAGCAAACTTGGTAGCCACATACCCAATCAACAAAGACAACCCAAACAACACGAGCCGAACAATCGCAATAGGCACACAAATCAGGATCTTCAACCACTCATAACCCCTTCAATTTGTGGCGTGTGGTTGCGAAAGGGATCGATAGTGATCGAGGAAGGCCCGGAGAGAGGTCCAGCACCGAGAAACTCAAATGGGTTCTCAATCGCTGAATGGGTATTGTTAATCGGATCGGTTTCGTAGTTGTGAATTCGATTTGGGGGTTCTTCTTCGGAACCCCAATCGTCGTCCACGGGTATAATCAGTTGAGGCTCGTCGGAGGGATGAGAGAGGCGGTGTTTGGGTAGTAGAGGAGTGACGGGGTCGTGTTCCGCCATTGTTAAAGCTCAAGTGAAGAGTGGAAGGTACAGAGAGAGAGATTTGTGGTTTGTGAGAAGAGAAGCATCATCGGTTGTTTTCTGCGGCACGTGGCATGAGGCTATCCGCAGCATTAGTGGGTGAGAGTCCCACCTCGGTGTCACCATCACCTTCAGATTAGTTACATTTATATTTGGGAGCATTTTATAGGTACATAGCATATTCTCTAACTACATGTTAATTACTCAATTTATATATTCTCTAACTACATGTTAAACCCGCTGTTTGTTTGTTTGTTTGTTTTTTTTGTTTTTTTTTTTTTTTTTTGGCTTTATCCATACATTCTATCTGCGAGGTCGTCCAGATCTGCTGCTGAGAGTTGATCGAAAAAGTCATCTCCCATGGGCGGTTCAACTTCCCATTCTTGATTCTGTCCTTCAATTTCTGGTGACTCATGAGAGACGCCATGTTGATAGTTAGGGTACTGACTTTCTTCGACAAATGTTTCTTGGCTGAATGGATATCCTGGGATGGCTAAATTACAATGTATCTTCTGATATCTATCTTCACAAACTAGGTGTCCAGAATTTCCATTATATGCTAATAGAGAGTGGCTGGCAAATTTTCTCCATTTATTGAGCTGGTCTTTGAGTGGAAATCTTCTGCATGGCCAGGGTCTCCTGTTGAAAAGTGCTGGATATCTTGAGGTTCCTCTGAGGTACATTTTATGCTTAGCTGGGTTGCACCATATTCCCTTCCAATCTGGTAGTTTGCTATCTATCAATGCTTCTACATACGGATGAAATTCTTCCATTACACATAATACTGCATGAGCAAGCTTGTGTCCAAAGTTATTTGTCTGATCTGGTTCTGTGAAAATTAATCTGGAGACAAAGCCGTAATCTAACAATTTTGGGGCTGTTAGATAACGAATTTCGCCTCTGATTTCTATCTCCAACGGCTCGAATGTAGCTAAATTTATCTGGCAAAGGCACATACTGAAATCTAGGTTACACTGACATCTTCCAAAATGCTCGGATCTCCTGTTGCATTTTTCTTCATCTAAACAGGGCTGTTCTTTATCTTCGTAAGTATAGGTCCATTGATAAGCTAAGCCGGGGCAGTCTACTCTTGCTATGGAAAGGTCTTGAAGGTATTGCTGAATAATGATTAGCTCGTTATTTCTGCTATCTTCGGCTAGGGTGTAAATATAGGGTTTTAGGTCTTCTATTACTTGGCTTTTCTCACAAAGAGATCGAATAATAGAATGCCTAAAGAAATACATTCTAGCACTCAATTGGTCAAATTCCTCACTGGTGAGTTGTTTAATTTCTGGGCTAGGTAAGGAGGTAGGTGTTCTTTCTGGGGCTAATTTTTTAAGCTGATTGGTTAGGGTTCGAATGGTTGCTCTCAATTGTTTTTCTTCGTCTCGGAGCTGGTCTAGCTCTTCACTGACCCTTTTGCCTTTATCCATAATTTTCTTGAAATTCTGGTAAGGCCTTCACAATGTCTGCACATCTCAAGAGAATTTTGAAAATCTGTCTGAGGGTTAGAACTACTACTACTGCCTGAACTACTGCTTCCAATTATCTGGCTAACTGGAACTCCACTAGTAGCAAGGATGGTTGACCTCATCTTGCTCAATGTGTCCAGGTAATCTTTAGCTATCTGGCTAATAAAGTAATTGGTTCCTATTTGTCTTCGGGCATAGGTACTGGCTGATTCAAAATCATAAAAACCTTTAAACTGGGGTAATGTAAAATTTTTAACTAAGGGATCTACTTCTACCCAATCATGGTAAATACCAGGCTTGGTTCCTTTAACTAATACATAGAAAGAAAAACTTTTTGATAAAGGTTTATTTTGGATTTTTGAAAAATATATACTGAGAGAATTTAGGGCTGAAAGGCGTTTAGCTGGGTGGTTCTGACTGGTCCAAAGGTTATCTAAAAGACACTGTTGAACTGGGTCTAACTCAATCCCTGTTAAAGGTCTAAATTTGGTTCTGCCTTCATGAATGGGAAGAGAAAATCCCCCAAAGTTCATGGTCTTGCTGTTCTCCATTATCTGCACAAAAATTAAAATGGTTATCTTCTTTTTCTAAATAAATTTTCCTACTTAAACAATCTGTTAATCTATTATCACTACCTTTGATATGCTCGAACTCTACTTTGTATCCTTGCCCTACTATACAATCTAAAAATTTTGCCCATCTTCTAGTGCTTAATTTACGCTCATTAAGTTTGTTATGGAATCTAACTATAGCTTCACAATCTGTTCTAATTGTAAAAGGTTTGTGCAAAAATAATCTAAATTTATTTATTGCATAAACTACTCCTAATATTTCAAAATCTAAGCTCGTCATGGTTGTATCTTTTTCTTTAAACTTTCCGGAACTATATCTACAAATGCGTTCTTTATTTTTACTGTCATATTTACTTGGTTTGGCTAATAATATTGTTCCCCATCCTAATTGACTTGCATCTGTTTCTACAATTATATACTCTGATTCTAAAGGGAGTTGTAGGTCTGGTAGCTTTTTACAAATATCTTTTATTTTTCTGACTAGAGCTATATCTTGCTGATTAAAATATTTCTGCCCTGTGGGTGTGGTTTTACTGTAAAGTGGTCCTATTATTTTACTAAGGTTAGGAATATACATTCGTGCATAATTTAAAATTCCTAAAAAAGACTGAAGTTGTTTTGTATCTTCTAGTTTATCTGGGTAATCTAAAATTTTCTTGACTATATGAGGTTGTAATCTAATTTTCCCATCTCCTAACTCCATTCCTAAAAATTCTATGTGAGGTTTATTTAATACCATCTTCTTCTTGTTAATTATTATTCCATTATTTATGAATTCTTCTAAGGCTATATACAAATGATCTATATGACTATTTTTATCTGGACTAAATACTAATATGTCGTCTATGTATACCAGTATAAAACTATATTTATTAAATATGCTATCCATTTTACGCTGAAATATGGAAGGTGCATTTTTTAATCCAAAAGGCATGACTAGCCATTCGTAATGTCCTTGTGGGCAACAAAAGGCTGTCCATGGTATGCTTTCCTTTTCCATTTTTATCTGCCAAAATCCTGATTTACAATCAAATTTACTAAATATTTTTGCTGTCTGTATCCTATTTATAAGTTGATCTTTATCTGGTATATTATATTTATCTTCTTCTGTATTATCATTTAATCTTTTATAATTTATAACCATTCTAGTTTTTCCTCTTTTTATCTCTGCATGATTTCTAACCATAAATGCTGCACTTCTATGTGGACTATTACTAGGTCTAATTACTCCTAAATCTAATAGCTCCTTAATCTGAGTTCTAAATTCTTCTATATCTGCTGGTGTATGATCTATTTGTGCTGAGGTAATCCTATAATCTATATTTTTTATGTCTAAACTGGCTAGAATTTTATTTCTCTCCCAATATTTCATGGGCTGTTCTCCTAAAATTTCTGTTGTTTCAGCTAATCTTATTATCTCATCTAATTCATCTTCTGTTCTCTTGTATTTTGGTTTTTTCTTTATTTTTCCTATTTTTGCAAAAATTAACTCTAAGTTAGCTATTTCTTGAAAATCTTCTAAGTTCCAATAATCTCCTTTATCTTCAAAATGAATTTCTTCAAAATCTTCTAATTCATAATTTTCCATATCTAATTTATCTAAAGAAGTGTTTTCTATGTCATTAGGTATGTATGTTTGGGCTATCTCTGGAAAAATATTTCTACTTGGAAATAAAAACCTAGCGGGAACTGAATCTACTCCTATGGTACCACCACGCTTCGCACGCAACTCTGATGAATGGGCTATGGTGCTAAGGACATATGCTGTTGGGGTATTGACTGTTCGTTTGAAGAAGCTGATGTTGTGTTGGCTGATAAACATACCACCTTGTAAGCTAAGTATAAAGTTAAGTCCTAAAATGAAAGGATGATTCTGTCTGTTATTTCCTATCCAAACTTGGGGTAATGGGAACCATTCTATGTGCTGATCTTGAGAACCTAGGTGATGAAAACTAATCTGAGCACCATTGATGCAATGTGTGTATGTCTGTTTAGTGCCATCTGCTATGCTAACTAAGGCTGGGGTTGCTAAGGCTGTACTCCATCCTGGTGGAACTACGTGTTGTTCTATATATGATTTACTGGCTCCTGTATCTATCATGGCATCTATACTGAGGGTTTTTTCTACAAATTTAATTACACAGGAAATTTCAACTAAATTTGTCTTAGGTATAACAGGATAATTAAATGGTAAATAGGTATTATCTGATTTTATCTGAGAATATTGACTAAAGGGTTGAGAATCAACTAGGTTGACTAATTCTAAAGAATTCATATGTTCTTCAATTAATTTATCTTTTAAAGGGTATTTAGTATGAAACTGTTCTAACTGTTGTTTGAGCTGCCTATTTTCTAATTCTAAACATTCTATGTGAAAACTGGTTTTGGTTTCTATCTCTCGTATTTGTATCTTGAGTTCTCTTACTTGCACTTCTAATTCTCTATTTGCTAGTCTTAATTCTCTGCTTTCTATACTGTTATCTTCTCTGGTATTTTCTAATCTTATCTTATGTGTCATATTTAATTTTTCAAGACAAATTATACAATAAGTTATGCTGCATAATAAACATTGAACTCTCTTATCTTTAGCTGGAAACCAATTACAATAGCTGCATCTAGTAGTATCAAATCCTAGTCCTATTTGAAAATTATGTTGACATTCAGTATCTGCATTACATTCCATCATATAAAAAGTATCTTGAGAAGGATTTATTCCTATTTCCTGATTAAGTTGTCCTAAAAGATTATCTACATCTGTATCACTATCTGAACCACTATCTGAGCTTATAGCTTCTAATTGATATTCATAATCACTAACTATGCTATATACTTCTGAATCATCACTATTTATGCTGACTATATCGTCTTCTAAATCTTCTATAATATGTAGTCTTTCTATCTGCTTATTAGTATTAGGTCTCTGTCTTTTTGGGCAGGCTTTTGCAAAATGATTTGGTTCTCCACATATAAAACAATTACATTTTTTACTATTGGGCTTTCTAACATATCTTTGTTTTCTTTTATCTTTTTCATCTTTGGGTAATCTCTTATAATTTGTCCTATTAAAGGTTCTACTTTTCCTAATGAATTTTTGTTTTTTCCAAGGTTTTCTATATTTTTTCTTCCAATATTTTTCTTTTCTATATTTTCCATATTTTTTCCTATTATATTTGTCTTCATATTGTTGAGGAGTATATATTACACTGCTACAAAAACCATAATTTTGTTTTTTCAAATCTTTTTGTATTTTAACTTCTACACATTTCTCTCTGAGTTTATAAAATGTAAAAACTATTCTAGGTCATATTCCTAAAGTTCCTCTTATGTTTAATTCTCCTGTAGCTATTTTAGCTGGTAAACTTGCACAATAAATTGCCCATTTATTTTCTATTTCTCTTCCTAGCTCTCCGGGTAATTTCCTAAAATATTTATCTCCTATTTCTTCATCAAAACTTTTTCCTGTTTTAGCTGCTATGGCTAAGTATTCTCTACTGAAAGGTACAATATATTTCCAACTTCCTAATGTTATCTGATCTAATTCAGTTAATGCTATGCTTTGAGTGGAATCGTTTCCTCTAGAGGGGTCGTATCCTATAAGTATCTCTTTAATAAAACTGGTGAAATTCCACGGGTTATTTCCTAAATCTTTAAGCTGTTTAATTGTTTCTTCAAATTTTCCTTTAAAGGTTAAATAAATATTATAAGCTGAATCTCCTAAAAGTGTCTCCATGTATTCCCATATATCTGTTGATTCATAGGGGCTGGTCATCCATGCCTTTACTGCATCTTTTTCCCATCTTTCTATTACTTCGTGCCATACTTGAGGGTCGAATCTGGCTAAATCTAAAAGGGTTCCATGATTATTAACTGGTTGTAATTGTATGCTCATATCTAATGGTCTACGTTTTCCATGAAACTTATAACTTTTATTGGGATCTGCATGACTACGTCCTGTACTGGTTAAGGGTCTTCTTCCTCCTATTGCATATTGCATTGGTTCTACGGGATCTTGTACAGTTGGTTGTGGGTTACTAGTGCCCGTGCTTTCTGTATTCATATAAAAAGTATCTTCTAATTGAGATTGTTCTAATATTTTAGTATCTTCTGCCTTAGGTTGTTCTGGTATTTTAATTATTTTACTGGGATGTATTATATCTTCTATGATATCATCTACATATTCTATATGGAATTCTTGATCTAAAAATGATATTGCTTCATCATGGGTATCTCCTCTAGTTAAATATTCTAAGTATCTGGCATCTAATATCTTGTTCATGTCTTCTAGGGTGAAATTTTCTAAATCTATCTCATCAATATTATATATCTTATTTTGTGATACTGTTTTTTCTTCTGTCATTACATAAAGCTGATTTATTTCACTACGATTATCTTGATTTTCTTCTCTGTCTACACTACTAAATTCATCATCTTCTGATTTTTCTGGTGCTACATAAGTATACTGAGTAAATCTAACTGCATAATTTCCATCTGCTGCCTGATATAATAAATTATCTTGAGGGGCTAATCTCTTTTGTCCTAAAAAATCTCCTAATTTCCAATCTAAGGCTGCATTATCTTCTGAATTAAATTTTGTAGCTGGTAATGCTTTTATTCCTTTTGCGCCTAATAACTTAACTATCTGGTCATTTGTAAGCCTATAGTGAGTATTGCTTTCTGATACTGCTAAACCGAAAAATCCTGTGCAGACTAATAAATTCTTTTCTCCTTTTTTCATTTTATATCCTCTACTCTTTATTCCTATTTTTATCTTCTTATGAAAGGTCGAGGTTGGTAATAAGAAATCTGGTGTAAAATAAACTATTCCTCCTTTAGAATTCATATCTAATTCATAGCTGCCTAAAAGACTTTGTCCTACATCATTAAATCTATCATCATAAAGACATACGAAAACTTTTGCTCCTAAATTTTCTCTGGTTAAAGCCTTAACTCCTACTACTACTAATCCTAAGTGGGTCATTTTAAGGTGTTCACTTACTGCATATTTATAGCTTTCTTTCTCTATTAAATTTAGCTCTACCTTCTCGTCTTCTTGAGTTACACTAATCATTTGTTCAGCATAATGTTTAAATAAATATTGTTTTTTATGAATTTTACCTAGCTTATACACATACTTAGCTGGAATTAATTCTAATTTTTCTTTTTAAAATTTTTCTATCTGTTGTTCTACATCTATAAACTCTTCTACTTTGATATCTTCATCATCATTACGATTTTTGCTACTACTACCTTTAATTAGCTGTTTAAACATATTTATTTTCTGTAAATTCTACAAACAGGCTTCTTTGGTAATAATTTAAGCTTTTCAAAATATCTAGCTATATCTTCCTCTTTTACCTGAGATTAAGGTACGTTGGATTGTCCTTCTACTCCTTTTCCTTTCTGAAGTACTAATTTTTCTAAGGACGCTAAACGATTTTCTAAGCTATGTAGTTGTTCTGATAGGTATTCTATCTTTTCACACAATCTTATTAAAAATAAAATTTCTATATTATTTTGTCTTACTGTTGTTTTATCTGATTGACTTACACCCTGATAGCTACTGATTCCTTCTGGGTTATTATGAAAATCTTCTGTCTGTTTTAAAATAATCTGGTAATCTCTATTAGCTTTTTTATCACTACTCATAAACTAAGATCTTACAAATTGTTCTAAAATTTCTAATTTCTGTTTTAAATTATCTTGAATTTGATTAATTTGTTCTATTTGTTTAGCTATTTGATTTGTAGCTGAAATTAATGTTTCTATTTCTAACTTCGTAGGAAATTTTTCTAAATTTAAATCTATTCTTTTTTGTAGGATGGAACTACACTGATCTTGGATATAATCTAATTTTTTATCTTGATATTTAATTATGCTACGATTATTACGGAGATGTTCTATGGATGAAATAAAAAGATTACTAATTTTATCTATGTCCTTTTTAATATTTTTTGTAAAATTAATCTGATAATCTATGATACTATTTAGTTGAGGATTATTTTCACTATGAAGCTGGTGTGTAAAACTATTTTCAAAATTACAACGGAAATTATTTTTATTTATGCTAAAACGATGGTTATGGCTGCTGAGTTCTAAATCTAGATATTCTACTCTTTTCATATACAAAATTAACTCCTATTTTAAAATTATTAAAAGCTACTATAATATGGAATTTATAACTAAAATTCCAAAAATAAAAACTACTCTATTACCATAAGCAAAATGCATAAACTAACTTAAACTGTCCTAAAACCGAACACTGCTCTGATACCATTTTTTTTTGTGAGGGGGTTGAGTTAGTGGTTTACCACTATTTGAAATTGGGCTGAGAATTATCTGACTAATTCTACAGTTATCGTGCTAAAAGATCTTCAAGCTGTTGTATGGCTAGCTTTAAGGCTTCTTGTTTTATAAATAGCTGTCTATTTATCTGAGAAATTTTTAAACTGTAATTTTCTAGGGATCTGCCAGAAGCTAATGATAAAAGAAACTGATTTTTTAAACTGTAATTTTCTAGGGATCTGTTAGAAGCTAATGATAAAAGAAACTGATATCTAAATTTTTGATCTTCTAATTCTTGTATTAGTTCAGTACTAATTTTAATTTTATTCCTAAGGTCTTCGTCTAAGGGCATACAACTTTTTTTTTTTTTTTTTTTTTTTAAATTTTTGAAATTTAATTTTTATTCCTAAAATCTAAGTCTAAGGCAGTCTACGTTTAAGGGCATGCAAGTTTTTTGATTTTTTGAAATTTCTTATATAGACAATATTTCCTTAATATTTCTACTCGGGTTGCTCTCCTTTTATTCTAAAATTATTTTTTATGGCAAAACTCTTTTTAGGCAATGTTTGTTTTCATTACATGTACTCCCACCTTGAGACTGAGCCTCGTTCAACATAGTATATTTTTATTTTCCATTTTTTACTTTTCCCTTTCTGCCTACAATTAGCCCTCCAACGCCTAACCACGGCTTACACGGGCCCTTCAGCTAAGGTCACTCAGTAACAAAATAGAAAACTGAAGATACTACGAAGGTTCAAAGCATGTAATATTAATGAGCAAACAAGCATTCCATAAATTTAGTTTTCCCAAAAAGAAAATAAATTTTTAGAATAGAAGAGTTACTCTTTCGAAATATTTAAGGAAAAAGAGAGACTACTCACACTTCATATTAATAAGAAATATACTTACAAAGATTATATTACAGACTCTGAAACTCTGAAAAACTTAATAAACCTAGAGATTTTTTGAGAGGGGTTGGAAAATTTACAAAGCAGAGTGAAGTGGTGTTTTTTCGTTCTTGGTATTTTTCATTCTTGATGTTTTTTCATTCTGCTTAATCCGTTGGCCAACATGCCAATTTATACAAAATTGAGACAAACAAATCCAAAAATCTATTACGTCAAAACAAAAGTCTAAAAGCCTAAGGAAAACAAAAGTCTAAAAGGCTAGACTATAGACTTGACCATAGACTCAATTATATCTAAGTATAGATTTGGACGTAAGTTACTATTGATGATAAAATTTTATCAATAAAAGATTAGGATAATGATATCGGGTACTGCTTTGGGCCCCATCGCATATCATTCAATCCGTCTTTTTTGACAAAATTTTGACACTACAATTTATTACAAGACACGTATAAAGATTTTCACAGCTTTTCTTTAATAAAGCAAGATAAGAGATATCTACTTTATTAAAGTAGTGAGTGAAGGAAAATCCTTATTACTGATAGACTCAAATAATTACAGACACAAAATATCTACAAAAATCTTTTTTGTCTTTTCTTGGCGTGCATTTTTCTGATATCTTCAAGGATTTTGTCTTCTTTTGGTGGAGCGCCAATTATTGATGCTGACCCATGGAGTGATACTTCTAGGCGGACTTTCAAATTCTTGCAAGATTGAAAGAGTCACGTAGAACTTTACTTTTTTGAATTTTTGTAGGAGTCTTGTAGTCAAAGGTGCAAGTAGTGAGAAAAGGATAACAATAGAGAGGTGCAACAAGGCCAGGTAAGAACTAAAGAAAGGCGACAAAGTTTAAGAAAAGTGGCGAAGAATGGAGGAGGTGGCAGCGGTAGTGATAGTTAATGGTGGTGGCCGATGGTGTGTACTAAGAAATGGTGGTGGTAGTGGTGGTGGTACGTACTAAGAGATTATGTTTTAAGGTATTATTCAAAAAAATAATTTGCTTGAAAGATAACATTGTAATTTTTTTTTTAAAAAAATTAATGATATATTGAGATAATATGTGGTTTTTAAATAGAAGCTTCCTTATTTTTTAGACTCGTTAGGAAGTTCCTTAAGACACATGTTAAGTAAATTTAGAAAAATTATATATTTTTTATTACACTTATTTTCATAGGAAATGTATAATTCTTTGAAGTTTTTTAACATATATTTTAACGACACATGTTAACAAAATTTTTAATTTTTTTTAAATATAGAATAAATCACCAAAAATTAACTAGTCACAAAGGTGGAGTTTGGCATTAGTAATTTTTTAACATTCTAACTTTTTTAAATCTAAAAAAACAATGTGAATTGTTAATTACTTTTTTATTAGTAAAATAGTTTTAACTTTTAATTTTTTAATTTTTTTTTAAACTGACTAGTAAACCCAAAGTAATTTTTTTTAAAACCAATGTATTTTTTTATTAGTAAAAAAATCAACGTCATTAACACTAAAAAAATAAATTTAATTTAAAATAAAAAAAAATATACAATTTTGTTGGAGAGAACCCTCCTTGTGGAATGACAATTCATTTATAATGTTAAAAAATACAACAGTCCTAGACGCTTCAAATTCGAGGCCTCATGATACAAAATTATATAAAATTAACAAAATTTAATCAATAACTTAACTGATTAGTTAATTTTATCATTCAATCAATCTAATCAAATTGACTGATCAATTAGACTGCTTGTTAAAATTTGTTAATTCCATAGAAGAAAATTTGTTAAAATTTGTATGATAAGT
This sequence comes from Camellia granthamiana, assembly GCA_036172215.1. Lineage (NCBI taxonomy): Eukaryota > Viridiplantae > Streptophyta > Magnoliopsida > Ericales > Theaceae > Camellia > Camellia granthamiana. The sequence continues at coordinate 14,168,181 of CM069908.1, read as the reverse complement.
TGGTGCGTGATGTCTAGTTTTTTAGCACACCCCTACACATAACCACCCTAAAATAAAAAATAAAATAAAATAAAATAAAAAACCAACACAACCCAACAAATAAAATTAAATTAAATTAAAAAAAAAAAAACAAACCAACCCAGCCCAACAAATAGAAGAAAAAAAACAACTCAGCTTATTTGGTTTAATAAGATGAGTGAGTTGGGTTAGACTGATTGAGTGATAAAATTGACTGATCAGTTAGGCTGCTAGTTAAAATTTATTAATTCCATATAATTTTGTACGAGTCCCTACTATATTTTTATTTCAAATTAGGAAGATTCCGAAGAAATTGAAATGGCTTTGATTTCAATTTCCTCCGAGTCTTCTTGATTTAAAATAAAAATATAATTTGAACTCGTACAAAATTATATGAAATTAATAAATTTTAACTAGTAATCAACTGATCAGTCAATTTTATCACCCAATCAGTCCAATAACTCACTCACCTTATCAAACCATACAGGCTGAATTGGTGCGAAATGTCTAATTTTTTAACACCCCTACACATAACTACCCTTGCAAAAAGAAAAGAAAAGAGAAGAGAGGGAAAAAAAAACTTAAAAAAAAAAACCAAACTAACACAGCCAAACAAAAAACAAAAAACAAAAAAAAATTAATTAATTAATTAAAATTTGAGATGAATTCGAGACCTCAAGCATTATTGTAAAAAATAATATTATTTACAATGCACTTTTCATTATTTTTTAGTAAATAAACATTGTGATGGAATATGATCATTATTTTCCAGCTTCATTTCAATAATAAATCAAATACTACAACAAAATAATGAAATAAATGCAGTCATATATAGCATTCCTCCCTGAAAAAAAGGAGGCTGTGCATTTGCTTTCCAAAGCATGAGAGAATCCCATCTGAAAGATTTATTCAATAATTAAGCCCAATAAAGTTCCTCTATTAAACAATCATTCCTTTCTTATCCGATTGCTTCAACATCCTAATCTAAAATCTTAATTGGAATTAAGATCTGAACTGATATGTACGTCTAATTTTTTGAGAGCTCAAAACTCAAAATTTGTTTGGTTTATAATTTTCACAAAATTATTTTCAATCACTATTTCTATTTCGTCTCTCTTCTCACATTCTACATATCAATCGATTACTTTTTCTTTCACACCCATTTGTTCAACTAAAAAAAAAAAACTACAAATCATTCCAAACTACAAACTCCAACTACAAAATTATTTTCAAAATATACAACCAATTAAATTTTCAAAATTTGAAAACTCTTTTCAAAAACTTACCTTTCAAAATTGATTTTAAAACTAAACCAAACACAGCCCAAAAGTAAGAAACCAAGAACCAAAAAAGACTGAACATCGTGGAAACTCGGCTACTTTGAAACATCCATAAGAAGAATAGACGGTTGCAAATCTTTATGGCCCGCCTTCTGGATATGATAATGGAATACTCATCTCAACTGCGAAGAAGCAAAATGGTGCTTGTGCTGAGTTCGGATCCTCTCCTTGAGGCCCCTCCTTCAAATCCTTCGTGCAACGGTTTAGATCTGGCCAACCAAATCTAACGGCTATAAAAAAAACAAAAAAAAAATTAGAAATTGAAAAGTAAAATTTCCCGCCCAAAGCTATATAGATACTCCTCAGCCTCAAACACTCATTCTCAGCCTCAAAATTGGAACTGAAATGTTTCCGCCCACTCTCTCATCTCTCTCTCTCTCTCTCTCTTCTCCATGGCATTACCCTTACTTCTCTTCCTCTCTCTCTCATCTCTCTCTCTCCTCACACTTTGCCACTCCCAACAACAACACCTCTCCCTCAACTACTACCAAAACTCATGCCTTAGATTCAACCAGATCATGCAAGACACCATCACTAACAAGCAGATCACCTCCCTCACCCAGTGTCGTCTCTTGCGCCGACATTCTCGCCGTTGCTGCTCGCGATCTCCTCACCATGATGGGTGGTCCTTACTACAATGTCCTATTAGGCCGCAGAGATGGGTTTGTCTCCAAATCAACCCTCGTTGAAGGTAATCTTCCCAGACCCACAATGTCTGACTCAGATCATCAACATTTTTTTCATCTAAAGGGTTCTCGATCGAAGAAATGGTGGCTTCGAGTGGTGCTCATACAATTTGGTTCTCTCACTGTAAGGAGTTCAGCACAAACATCTACAATTACACAATGAATCCGAGTTTAATGTCTGATCCGAGTTACAACCCTTGATTCGCTTATGGGTTGAGACAAGCTTGTGCTGATTATCATCAAAACCCCACTTTGTCGGTGTTCAACGATATCATGACTCCGAACAAGTTCGACAACATGTATTATCAGAACTTGCCTAGGGGTTTGGGGCTTTTGTCTTTGTAAACCAATTGAACATTGGATTTGATTAATTGGTTGGATGTCTCTTTATGGTGTAATGTTCTTCCTTTTCAAGATTGATAAATGAATTGTGAATTTTTTTTTTTTTTTTTTTTCCATTGTGGTGTCAATGTATATATCTTTATATAGGTTCAACAAAATGTTCTTTATTTTGCTATTTAGTTTTGATAAAAATGAACTTGCAACGGTATTTTTTAGAAAAACAATCACTCAACTGTATGAAAAAAAGCAATCACTCAACTCAAACTCGAGACAGCCAAATCAAAGGAACAAACAACTAGATCGAAGAAAATCAAAACCTTAAGCATGAGTATCAGTCAATCGAACGAATTCAAACTAATTGAATGTAAATCTAATCATTTTTGCAATTGAATTTGAACAAAAAACTATTAAAATCGAAAAACAAATCCAAATCATTACTGTGTATCCATGGAAATCTTTGAATCTCGAGTGTAAGTCTACTCCAAAAAATGCATTAAATTATATGTTTTGTCTTGTTTGTTATTAGATATTGTCCAGTGTGTTCTTTTTGTTTGCAAATAAATTTGAGATTTTTCTAACATGCATGATAATGTGGGCAGACTAAAGATATCATTGCAGTCTATTGCAATAATGAATATTGATGTGCATCAATTCTATGCATATTTGAACTTGCACCAAATCATCTTTGAAGGAACATATATGTACTAGGTCGTAAGGCAAAAATGAGAAATAGCCACTGCACTACATTGTTACTCTTCATTTTGCCACAAACAGAAAGCGCAAGTACATGCTTATGTCAACATGTTTTTTCACTCTGTTTTTGTCTGTTGGTGTTTGCTGGGAGCTGCAGATGATGTTGTGGATTGCTCCCATGGTAAGCAGCTTTGGGAGCTTTGTAAAGAAGAATATGAACCACTATGAATTAAAGGAGGAAATCATTGTGACTTGGAGATCTATCCGGAGTACATAAAACATCTAAAGAAGTTTGTTGTTGGGAGAGGTGTTGTTGTTGGGAGTGGTAGAGTGTGAGGAGAGAGAGAGATGAGAGAGAGAGGAAGAGAAGTAAGGGTAATGCCATGGAGGAGAGAGAGAGATTAGAGAGTGGGCGGGAACATTTCAGCTCCAATTTTGAGGCTGAGAAGGAGTGTGTGAGGCTGAGTATCTCTATAGCTTTGGGCGGGAAATTTTACTTTTCAATTTCCATTTTTTTTTTTTAGCCGTTGGATCTGGTTGGCCAGGTTTGAACCGTTGCATGGAGGATTTGAAGGAGGGGCCTCAAGGAGAGGATCCGAACTCGCTTGTGCTATGCAATTACTAGGACTCGGAGTGGAAGTCATGCCAACTGCTGGTGTCATCATCTGAGGTTTCATGTTCTTCTGGAATGCCAACTGCTGATGTCATCATCTGAGGTTTAGTGTTCTGGATGGCTAACCAAATCATCACGTGGATTGTCAAATGAAGCACAAACTGTAAAGAAGTGATCGTCATCCTCTGTCGGCTTATAATCCTTTCCCCTCCATACCACAACCTGTTCCTTGTCAAATGTCACCAGGACACAAGGCACCAAGTCCTGGGGAAATTGTAAGAAAGAAAGAATTAGAACATACAGGTGTGATCAACAGTGTCAAAAGGCAAAACCAAAATAAGTTTAGAAAAGGATCAGTCTATAAGTAGATTGGTAAAACACTTTTCCATTCACTAAGGTATTAGAACTTCAGTAGCAACCATGCATGGAACAACTGAAACTGCCACCAAAGTCAATTTACATCCACCAAAACATAGTGGAGAGCAACTTTAATTGGATTGCATGAATGCTAAATTTAAGTTTACTAAGAATATGTTAGGATAAGATGGGACATTGATCTCAATTTTTTCAATTTTCCTTTTCCTTTTTTCTTTCCCTCCACAAATCCCCACTCAAAATCTTTGATCCAAACACAACTCAAATGGGAATATGTTTAGGATAAGATGGGAGATACACATTTCAAATTCAATCACCAATGATCATAACCGTAGGTCTGTAGGAATAGATATGAATCAAGAGGAAGAAGCTACAAGCACAAGAAGATAGCCAACAGAAAAGTAGAGGTGGTGAAAACGAGATAGTGAGCCATGACTTAGCTCATGATATGGCCCCCCATCTGAGCTGAATAGCAAAGCAAAATTCATGTAGCCAACATGGGGTTGTTGGAATGTTATGCTTTACAACTGTTGCATACAATAAATCTGTTGGAGCTCACAACACCGCAAATGTTCCCAGCTTATCTGTTAACCGTGTATTTTACTTCTTGAAGTTATTAAATTCTGCAAATTGGATATTCACAACTAATCATCTAACATAACTAATGGTTTTTTATGTAAAACAAAAATAAAATAAAATTATAATCATTAATTTATCAGCAATATAACTTGTTTCTCTTTCTAGTTGAGGTTAGAGAAGGAAGGTTGTGGTGTTTCTTCAGTCTGAAAGAAGGTGGGGTGTTAGGTAATTTAACTCAGGTCATAAAACAATAGTCAGTCCTACTTGGGGTTACTTGGGGGATTTATGTCATAGAAATTATATTTGCTTTTAATAGACTCAAACACAAGACCACCTTTGTAAATTCAAAATTTCAGCATAATTCTTCATACAAAGTCGTAATTATCAGTTAGTAGCAGTTCGTCATCTGTTCAGCTATGTAGCACAGACACGGACACGCGACACGACACGGACACGACACGGACACGTAAAAAAACGTAAATTTTCAAAAAATAGGGGACACGACACGCTGGGGACACGTTTAATATATATAATTTTTTTTATATATTATATGTAAAATTAAAAAATATATACTAATTTTATTTATTTATTTTATTTATTATATGTAAAATTAAAAAATAAATATATTATTTGTATTTATTTATATTATTTATTTACAAAAGAAAGACATAAAAAAGAAAAAAAGAGTAAAAAGAATAAAGGGGGAGAGACAGAGAGAGAGAGGGATCAACATATTTAAAAGAAAAAATAACTCATTAACTTATTATATAAAATAAAAAAATAAAAGAAAAGAAATCAGACAGAGAGGGTGAGAAAGGGTGCGAGAGAGAGAGAGAGAGAGAGAGAGAGAGAGAGAGATAGAGACAGCAACTGAGAAGATCGGAGAACAGGAAGAACGAAGAAGAAGATCGACGAAGAAGAATGAAGAAGAGCAGTGTGCACATTAACGACGAGCGACGACGAGACACGAGTGACGATCAACGACGAGACACGAGTGGCGATCGACGACGAGGACACGAGTGACGACCGACGAGGAGCGACGATCGACGACCGACGAGGAGCGACGATCGACGACCGACGAGGAGCGACGATCGACGATCGACGAGGAGCAGAGACAACCAACGAGCAATCAGGTCCTCCCTTTCTCTCCCTTTCTCCCTTAGATTCTGTGCTAATCGAATTAGGGCAGATATTTCTGTTTTACTTATTAACAAATCGCCCCAAAAAAGTTTTGTAAATTGTGAAATTACCCCCCGAACGTGTCTTGAAAGTGTCTATAACGTGTCCGGAACGTGTCCGGATGTAAAAAAATTAAAAAAAAAAAGGGGGACACTCTCTGCTGCGTGTCGGACACGTGTCCACCGCGTGTCCGTGTCCGGACACTGGTACGGAGCCCTCGGAGAGGTGTCCGTGCTTCATAGCTGTTTAGCTTACAGGTATGTTGAAGGGACGTGTAAGCATTTTCATATAAGATAAAAATAAAAAATAAAAACAGAATCTCACATCTGACCCTTCCTGAACCTTGCAATGGCAAAACACATTCACGTGACCAATGTCAAGCAGTTGAATTAAGACTTACATCTGACCCTCCCTAGACCTCACAATGGCGGTGGGAGCCTCGTGCACTAGGACTGCCTGTTTTTAAGCTCTCGCTATGCCTATTCCATTATATAAAGCACACAACTTACTCGGTTAGAGCTTGGTCATGCAATTTTGATTTTCAAAAAAAATTAATAGCAACAACGTAATTTCCCCAACTATTACCTTTGTCTAGCAATTACTATAAGGACCAAAAAGTAAAATCAACAAATCAAAAACCATATGTTAAGTTACCCACACATCCCGTGGAGCCAGACGCTAGTAATATCTATATATATGCATGTTTTCTTTGCTTTTCCTTTTTATATTTTAAATACAAATCTCTCTTCGTCCCCCCAAACCCCAGCCAACAGTGCACTTATGGGGGCAATTTGCAACAAGCATGCAACAAATTACTAAGAAGAACAAAAGATAGCAGATTTTGTATTGGTAGTTACAGGACAACTACCACAAGGTAAGATTAATCAAAAGCTAAAGTTTTACCCTCAGTTTGCAGCCTAGTTTCTTGTAGTCACTCTTTTCAAGGCCTTGGCAATCTATCCGAACCAACTCACTGGCAAGAAAAGCATCTCGAACCATAGGTACAAGGCTACCATAATAACCATTTTTAGCTGCATTTGAAACTGATGTGTTAGAAACCATACAAAGTGACGGTATTGAAAGCTACTACTGACAGAAGGTTTACCAAGTTTTGTTAAGGCAGGAACAGCCAGTCCTTTCTTTCTCATTCCCTTTGTTTCTTCAATGCTAAGGCCATCAATCGTAGTTTTGATAAGCCTTGGATATACAGGCTCGTGAGGCTTCCACAGCATTAAAGGAATCGTGGGTCTCTTCTTGGGGATATAATTCCTGCCCCTGTATAATATGAGTAGACCACCATGTCTATGGATAATCATGCCAAATGTTTTATCCTGGAATACAAACATAAAACATTAAACAGACACAACAGAATATCTAGGAGCCCATTAGATATGAATAATAACCAAGTTCATAATAAAATGGCACGAATAAATGTAAAAACCATGGGCAAAGAGGTACAAATTAATCTACCATGGTGTAGAAAACACACAAGAAACAAAAGCATTAAATACAATATGAATGTGAATTGCAAAAGGTTACTTCTGAAAGGAAATGCCTCTATGCACTATTTCTTTCTAAATAACATCCTTAGAGGAGATGAAACCAAGAGAAGGAAATGCTTCTAGACATGAGGGAAACATAGTACCTCTAGCTGAGTGCAAACATTTTTCATATCAACGGTGGGTACACCCATACACTTTACCCTGACTGCCTCAGCGTGTTTCCAGTGATTATGAATATCATTCAACATGTTGTGTGTTTAAACCATCCCTTCCTACAATAGAAACCACGAATGCCAAAAGTGAGCAGAAAAAGGTGCTTGAGAAACTGCTGTCCCCTTTTTTTTCTTCTTTTTTTATATGGTGGAAGGGTAAATAGTGACATTCTAACATCCTGAGTGCAACTCATTCAAAAATCTAAAAAAATCAGACAAGCTGTAATTTCAATGACTTTTCTTTAGAAGATTGCTAAATTAGTAAAGAGTATGAAAGATTCTGGTTGAATTAGCAAACAATTCCATGCTATCTTACTCTTTTTTATCTCAAAGAAGAAAATGCCTTGTGTCTTCAGAATATTAAAATCAGACCATCAAATTCATTCTTAACAATTGACTATCATGTCAATTAAAAGCCTTCCTCTATGATATCTAATCCGCAGATAGTGACCTCATTCGACACCAGCATTCCTAATCTTTTTTCTTTACAACTCAAGAAACAGAATAAATAAATTAAGCATTTAAGCACTAATCAAAATCCATTTCAAAAACATAATTTACAGAGCTTCGTCATTTCTACAAACTATTTAATAATTCAAATCTAGTTTACTTTCAGAATACATATCTGCATTTGATTTTCTTTGTTATTATAATTAAAAAGAAATTACATTATTTTATGGAGCTTGGGCTGCTATGCCCTTATTGTAAATCTACTTATGATTGAATAACACATATCACCCTTGTTAGGCGAACTCTATCCGAATACTACTTCCGGAAAAAATTCCTGAAAACAAAACACATTTTTTGAAACATAAAAGTTGTTTTCGAATGTTCCAAAACTACATTCACACAAAAATAAAAACTACAAAACAATGGTTCTGCTCAAACTTTTCATTATTTTGTTTTCAAAAACACGGAAAATGAATACAAAAACCAAAAAAATACAGAAAATGAAAACACAACTGTTTCTCCATCAAAAAGTTGCATTTTGTCAACAAATTCACTAAGATAATACCAGTATCGTAATTTTAAGAAGAACCCATGAAATTATAAGCTAAATTATCAAATTAAAACAAGAACAATCAAACAAATTACACAAGGAAAAAAATCTCAATACCCAAATTAATCTGGCGCTTTGTTCTATGGCTATGACACCGGTCCACCAGAGCCTTCCTCTCAGCATTCGTCAATGGCTCCCCCAAAGTCTTCTCTCTCATCTTCTTCCTCTTCTCCTCCAACTTCGAATCCTCCTTCCCATCCTCCACCGACCCAACTCTCAGCTCCACCGCCGGAGCACACACTCCGGTCCAGACCCGGTCCAGCCGATCCGGCCCGAAAGGCGAGTACTTCGGCTCTCGGAGCCCAATTGGCCTCACATCCGGGTTACTCTCGGTGTAGCTGAACCGGAAATCAAACGGCAGGTCCGAGCGAACCGGCTTCGCTCCGCCGCGGTCGAGCGACGACGGCGGACGGTACGGCGGCTTTTGCGGCTTCTTGGTGGTTGGGGTTTTGGGGTTAGGGTTAGGGTTTTGGTGGAGAGAGAGTGGGGGTTTGAAGGAGTACTTGGTGTGGAGGTTGGAGGAAGGAGGGGTTGTGGTGGTGGTGGTGGTGGTGAAGGAGGAGAGGTGTTGGCGCGTGAAGAAGAGAGAGAGTGAGGGTGGTTTCCGGCGAGAGGTTCGAGCGATGAAGATGAACATCTTCGTGGAACCACGATTTTCAGTGAAAGAGTACTAGTGAAGAAGAGACTGACCCAAAAATGGAATTTAGGCTCTGTTTGGGAATTGGGGAATTGAAGTAAGGATTTTAGTCAGTTCAAAAAAAAAAAAAGTAAGGATTTTAGTATTAAAAAAAATTAAAAATTATTAAAAATTGTCAAATTATTATTATTATTATTTTACTTCTTTTGAGTCAAAAAATCTATTAAAAAAACTAATTTTTAAAAGAACCCTTCATTTTCTGCCCCAATTTTACTTTTTATTTTGCTGTGTATTTAAAAATATTATTTTACTTATTGTTTATGATTATTTATATGAATTTTTATAATTATAAAAATCAAAATGTATGAGTTTTAAAAAATAAAAGAGTAAAGTGATATTTATTAATAATTATAATGTCTTAATGTAATTAATTTGTGAGTATTATTTTTTATATATTTATTAAAAAAATTCTCCCTTGTTTTGATAATTTTTTTTATATTAAATTATGTGTTATATTTAATTTTTATTATTTCATATAGAATAAAAATATATAATTATTTCAAAATAATTGTAAGATGAAGCGTCGACTGTGGAATGGGTTAAACAAATTATTTTATCAATAAAAACTTTTTGAAAGCATTTCCACACATAAAATGAAAAAAACATTATTACTATTAGGGCTGCAAACGAGCCGAGTCGAGCCGAGCTTTGGTGTGTTTGGACTTGTTTATTAAGATTTTAACGAGTTCGAGTTCGAGCTCGAGCTCGAGCTGAATAAAAATTTGACGAGCCGAGCTCGAGCCGAGTTGGCTTAGGCTCGACTCGAGCTCGAGCCTGTTCACGAACCTTAATGAGCCAAAAAATTTGTAAATTCATACTTGCATGTGAGACTACAGTTACAATTAAAACTTTAATTATACAATTATATATACAATATATATAAACATACTAAAAAAAAAGTTCATATTTTACTAAAATAATAATATCTACTACCATATTATATAAATATACTATCTATAGTTAAGTATTATTTACATTTATATTTTTTAAATATATAAATAGCATATTTCTCTTATTTTTTATACATAATTTTATATTATTTAATATATAAATAATAAATATTAAACGAGCCAGCTAACGAGCCGAGCTTGCGAGCCGAGTTTTAGAATGTTTGGGCTTGTTTATTAAGAATTTAACGAGTTCGAGCTCGAGCTCGAACGATAAAAAAAATTAACGAACTGAGTTCGAACGAGCTTTTACCGAGCCGAGCTCGAGCTTGTTCATGAACGGCTCTGTTCACTTGCAGCCCTAACTATCAAACTTTATCAAACTTTTAGTTAGGGTTAGTTTGGCATGTTTTAAAAAAGTCAAAAAGTTACTATCTTATTTAAGTTACATCATCTTATATAAGTCACATCATCTCTTTAATACATCACTTCAAATTCAATCCAAACTCAACCCATATTTCATAAAAAGTCAAAAAGTAATTTAACAACCCCTTAGTATTATAACGTGTGTGTTTGGGAAGTTGTTATTTTAATAAGTTATTTTTGTTTTTGATTATTTTAGTGAATTAAAATTTTTATATTTGGAAATATCATTAGATTTTTTTTATAGTTAGATGTGATGTTTATGAGAAAAAAAATGAACTGATTATGAATTTGATATGATATTTTATCTTATTAACTATTTTAACTTATTTTATTTTTTTTGTAAATTTTAATCAAAAAATAACCCAAACCCAACTTGCCAAACACTCCCAATATATCCTGTATTTTTAAAACAAAATTATTCTTTTTCTAGCCTTATGTCTCTTTGTTCATTAATTCATCCCTTGTCTGATATAAACATCTTTTTTGTGTGTGTGTGTGTGTGTCTCCCCAAACCCAACTTGCCAAACCCTCCCAACATATCCTGCATTTTTAAAACAAAATTATTCTTTTTGTAGGCTTATGTCTCATTGTTCATTATTCATTCCTTGTCTGATATAAACATCGCGTGTGTTGTGGAGGGATAAAATGGGTTGTTTTGTAAAGTTAGTAAAAAGTTAATTTTTGATTTTTTATCAAATTTTTTAGTTTTTTTTAAAGTGATTTGGGAAGTTGGTAAAAAGTTGACTTTTTGCTTTTTAGTTTAATATTTATTTATGGTGTCAAATCAAATTAAAATGACCAAAATACCCTTACCTAACATAAAAGAGTTATTTTTTTAATTTATTTTTTATAGGCCATAATTTGTAATTTTAGGGCTGCGTTTTTGACACTTGCCAAATGAATTTTCTAGCGCTTTTGGTAGCCACGTTTTTGGACATTTTGTCCAAAAACGTGACTTTTTACCATGTTCCCAAAATGGCACAATGATTCTTTTCCTAACTTTTTGGGTGTTTTGAGAAGAAAATTAAAATTTATATTTTTGATTTTTTTCTACTTTCTTTGTGAAAAAAAAAAAGTAAGTTAAAAGTTAAACTTTTAACTCATTTCTCAAAATGAGGCAAAAGTGTTCTCTTTTGTTACTCATTCTTTCCCCATTTCATGTGTGAGAATATTTTCAAAAAGTTCTATTAATTTAAATTAAAACTAATATAACCATAAAAATGATTAGAAATAATAAAAAAAAAGTTTGTAGGTAAAATTAAAAAATTCGTTTATTCTTGTTTTGACATCTTTTTCTATTGTTGTAAACTATAAGAAGATCTCTCCTCAATAGGATTAATGGTCAATGTTCTGTCTTATGATATAACACTCATGGGAGGGCGTGTCCCAAGCATTTTTCAATGATCTGAATAGTTCATATTATAGAATTTATCAAACATATTATTTGTAAAAAAATTTAGATTAATCGGATATATCTAACCCTATGTCAGCCCTAAATGTTTTTATAAAAATTATCAAAATTATATCAACTGTTTATTTTTTCTTTTAAACAAATGTGGTTTGTTATAGAGTTATAGATGTCCAATTGATCTAAATTTTTTAATATATAATTTACTCGACGAATTTTATAATATGAACGGATCAAATCATAAAAATACACTTGGGACACACCCCTGCAGGCCTCTCACAACACGTGTTGTGCCACCTAAACCAATCCCCTCCTCAATAAGCCGAAAAAAATAAAGAAGTTTCAAATACCTGATGAATCTATATATAAGAATAATAAAGTGAACAATAATAAAGCGAATATCTTATTGATGAAATCATATTTGTTCAGAAAATATACTCTTCAAGCACTTAAACTTGCTCGGATCACATCTTGATAACTAGCAGTAAGGCGGCGAGCAAATACACACTGCATTGGAAAACTATGAGTATTTATATTTTTAAACATTAAAACCACTATTTATCACTACCTTCTTCACGCAGCAATGTACAAGTCAAATTAATAACAAATTTTTTAATTAGAATGAAGTAATGGTGACATTTTTGTGAGAAAAACACACCCACACCTTAGCCACATGAATCACACGGTTGTTAATAATAATTATTATTATTTAAATATTTGTTGTGTAACATTATTCGATAGAGCTTTAATGGTACAAGGTAATTCCTAAAGTAATATTTATACATTGAAAAATGCTTGAGACACTTATTTTATCATTCCTAAAAACTACTTCTAATGATGTGTCTGACAAATATCAAATTTTGATTTATTAAATATTTCATTATATAGGATTTAATCTCATTATCACATCATTATGAATGATTTAGGGGTGATAAATTAAAGGGATATATAGTATTGTTGTTATATACTCGTCTGCACATAAGATATTTCCATATATGGTTATTCTATACGAATTCAAGGAAGAGCATGAGTGAGTAACTTAGGTTATACATAGTGGGTGTTTGGGAAGTGGATTTTTTTGTAAGTTTTTTTAATTGTAGGATATTATTGGAGAATTTTTTTTTTTGTGTTTTGAAAGATAGTTAGATTTTTTTGTAGTTAGATGTGATGTTTATAAGAGAAAAAATAAAATAATTATGGGGTTTGATGTGATATTTTGTTTAAATTTTTTTTTTAAAAATTTTGTAACTAATTTATCTTTTAATAAAAAAAAATTCCAAAAAATTTGTTACCAAAGAGCGCCAAGAAGTTGTACATAGGATATTTCTATATATCGGCCTCATCATGGGTCTAAAATATTGAAGTTCAACTCATCAATTTTCTCTCATTCATTTTCGGTTGTGAGAAAGTTTTCGTAATAATTTTCAATCTAAATTTTATTGGCTACCCTATGCAACAGGGAGGACAAAAGAGCATTTTAGTTATCCATTTTGCATTTTTGCACGCTTGACAAATATAGAGTTGTGTAACGAATTCGTAAAATTCATAATTCGATCTAGTTTAGTCTAATCCGATAAGTTTGGATTGATTTTTTGAATTCATAGTTCAGTTCTAGATTAAAAAATTAAAAATTCGTAGTACATGGATTGGTTCCGAATTAAACCCCACGGTTCCACATTGGAACCAATCCGAACAGTATACAAATAGTCTATATTTTTATTATATACCCTTCCGCATAGTATATTTTCTTATTCCATATAAAACTTAAATACAAACCTAAACCCGCATAGTATCTTTTTTTATTACTTTTATTTGTTAGTTTTTAGTTTTGATTTGTAATGATCTAAATACTTTTGGTGGAACCAATTTTCTTATAGTTGTTTACATTCTAAAACAGTATATCGCTATTATAAAAAGACATGTTACTATTATAGAACTAACTAATATAGTGCTATATTTATATTTTTATGAAATTAGGGCTTGTTTGATTCATGGGATTAGGGGGGGACTATTTACTGTGCGGATTGTAATCCGCACAGTAAAGCTAATCCGATGTTTGTTTTTTTTTTAGTCCGCCGGACTCCATGTCCGGCCGGACTCCCAATCCCCCATATGGGGGATAAAATAATCCGGGGGGGTGTGGGATAGAATTGGTGGGATTGTTTACTGTTTGGACTAGAGAGGTGAGATGACCATTTTGCCCTCTGTTGGATATAAATATTGAAAAAATATGTTTCAAACATTGAAAAAAAAAAAAACTAGTGCTAAAAAAAATTAAATAATTTTATTTAACTTTTTATTGATGTTTTATTTATTTAATTTTTTTAAATAATTTTTTATGGATATTTTATTGATGTTTTATTTTAAAATTTTGTTTATGTTTTATTTAATTTCATTATTTAAATTTAATAGATGTTTTATTTAATTTCATTTTTTGATTATTATTTTTTTTTTAAAACAAATTTATTTAAAATCTTAATTAAAAAAAATAATATATATTTTTATTGATATTTTATTTATTTACTTATTTATTTAAAAAAAAATAAATTTACTGGGTGGTTCAAATTAATTCGAGTGGTTCTTAAACAAATAAGTAATTGGTTCAAATTATTTATTATCATCTACAAATAAATAATTTACTGAGTGGTTATTTACTGAGTGGTTCAAATTAATTTGAAATTATCTAATCAATTTATTTGTTTGCACGCATGATTCATTTATTTTTAAAACTAAATAAATAAATAAACAATTAAAACTGAGTAATGATTAAACAAATTTTATTGATATTTTATTTATTTATTTATTTAATTTAAAGAAAACAAATTTATTTAATTAAAAATAATTAAAATATTAAAGATATGTTTAATATTGTTATTACTTAGTAAACAATTAAAAAAAGGGCAAAATAGTCATTTGTTCATTTATCCTATCCAGTCCGTCCAACCAAACGTTGGATTCACTAAAAATAGTCCGGGGGATTCACAGTCCGGACATCTAATCCCATGAAAAAACAAACACAGGATACATATCCAATCCGACCAAATAGTCCGGGGGATTCACAGTCCCAGGACTCCAATCCGATGGATTCTAATCCCCCCTTATCCAGTCTGCCCAATCAAACACACCCTTAAAGTATTATATAAATATTTTTATTATTTAATTAAGTGAATCTGTAGTCTTAAACAGATTCAATCCGTATTTAAATGGATTGGTTCGGATTGATTCTACGATTTAAACGGATTGGATTGATTCTAATTTTTCAAAAACCACAGATAACAAATTAGTCTTAATTTTACCTCAATCTGGTCCAATCCAGACCATGCTCACTCCTGGACAAATATATGGACAAGGGAGCAGTGACTGTGGTGCCACCATTTGAGGTGTAATTTGGCCTTATTTTTATGATCTAAACCGTTCATTTTGTAGGGTTTGTTGAGTACTTTATGCCTACCAAAAATCATATTAATCGGATATCAACAACTATAATATGATTCATTCATATAGTTTTTGATATTCGATTAATATGATTTTTGGTAGGCATGAAGTACTCAACAAACCTTACAAAATGGACGGTTTGGATCATAAAAATAAGACCAAATTATACCTCAAATGACGGCACTACAATCACTGCTGTGCTTATACACTACAAAACTATGCAAATAGAAAAAGCTACAAACTCAGAAAAAGTGCTCAAGAAATGAAGTGTAGGTGCAGCGTGGGATATATAATTTGGTTCGTACATTTTATTTTTTGAGCATCTTTTTCTCGCTGCGTAGAACTCAATGCAAACAATATGATAATCCAAATAATTCAGTTACTAGTACATGTCACTGAATAGGTGAGGTTTGCCTTAATTCGTGGTTCTTGGTCATGACAAGATTGTTACTTCAAAGTAAACACAATCAAAATGTTTTAAGATTTCAAGTTTTTCATTCATATCTTTCTTAAGATTTCAAGATTTCAAGTTTTTCACTCTAGGTGAGTAGAACTCAATGCAAACAATATGTTTTAAGACACCTTGCTTGCTGCCAGCATTGTCTTTTTTTGCTGAAGGGTCGACCCTTGCGTGTTTATTTTCAAATTTGTGGGTCCGAATGGGCCTTACCTTTGGTGCATTTTGGGCTTATTATTTTATTGGCCTTAGGGCTACTTTTCTACTACAATAAATAGACCCTAACCATTTTCTCTCATTATTTTTCCTCTCCTTTCTCCTCAAGGCCGTGAGTTCTCTTCTCTCTCTCTAACACTCAAACTTTTTCACTTAAATCTTTAGATCTACTCACCTAGAGTGATCTTTTCACCTAGGTCCTTTGAGAAAGAGTGTAGATCTTGCCAAGGGCTTCATTTTGATCCAAATAGTTCATGATTTCGTCACTGGTGATTTTTGGGCTGTCATCTCCTTGCTTCAAGAGGCAGGGGTTTCTAGTTCTCTTTCAATACCCTCATTTATAGATAGATTTATGGTATTTTCTTTATATAAATACAAAAGTTTATATTTTTATGTATATTGTGATGAATCATGAGATTGGGGGTTAGGGTTTGAAGAGAGTTGGGTTTACTTGTTGGGTTATGATCTTGGGTCATGAGTTTGGGTGTAAAAGTAATAGAAGGGTTGGAATAAAATGTGTTTTTCTAAAAAGCCTTAATTTCTCTTAAAAATTCAGTTTGGCTCATGGAGATGGTTAATGGTTTTGTTTCAATTAATAGTAGAATCATGAAATTAAGATGTTAAATTACACATGTACAAATTTAATTGAAATTTTAAAGAATTTGAGAAATTTATATAAAAGTTACGATTAAACTCATAATGTTGATATTTTAAATTATGTTATGATATGAAACCAAACTTGGGGGAAAAGAAATTACTAATGGTATGGATGATATGAGCTTTGTATTGAATTTTGTTGTGTGTTATGTGAATTGTATTGGGTTATGTTGTGTTAAGATTGGTTAAGTTGTGTTGTGTGGAGTTGAGTTGTATTAGGTTGTATTGTGGTTGGTACCCACGCAGGGAGTTGAAAAATGATTTTTCGGTGCCTACAACCGTCTGCATAATAACCGGTAAATATGGGAGACGGTTTTAAAAATTGAAAAATGGTTTTTTGGTGCCCACGACTGTCCGTATAATAGCCGGTAAATGTGAGGATGGTTTGAATTTAATGTGCTCAATTGCCCTGTCTAGGCTTATCGTTGGACGAATGTGAGAAAAAAAATGTTTTTGGATGTCCACACAATCTTGCTGTATTGTAGTCGGCGAAAGTGGAAAAATAATTTTAGGTGTCCACACAGTCATGCCGTATTGTAGCCGGCAAAAGTGGAAAAATTGATGGTTTTCAAAAATATTTTGGGTGCCCACGTCCTGCCGTATAATAGTCGGCAAATGTGGGGAATGGTTTTCAAAAAAAGATATGGTTTTTGAAAAAAAGATATGGTTTTTGAGAGTTCACTTCCCGTCGTATAATAACCGGCAAAATGTGGAATGTGCTATGAATTGGATGCCCGCTATCCCACCGTATCAAACCGGCAATGATGATATGTGTGACTTGTGATGAACTTGTGAAATTACCATTTGATGTGTAAATTGTATGGAATGAGAATGCATATAGAAATTATTTGAAAATAATGGATAATGAAATGGTAATTGGATAAGGGGTTGGTGATAAAGAACTCACGGGTTGTTTTTATCTATAAGGAAAAATTAAGAGTTTTGTTTTGTGATTAATTGAGAAATTGAATTAAAAGGGTTTATTAGCCTTGTGATAAGTTGAATTATGATTGATAACACACATATGGATATGATGTAGTTGTGATATATTGAATTATAGTTGATAATGCAAGTGTGGATATAATGTAGTTATTAGATAAGTAGGAGTTGAGCGTAGGATAACAATTATTGAATATAAAGGAGATTTGGATTTCTACATTGAGGGGTTACAACAAATATGAATAGATTGGTGGGAATAGCATGTATGTGGGATGTTTTGGAGTATTAAGGAAACTTGAACTTGAGGTTATGACGTTATAATAAATGTAATTAGTAAAAGGAGAGAATGGAAATAAAAAGAGGAATGTTAAAATGGAAATTAAATGATGAATATTTTGGAATGGGTTAATAAATATAAAATGATATGGTTCCTTCAACATCTTTGTTTCCAAAAAAAAGATTTATGGTTTTTCGATGAAAATGGATAATTTTGATGTTGAAGGTTTTCTTTAAATGTTCAAATAAATTTTGAAAAAAAGATACTTTACGTATGATATTTTGAAATTACAAAACATCACCTACTATATTGTATCACCTTGCATGTATGATCATTTATATCTATAGGATGATTATTGATTTTAAACTATGAGATTCCTACTGGACAATTGTGCTCACCCCTTGTTGTTTCATTTTTCTTACAGGAAGAGGATTCGAATTGATTGGTTGGAGGATTAAGAAGTTCATGTGTCTGTTATGTGTAATTTCATAGTAGATGTGCAAGAATGAATTTTGTACATTGATGTTGTAATTATTTATTTGTAACTCCGTAGCGAGAGCTTGACATGTATTATTATTATTGTTGTATTCATCATGAGAGAGAACATGTACTACTATGTTTCTATTACGCAAGGGTAATAGATATTTGTAAAAAAATAAAAATAAAAATAAAAAATAAATAAAATTGACCTAAATTACAAGCTTTTGGTAATGTTTCCGAGTGATTAAAAATTGGGGCATGACATTATTCATCAAGAAGACCTCCAATGATATTCTCATTCTCTTGGTCTATGTAGATGATATTCTACTTATTGGCAGTAGTTCTCTTCTTTTTCAAGAACTCATTGGTCAAATGCATGCTGCCTTTGCCATGAAGGAATTGGGCAACATTTCTTACTTTCTCAGTGTTTCTATTCAAACTGTGGGAGCTAATTACTTCTTGTCCCAGCAAAAATATGCTTCTGAAATTCTCCTCAAGGCTGGCATGACCTCTTGTAAACCCTACAATTGTAACGCCCCGACCTTTTACACGCCATCGATATTGTCCGCTTTTGGGCCACGCCCGCACGGATTTGTTCTTCCCAGGGGGTCACCCATCCTAGAACTACTCCAGGCTAAGCACGCTTAACCGCAGAGTTCTAATAGGGATTTCACCACTTGGGAAAAGGCCTCGATGCTGTATAAGGGTCCCGGTTTTTACTTTTATAGCCCAGTAACTCCCCCTCCATTCCCGATGTGGGACACCGGGGCCTTACAATCCACCCTCCCTTAAGGCTGC
Source organism: Camellia granthamiana (assembly GCA_036172215.1). Classification (NCBI taxonomy): domain Eukaryota; kingdom Viridiplantae; phylum Streptophyta; class Magnoliopsida; order Ericales; family Theaceae; genus Camellia; species Camellia granthamiana. Next base: position 14,148,905 of record CM069908.1, on the reverse strand, counting down.
ACGTCCTCGTGCAGTAGCCTGCCAGCTCGCAAGCCCGCCCACATACACCGAGCGACGCCAGGGGCCCACACTCGGTACTCCGGAGAGTCGGCTCTGGTACCATTTTGTAACGCCCCGACCCTTTACACGCCATCGATATTGTCCGCTTTTGGGCCACGCCCGCACGGATTTGTTCTTCCCAGGGGGTCACCCATCCTAGAACTACTCCAGGCTAAGCATGCTTAACCGCGGAGTTCTAATAGGGATTTCACCACTTGGGAAAAGGCCTCGATGCTGTATAAGGGTCCCGGTTTTTACTTTTATAGCCCAGTAACTCCCCCTCCATTCCCGATGTGGGACACCGGGGCCTTACAACAATTCACCTATTTCAGTCAAGCCTGCTGTCACTCATGCTTCTTCTATGCCTTTTGCTCAGCCCTAGTTATACAGAAGTCTTGTTGGTGCATTGTAGTATTTAACCATCACACGCCCTGATCTGTCTTTAGCAGTTAACCAAGCCTGCCAACATATGCATGATCCCACTAATGGCCATTTTGCCTTTGTTAAACGTATTCTCAGATTTGTTAAAGGTTCCCTCTCTCTTGGCCTCACATTTTCTCCCAGTTCTTTTGAGCTTCAAGCTTTTTCTGATTCTAATTGGATTGGGGATCATTTGGATAGAAGATCTACCTCCGGCTATTGCATTTATCTTGGCTCTAATCTCATTTCCTGGTCTGCTAAGAAGCAGTCGACAGTCTCTCGATCCAGCACTGAGGCTGAATATAGGGCTTTGGCTCATGCTACCGCAAAGTTAAGTTGGTTACAGATGCTACTGCATGATCTTTGTCTTCTTACTACTTCCTCTCCTATTCTTTGGTGTGATAACCTCTCCATTATTGCCCTTGCTTCAAATCCTGTGTTTCATACTCGCTCTAAACACATTGAAATTGATTGTCACTTTATTCGTGAGAAGGTTACAGCCAAGAAAGTTGTTCTCGAGTATGTTCCTTTCATGGATCAAATCGCTGACATTTTTACAAAGCCTTTATCCAATTCTAGATTCCAATTTCTCAATACCAAGCTGTTGGTCACTTCCTCTCCCATCAGCTTGCAGGGGACTAATAATATTACAACTACAGAGCAAACTAAGCCACAACATTTGAGTTGCATCAGCAGCTCAAGCCACAACAGGAGCTGCCATTAACATCTAACCAGTTAGAGCCAAAACTGAAGCTACAGCTAATGTCATAGTTAGCTAGAAGATAGAGTTTGTTAAATTAGTTAGTTAGTTACATTAATTAGTTAGTTACAGATAGTTTGTTAGATATATTGTATAAATACATACATGTAATCAGATATTGAAATTAATGAAGAAGCTTTCAATAATTCTTCACTAATTAATATCATATCATAACCCTCAGTCACTCAACATACTAAACCTAATTAATATCATATCATAACCCTTAGTCACTCAACAGTGGACTCTCTCATCTCATAACTAGGACTACCACTTGACAATGGTTGCTTGAACAATAATTTATTAACAATCTGGTTACTTGATATTTTTATTAAACAATATTTTTTTGAACATGCTGTGATGATGGCATGTAATTATAAACCATGATTCCAAATCGAATCAAACTGCGTCAAACTAGTTCAATTTGGTTTGATTCCGCAATATTTATTATTTGGTTTTGTTTCAAATTTTATAGAATAATAGGTAGCGATTTGGTCATTGGTTTCCTGTTAAACTCAACCTATCCTTTGCCATATTTATCTTTGACAAAGAGTACAAAACAACCAAATTTGTTTGTTATCTTTCTTCTAAGGTTTGCCAACCTAAACCTTAGCAATTAGAACTAGGAAGTCAAGCCTGGTTTTGTGCTAAAGACGTTGTTGTTGTTTGTTTCTTCTAATTAAATTAGTTTTGGCTTTCTTGCTAGCTATTTATAGAGACTCTCATCTTCACAAAGATAGCTCAATTCTTTCATACACTCAAGCTTTTTTTACTCTACAAACATGTCGAGAGAGCGATATATCCATTCCCTTCTAACACTTTCTCATCTTCTCATTTGTATCTTCACCAGTCTTGTAGCTGTAAATGGTGACACACAAAAGGTTTCAGTATTTAGAATCACTTACTGTTTGTTGTACTATCTGGTATATTTATTGAAAATTTGATTTTGATCGTAGGATTTACAGGAATTTTACATTGCTTTCTTGAGAGATCAAGTAGTTGATGATGCGGAATCTGTACATCAGACACATATCAATGTCCTCTCAAATTTGAAGGGAAGGTTAGTTGAATCTCTATGCCTCTTTCTTTCCATCTATAGTATCACTTCCATGTATGTGTTTATGTTTGCAAACACATGTATGAAAGCCACACTGCATTCATCCAGGTTCTCCGTGTGTCGATTTGGATGAATACAGTACTCCGGCTCTGTGATCAGTTTCTGTGTTATCGGAAGAACTGATTGTGTTTTGGAAAAGTTTCGGTGTTCCTATGCTTCTTGCTCTTTAGCATAAGTGGACTAAGGACAATGTTGTGCTAGTATCTTGAATTCAGCCCAAATTATATTTATTACCAAATGGCAACTTTCATATCCCGATTAGTGGGGTGGGGAAATGGCAAGGCAGTCCCAACCCGACATTTGTGTTTGAGTCTATGTTGATCTGATTTGATACTTTTCGGATCTTTATACTTAAAAGAGTTATTTCAGGATTTTAGTGTTTGTGATCTTAAGAGCTTCTATGAGAGAGAGCCCACTTTTTGTAATCTCTACATTCACAATAAAACGTAGACTTGTATGAATCTTTGTATTCTTTTATGTTTGTTCTATTTTATCTTTTCTCAATTACACTTTCCAAAAACAGTAATGTTTTCATAATGGAACAGTGAGCTTGATGCTGAGGAGTCCCTTGTACACAGCTACAGTAGAAACTTCAATGCATTTGCTGCAAAGTTACATGAACATGAAGCCAATAAATTATCCAGTATGTTTAATTAATGTTTGATTATACTATGAACTTTATGTCTGTTGAGAGATTGTATTTGAATTTAATGAGTTTTTTTTTTTTTTTTTTTTTTTTTTTTTTTTTTTTTGGTGAATGCTTAGGTATGGAGGGGGTGCTTTCGGTTTTCCGAAACCGGTATCACAAGCTGCACACAACAAAGTCCTGGGATTTTATTGGGTTGCCTAACACAGCAAGAAGAAAATTAAAAATGGAGAGCAACATAATTGTGGGTCTATTAGATACAGGTAGGTTCAAGAATTTTATTGGATTTTGTACTTATGCTCTGTTCCTTTCTGCTTGAAACATTTTCTAGTAAATATTTTTCATATTTTCTGACATTGGTGTGACAAAAAATGAAAGTAAACAAAAAAACATTTTCAATGATTAATAAAAAATAAAATTATTTAAATAAAAAATATGTTTACTTTTGACAAGTGAAAAATATTTTGAATTAAATTCTTACTAACACCACTACTACACTATCGCCCACCTCCCCCTACCACCACCACCATCGCCGTTGTGGCCTTCCTCACTACCACCAGCACCTCTACAACTAGCACCACAACTACAATCTCTAACACATTAGTTTCAAACTTGCAACCAAATATAAGAAGACATTTTTACAAGAATTTTTTAAAAAAAAAAAAAATTCATCAAAATAAATACAACGTTAAATTAAATCAACAAGTCTTAGAGTTATGATGAAAAGTTTGGTATTTTTATTATCAATTATTATACAAATACAAAATCAATCACATTAATATAGATAGAATAACATGAGTGAAAACAATAACACCATTTTTTTGTAATTAATTATGAAATTCTGTGTCCGTAATGCTTGGTTATCATTTTTAAAAAATACTTTTCAAAAAATTTTACTTTTTTATGTTCCGTGTTTTTTTGCTTTACTAAATTTTTTTAATATTTTGAGCAATTTTTTTAATTTTTAGACATACCTAACATAAATATACCTAAAAAGTAAAAAAATTAAAAAAAAAACCTTTTAAAAATTCACTAAATACGAAAAAAATACAAGAATTCAGTACATTTTTTTATATTTTTATGTATTTATTAATTTTTAAAAATATTTTTCACAAATTTTTTACTTTTTAGATACATCTAAGTAAGGTGCATCTAAAAAAATAAAAAAAATGTTTAAAATTTTAAAAATATTTACTAAAAACAAAAAAAAAACACGAAAATAAAAAAACTCAATTCTTAGAAAACTTAATTCAAAAAATTCAAACTAAACAAATTATTATTTTTGTTATTTTAAGTTAACAAGGTCTATTGGTGTGGTTATATAGGGATCACTCCGGCGTCAGAGAGCTTTGCAGACAATGGACTCGGACCTCCACCAGCCAAATGGAAAGGAAGCTGTGGCCACTTTGCCAATTTTTCAGGGTGCAACAAGTAAATATTAGTTCATGTCATTTTCATATTTATTAGTTGTCTTCATCATTTCAATAGGCACTAATTAACTCATTTCAAACCACTATGCTAATTTATTTTATTTTATTAAATTGTGTGGTAACACCTAATCAACAATTAATCACTTTGAGTGGTCAAGGTAAGATTATAATCATTGATGAAATTAGAAGAAGATTATGATAGCTATGATCTCCTTATTTCTGTAAATATATCATTTTCTACATAAAATGAACCCTAGTATAAATAATATATATATATATCTTATTCTTCTTCTTTTTTTTTTTTTTTTTTTTTTTTTTGCACCAAAAAAACTTTTTCATCATATTAGAGATTACTTCTATGATATTTAATTTTTTTTACTATATATATAATTTATATATCATATTATACATACATGTATATTGTATATGATGATTTTTTTTCGACCTCTCTAGTAATGAAATCTTAATTTCATCCTTGATTATAGTTCAATTATAAATTTTTTATTATTGAATAAAAAGAATGGAAAGACTTGACGAATGTGGTGTTGCCAAAGTCTCTCCATTGTTTAAGTCAATAAAACAAGTGGAGTGTAATGGAGACCAAGAGATAATGCATGCATGTATGGATTGCATATCTTTTTAACTATTGTCTCCCATTAAATAAGTTTATTTATTTATTTGTTAAATAAGTTAAATGGAGGGGGTTTTTTTTTTTAGAGAGGAAGTTAAATAGAGGTTGACGGTTCAAATCTTACGATAGGCAAAGATTTCCTCCTCTCTTACATTACAATACAACCTTGATATACTAGAAAAAGAAAATTAAATAATTTCAAGATAAGAGCCACACGAATAAGTTTAAAGACACATAAATCGATAGCGGAATATGACATAAAATATATATGAATGGATAGAATTTTTTAATCTCACCAACAAATTTTATAAAATCTTGTTATGTATATTCTATAATTTAATTTCTATATTTGTAACAAAATTAGAACCACAAAATTGCATTTGATGCCAGTTATCTTACAATATATATACATAAAAAATTTGATAATTTTTTTTTTTTTGGAATTCCTAGCATTTTTGATATAGCTAATCTATGTTAGATCACAAAGTGGATATGCAGGTACTAGAGTTGCTCAGCTCAACAGATAGACTAAAAATAGTAAAGTGTGAAACAGAGGAAACTAAATTTGGACCATAGTAGTTTAGCCTTTTTAAGGTCAGCTATTGTTGTTAGACCTTTGGTTGTTTGTTATTAAAGGGTTTTCCTTAAAAAAGCAAACTGCTATTGACATCACAAGAATTTTTTATATACGTCTCCCATAATTTGCAGTTGGATTCTGTTTTGTATTCAATAGATATTGTTATTATTATTATTATTTTAAAATTTATCTCTTATTTTATATATCTGTATATACATTGGTAGGATTTGTTTATTAAAGCAGACATTCTTTTAAATAATGACCTTTGCTCTAAAAATTAAAGATTAGATCATATTAATGGTTAACATATATCCCATATTAAGAGTTGAATTATGAGTCAACCGTAAACATGAATGTCTTGGTTCAACTTTTAATTGTGTATAACTTGATTGATATATATGATTTACAAGTGATCGTAGACCAAATACCAAAATGAGATAACTAATTTTATTTCGACAATTAGTTCACGTCACTATGACAATATGTTGGTGATAATTACAAATAACACACCAGAAAATACAAATAATAAAATTGCAATAACTTATTATCAGAGCTGAGGCGCGGGAAACTCGCTCTCTTTAGGGAGATTCAAGCCCTCTGCCATTGGGCAAAGTCTCACACCGGTGCAGCAGAAAAACCTTGACTTGTCCCCCCAGGATACAACAGCCCGACTAAGTCGTATGGTTCACCAATACTGCACAATTGGTTGAGCCCAAAGCTTTATCACACACACCCTTTTTTATTTGCCTGATAATCTCACATTAGACATAACAAAGCAACCCAAAACTTCTTCACCTCTCGTGTCCCTCTAGATAGGACCTAAGCTCAAATATATAGGAGACTCTATCTTGGTGGATAAGAAAAGAATGACTTAACCAAGACTTGGTGACTTACCTGGAAGTCTTGGAATGGATAAGCAAGAGGAGACAAAGACCAAGACTAGGAAGACTTAATGGATAAGTTTTGCAAGGCCTTATCTTGTAAGGCTTTGGATGGATAAGCATGGTAGACTTGAAAAGGATAAGTCTTGGTGGATCAAGACCAAGACTTGGATAAGATAGGAGACTAAGAGGAAAAGAAAAGAAAAACCAACAAATAACACATTATAATATTAAAATACCTGCTAACATTCACCCACCTATTTTAATATTATAGGTAACAAAAACAGAGATTATTAGGCAAATAAGGATATTATGCATCATGGTAGGTGTGCTTTACATTGAACCTCCATTAGTGAAACAATAATATATACTCCAGAGCCAATAGTATGCTCAGCATTGAACTATGACTGCTTAAGGGAAATAAATAATTATTGCACACACATAATATTCCAGGTGTTCACAAAAGCTTTAAAAGCTAGCACATTACGGCCTTGTGTGATCCCAGGATTCATGAGTGTGTTTGAGAATTAGCCCAAATCTCATAGGTAGCGGCCCCACTATTACACTTACATAGGTGAATTCTGTCAAGGGTGCTCCTGTAACTATGACACTCCACTCAATAAGAGCTACAGAAATTCATTAAGAGTTCTTTTAATAACTTAACCTCTACAACGTTACAGGATAAATGCACTTATATCATAGGGATAGGTAAAAAGTAATTTAGTGCATTTCTCACGGCCATCATATGATCGTTTTTCTCATTGAACCCAGTTACAGGATCTCTGGTCCCTGGGTTAAGTATTCTCATACATGGCTCCTGCTATATTCAATGGGCTTCAACCCCATCCCCCTCGATGTATTCCAGACTCTATCTCTTGCTAAGGCCTTAGTCAATGGGTCTGCAAGATTATCACCAGATTTAATATAATCCACATTTATGATGCCATTATTTATATAAGATCTTACAGTACTGTGTTTTCTTCTGATAGGTCTGGATTTACCGTTATAATAACGGTTATTAACTCGACCAATTGTTGCGGTGCTATCACAATGAATCAATATAGGTGGAATCGGTTTTTCCCAACAAGAGATTTCATTTAACAAATCTCTTAACCAATTTGCTTCTTCACTGGCTGTAGCTAAAGCAATAAGCTCAGCATCCATTGTTGAATTAGCAATAATGGTTTGTTTTTTCGATTTCCAACTTATAGCACCACCTCCCAATGTAAATAAGTAACTAGTGGTTGATAATGAATCACCTGACAAGGTATTCCAATCGGCATCACTGTAACCTTCAAGTACTGCAGGATACTTATTATAAAACAAGCCATATTTTATGGTACCAGATAAATATTTCATAATACGATCAATGGCTAGCTAGTGATCACTGCCAGGCTTGCTAGTAAACCTGCTAAGTACTCCAACTACATAGGCAATGTCAGGTCTAGTACAGTCAGTCGCATAACGCAAGCTACCAATCATACTAGCATATTCTTTTTTGATTAATTATATCCTCATCATTTTCAATAAGAAATAATTGCACATGAGGATCAAAAGGAGTAAGAACATGCTTGCACTTATAAAAATTATATTTTCTAAAAATTTTCTTAATATAATGCGACTGATCAAGAAATATGCCATTACAGGTTTTGGTAATTTTCATTCCCAAAATATAATTAGCCTCACCAAGATCTTTCATATCAAAATGACTACTATGCATATTTTTAGTTTCCATGATGATATGCAAATTAGAGCCAAATATAAGTAAATCATCCACATAGAGGCTAATAATAACATGTGAATTTTCTTCAGATTTATAGTAAATGCATTTATCATATTCATTCGTTTTATAGCTATTCTCAATCATGCAGGAATCAAATTTCTCATGCCACTGTTTAGGGGCCTGTTTTAAGCCATAGAGGGATTTAACTAGCTTGCGCACTTTACTTTCTTGACTGGGTTCCACAAAACCCTCAGGTTGATCCATATAGATTTCTTCACCCAGGTCTCCATTTAAAAAAGCTGTTTTAACATCCATTTGATGAATTTTTAGATCATGAATTGCAGCCACTGCAATTAATAATCTAATGGATGTAACTCTAGTAACCGGATAAAATGTATCAAAAAAGTCAAGATCTGTTTGTTGTTTAAAACCTTTTGCAATAAGCCTTGCTTTATATTTATCAATAGTTCCGGTTTAAGTTTTTTTTCTCAAAACCCATTTACAGCCAATAGTTTTACAACCTGGTGGTAAATCTACTAATACCCAAGTTTTATTGGATAATAATGATTCCATCTCATCATTTACAGCCTCGTTCCAAAAAACAGAGTCAGGAGATGCCAAAGCTTCTCTTAAAGTTAATAGAGTTTCCTCTACATTAAAAACATGATAATTAGGGCCAAAATCTTTTTCTAATCTGGCTCTTTTACTCCTTCTAGGTTCAAAAACTATAGTGTCTTGGTTTTGTAAAAGAGGAGTAGAGGAACCAGTTTCAGATAAAATATTTTCTTAATAATTTTGACCCCTACCATTTTTAGATTTAAAAGGAAATTTTTCTTCATGAAAAATTGCATCACCTGATTCAAAAATTATTTTGTTTTCAATATCAAAAAATCTATAGGCTGTACTATTTGTTGCATATCCAAGAAAAGCACAAGTGGCAGCTTTTACACCTAATTTAGGTCTTTTAGGGTCCACAAGTCTAACAAAAGCTAGATAACACCAAACCCTCAAATATTTCAAATTTGGCTTATGCTCTTTCCACAACTCAAAAGGTGTAATTTTTGTTTTTTTATGTGGCATTCTATTCATAACATAACATACAGTTAAAATTACTTTTCCCCACAAATTTGAAGGAGCACCTGCTTCAATTAGCATAGCATTTGTTAAATCAGTTAAAGTTCTATTTTTCCTTTCTGCTATACCATTAGATGCAGGTGAATATGGTGGAGTAGTTTCATGGATTATTCCTAAAGATTGAGCAAACGAGTTGAATCCAAAAGATTCATATTCCCGGCCTCTATCATTTCTATATCTTTTAATCTTTTTACCGAATTGATTTTCAACTTCAAGAAGGAATTCTTTAAATTTTTCAAAAGCATCACTTTTATTTTTCAACAAGTATACATAAGTGTATTTTGAAAAATCATAAATAAAAGTAATAAAATATCTATTTCCACCACGTGTTAAAATTCCTTCAAATTCACATAAATCAGTGTGAATTAATTCTAACAATTCAGTATTTCTTTCCACACTTTTATGAGGCCTTTTAGTTATTTTTGCTTGGCTGCAAACTTCACATTTCTCAAACTTATTTGTTAGTCTGGGAATTAATCCTAAACTACTCATGACTCCCACATATCGGCTATTAATATAACATAGATGAGCATGCCAAAAATTCATAGAAGACAGCATGTAAACAGAAACATGTGCTTTCTTATTCTCAATATTTAATTTAAACATTCCATCACAGGCATACACTTTTCCCACAAATATGCCTTTTTTAGTGATTACATATTGGTCAGATTCAATAGTCTGCTTGAAACCAACTTTGTTGAGCAAATAACTTGACATCAAATTTTTCCTCATGGACGGTGTGTACAACACATCTTTTAAAACAAGCACACGTCCAGAGCTAAAATTTAGCTCAACATCCCCATACCCGAGCACCTTGGTTAAACTGGAGTCACCAAGCATAACAGTCATCTTCTCATTAAAAGGAGTGAAATCTTTGAACCAATCTTTATCATAGCAGACATGCCTATTGGCACCAGAGTCTGCCCACCACCCTTCTACAGATTGAACCATAAAAATATCTGTGATCATAGCCACAAATGGTTCCTCGGTAACATTAGCCTGTGGTCGAGGCTGTTGTTTTCAAAATTTGCAAGTTCGAGCAATATGTCCACTTTTGCCACACATAAAACATGTCACATTTGTCAGATCTTGTGAAAGGGGTTCTTGGTTCCATTTCTTTTGTCTCGGGTAATTTTTATTTTGTGGCCTTCCAGTATTTTTCCAAATTTTCTTAACTGGCTTCCAGTGACTATTTTTATGAAATCGACCTTTAGGTAAAGTATTTCCAGAAGTTAAATTTACCTTTGCAGTGGAATGCTCTTGTGTCATAAGCACATCTTGTCTTCGTGCTTCCTCCTCCACCCGAATCCGTGTGATTAGAGTCTCCAAGGATGTCTCTTTTTGCTTGTGGCGCATTGACTTCTGAAACTCCTTCCAAGACGATATAAGTTTGTGAACAATACCTGCTGCAATAAGATTGTCTCCAATTTTGATGCATTCAGATCTAACTTCAGCTACTAACATTTGAAAATCTTGAACTTGCACCACTACTGATTTTCTATCTATCATTTGATAGCGGAAAAAATGGCTTGCAGCATATTTTTTAGCGCCTGCCTCTTCAGTGTCATATTTATTCTGCAAGGCTTTCCAAATTTTCTTAGCAGTGGTGTAAGTAGTATCATAATAATCATAAAATTGATCTGAAAGACAATTCAAAAGATAGTATCGACATTTATACTCATCTGTGTTGTATTTTTTGATTTTTTCAAGATGAGCAGCATACTCCTCGCCGGTCATCTCTTCAGTGGGGACTTTGTTCGAATTTTTCTCGGTCAGGATATAAGCCACCTTGAGGAGACTGAGGTAGAAAAGCACCTTACCTTTCCATCTCTTGAAATGAGCTCACTTGAACTGGAAGGGCTTGTTGAGATCGCCGGTATTCTTGTTGGGCTTCTCCAGTACTAGCTCCATGAACTTTTGCTAGTTGAATCTCCTTAAAATTGTTAGTGAAAATTACAAATAACGCACCAGAAAATACAAATAATAAAATTGCAATAACTTATTATCAGGGCTGAGGCGCGGGAAACCTGCTCTCTTTAAGGAGATTCAACCCCTCTGCGGTTGGGCAAAGCCTCACACCGGTGCAGTAGAAAAACCTTGACTTGTCCCCCCCAGGATACAACAGTCCGACTAAGTCGTATGGTTCACCAATACTGCACAATTGGTTGAACCCAAAGCTTTATCACACACACCCTTTTTTATTTGCCTGATAATCTCACATTAGACATAATAAAGCAACCTAAAACTTCTTCACCTCTTGTGTCCCTCTAGATAGGACCTAAGCTCAAATATATAGGAGAGTCTATCTTGGTGGATAAGAAAAGAAGGACTTGACCAAGACTTGGTGACTTACTTGGAAGTCTTGGAATGGATAAGCAAGAGGAGACAAAGACCAAGACTAGGAAGACTTAATGGATAAGTTTTGCAAGGCCTTATCTTGTAAGGCTTTGGATGAATAAGCATGGTGGACTTGAAAAGGATAAGTCTTAGTGGACCAAGACCAAGACTTGGATAAGATAGGTGACTAAGAGGAAAAGAAAAGAAAAACCAACAAATAACACATTATAATATTAAAATACCTGCTAACATAATAGTTCATAACCAAACATTATAATGATTCATAACAGATAATAATTTTGAATCATAACTTATAAATGATATATATGCACAATGTTTATTGTACATATTTATATGCTTCTATCAATCGATGCATGGCTTAACCTCTATTTATTTATTTATTATTTTATTAAAGCAAGCTTATTGGAGCCAAATACTTCAAGCTAGATGGAAATGAAGACCCAAGTGACATACTCTCACCCATAGATGTGGATGGCCATGGAACTCACACCTCCTCAACCCTAGCTGGAAACCTAGTCCCAGGTGCAAACCTCTTTGGCCTTGCCAAAGGCACTGCTCGTGGGGCTGTGCCCTCTGCTAGGGTTGCTGCTTACAAGGTTTGTTGCCTTTCCTTTTGCTTGCCTTGTTCACTTCCTGTCAACATGTTTTTTATTTTTATTTTTATTTTTTTTTATTTTTAATCTAGGAGAGAAAGAAGAAGAAAAAAAAAAAAAGAACAGAAAAGTTTTATTAAGTTAGGAGAGAGAAGATAATAAATTGTGTTTTATTTTCCTTTTGTTTGATTAAGCTAAAGAGAAAAAAGGAAATATAGTAATTTTTCTCATATCTTATTTGGTTAGACCATATAAAAAAATTAAAAAGTTATATATTACTAAAATAATATTTTGTGTTTTTATTTCTTTGGGGGCGTGATTCATCCCCCGAATTGGGGGAGCCCGAATCCCCCGAAATTCCATTTTAGGTAAAAAAAAAAAAAAATGAAAACAGTTTCTAAAATTGGAAATTAGGGGGATTAGGGGGACTCTTTTTAGAGCTACCAAACATTTCCCATTTCTTTAATACCTAGATGAATAATTTTGATATTATATAAAAATTAGTAATCATTCTATTTTTTCTTTTGTCCATTCAAAAAGTGGATTATAAGAAAAATTAATTTCTTTCAATTTCACCTCATTTCTTTCCTATGTAGCAATCTAAGCAAGGGATTAGATTAAGGCCAAGTTCAGCATCCATTAAATAATATAAAAAGTCAAAAAAATATTATTCTATTTAAGTCACATCATTTTATTTAAATTATATCACCTCTCTAACACATCACATCAAATCTAACCTAAACGCAATCTATATAAGTCAATAAATTAAAAAATATATTTTTTAAAAATATTCCAAACCAACCTGAAGTTAAATTCTTTTCGTTTTGTTTCTTTTATTTCCTCTTCAAATCATTCAATTCAAATTGAAATCATCAACTTGTACTGGGGACAAATCAACATGTCAGGGTTTTTGGGACAAAACTTTCTTGTCATGAAAAGTGAGTATTTAGTTTTTAAAAAAAAGATAAATTATCAAAACATATCACTTGATTTATTTAAAATATGAATTGACTCTTGTGATTTAAAAAATTATAAATTCTTTCTCATCAAATTTTTTTATTTAATAAAATTAATTGAATAAGTAAATTTTTTAACTGTTCACATGTACAATAATAAAATTATCTGAATTATTAATTGAAATAAAATTTTAACATTATTAAAAACTGTTATTTAACTTGATGATTTGTTAATAAAATAACCTATTTGTTATGAAATTAAAAACCCTAAGGGGTATAATGTAATTTTTAATACTACATGGAGTAATTTATAATTTAAGTAAATTTTAGGAGATGTGCTTGAAATTTACACCCTAAAAAAAATTAGAAGACCAATTTCAATCATTATTTGAATCATATAAAAAAGTCAACAAAAGAAAAAAATTTACAACAAAATTTTAAAATGTCACTAATAAATGTATTTTTAGTGATCAAATAATTTGACGTCATTTAGAGATGAAGGTTGCGTTTGATAGAGTTTTGTAAATATAATTTGAGAGTATAAGTTGTATTTTGAGTTTGTGAGTTCTGGAGTTATGATTTGAGTGTAGAAAATTTGTTTGGTTATGGTTTTTGAATAAAGTGTTGAATTGAGTTTTGAATTGAGTGTGAAATTGAATTTTGAAAGTTTGATTTGACATGTGAAGTAAGAAAATTTGTTTGGTTATGAGTTTTGAAAAGAGTTTTCAAAACTTAATTCAAATTATTATAAGTCATAACAAAATACACTACTTTCACACTATTGAAAATTCTGATCAATACTCATAACCAAACTCTTTTTAAAATTCAATTAAAAAAATTATTATTAACAGAAAATAACATTAATCAATTTTTTAATTGAAAATACTACAAACGATATAATTTTTTTTTTTTCAAAATAAATATTCAAAAAATTTAAATAATAAATATTTAAATAATTTAAATAATCTAAAAAATTTAATAAGTAAAAAATTAAAATAAATATTCAAAAAATTTAAATCATTTAAATTCAAATAATTTAAATATTCAAAAATTTTAAATAATTTAAAATGTTAATATTTTAAATTTAAAAATAATTCTACACTCAAATCGTAACCAAACACATAAAACAAAACTCAATTAAGAAATTATTTTTAAAACTCATAACCAAACACATAACTCAAAATTCCATACTACTTTTACAACTCTACACTCATATCGTAACCAAATACATAACAAAAAAATTAAAATATTTAAAAATATTTTTATAAAATAGAATTTGAATTTATTTTTATAAAATATTTTAAAATTTAAAAAATCAAAATCGTAATATTTTGAAATTAAAATATTTAAAAATAGGCCACAGCTTTTCTCCGGTCCAAATCTGGATTGGACGGTGCTGTCCGGTCCTTGGGGGCCCACTACGGGTTGTGTTTCGATAATCTAAACCGTTCAATGTGTAGAACTCGTCGAGTACTATATACTTGTAAAAAATCATGTTGATCGGATATCAATAGCTATATGATCAAATCAGTTTTTTGTAAACTGTTTATTTTTCGCCGTCCATTTTTTTCATAAAAAACTGATTTGATCATATAGCTATCGATATCCGATCAATGTGATTTTTTACAAGCATATAATACTCGACGAGTTCTATACATTGACGGTTTAGATTATCGAAACACGACCCATAGTGGGCTCTCAAGGGTCGGACAGTACCGTCCAGTCCAGATTTGGACTGGAGAGAAGCTGTGCCCTTAAAAATAATCAAAAAATTAAAAAAATCGTAACATATTTAAATATTAAAATATTTAAAATCTTAACAAAATTAAAATATTTTTAAAATATTTAAAAAATTAAAATATTGATTTGAATTGAGTTTTGAAAAGAGTTTTGAATTATATGTTTGTTTATAAGTTTTGAAAAATAATGATTATGTTTTGAATTGAGTTTTGAGAAATAGGTGTAGAATTATGATTTGAAAGCTCCAAACAAACAACACACTCAAATCAATGCGTAGAATTATATTTTGAGAGGCTTACCAAATGGAGCCGAAAGTTTTCATCAAAAAAATATAGTAATGTATTACTTAAATATTTAATTTCGTCACTAAAATTTTAATTTATTCCTGTATGTACATAAGGTTTTTCCTTGAATTTATAAAGACTTTTTTTTCTTGCTGATAAAACAAAAATAAAATAAAAAAAGGTTTGTTGGGCTAGCTCCAGTTGCTCCGACATGGACATCCTGGCGGGCTTTGACGCCGCCATTAATGACGGTGTCGATGTCATTTCCATTTCCATCGGAGGCCTCTCGGCGGATTACGTGACGGACTCAATAGCGGTTGGGGCGTTTCATGCTATGAGAAAAGGGATCATAACCGTTGCTTCTGCCGGAAATGATGGACCGAGGATGGCTACAGTGGCAAACAATGCTCCGTGGATCTTTACATTGGCCGCTAGCGGCATCAATCGGCAGTTCAGGAGCAATGTTGTGTTGGGAAGTGGCAAAACCGTCTCAGTAAGTTTTTTTTATTATTTTGTGACGACATGAAAATATGACAGAGAAAATAAAATAGCAAAATCCCAAAATAACCCATACTTACGCAAAGAAGATAAATAGATGGATACAATTTTTGAAAAGTGAACCCCACAAATAAATCTTATAAAGTCTTATTCATTCGTATGTTTTTGTATCTAATTCTGTATTTGATTTATGTGTTCAATATTGCCTTTTTTTTTTCTTTTTTTTTTTTTTAAGATAGGGAAAGGCATAAGCCCAAGGACCAAACAAGAAAAAAAGTGAAGAAAGTCCAAATTTTGTAAAAGTTTACTTTTTTTTAAAAAAAAGTCACAAAATGTCTCTTTTTCTTCTCCATCTTTTTCCACTACAATATATAAAAGTTTTAGAAACCAAATATTGTGATCTCTAAAAGTGAAAATTTTATTACAAAGAACATTTAAAGATCAATTTCCATCGTTACGAAGATAGTCGCTAAAATGTCGTCTCAAAAAGTTAAAAATAAAGCATTTAATGACAAAATTTTAAAAATGCCACTAATAAATTCCAATCTAGTTGGGATTGTTGAGGTTAGCTACTTGCTTTGTTGATGTCAATTTTGCATGTATTGTGCCTTTTTTCATCAATAAAGTTTTCGTTTTTATTGATAAAAAAAAGAAGGCTTTTAGGGACAAAATAATTTGGTCTTAAAATAATTTATTTTTTGAAACAAAAAATTTGGTCCCAAAAGGATAATAATTCATGACTAATATCCAATTTTTATTACTAAAAATATAATAACGACACTTTTCGCAACAAAATTATTTGGTCCCTAAAAAATAATTTTATCCGTAAATTTTGATCTCTAAAATTTTAATTTTTTGTAATGTACTTTTTTTTTTTTTTTTTTTTTTTTTTTTTTTTTTTTTTTTACATGGTGAAAATATGCATGTGTTTTATATGCAGGGGGTTGGGGTGAACATATTTGACCCAAAGCAAAAATTGTACCCTCTCGTTAGAGGTGATGCTGTCGCCAAAAACTCTGAAAGCACAGACAATGCAAGGTACTAAATTAATTTACTAATCATGCATTTGAGAAATGAGAAAACTATTGAAGGGAAAGTATTAATTCAGAACTTAAAATTTTTAATTCATGGTGTAAATGTAAAATTAATATGGTGGATTCATATCCAAAATAAATTTAATCCACATATTTTAAACTTGTATCACTTTTTTTAGAATATTTTCTGAGTACATAACATTGTTGATATTAAGCACAGATAATATCCGTACAAACGAATATAGTAGTATTGAAAATCAATATAAAATGACATGACATCTTATTTTAAAGCAAACGACATGTGTTAAATTTTTAAAGAGTAATACTAAAAATCTTAAAATATTTACTAAAATTTCTACCAAAAATTTTTTGCTAAATCTTTTAGGGTCTAACATTTTCTATTTTTAAAAATAGTATTATCACGTCATTTTTATAATTTCTTATTAATAATATTTAAGAATAGATTTTTCTCATTAATATATTTTACCATGTTGCAAAGGTACTGTTTTCAAGAGTCAATGGATCCTCACAAGGTGAAGGGAAAACTAGTCCTATGCAAACTAGGAATGTGGGGAGTGGATTCAGTAGTAAAAGGATTTGGAGGGATTGGAGCCATCATTGCAAGTGAAGAATATCTTGACAATGCCCAAATTTTCATGGCACCTGCAACTGTGGTCAATACCACCATAAGGGACACTATTGGTGAATATATTAACACCACAAGGTAACAATACTGTTGGCCAAATTAATGTTTTATTTATTTTTTTTTTTTGGGGGGGTGTTGGGAGCTTCTCTCAAGTGGAATGGATTCGTTCAGGCATTTGGGCACACCATAGATTCCATTATGATATTCAATCTATTCATTTTGTACATATTTATGGGTAAATCATAAAAAATATATTATCCAATAATCATACGGATAATATCATATTTGATTTAAAAAATGGACAAGTATGATTTTGGAAATAGACTACGCATATTTTTAGGACAAATATAATTAAATTATTGAATCAATTTGAATTTTTTTCATAAATAATCTATACATAGGCTTATAAAATGAACAAATCGAATCATTAAAGTAGGGTCTGTGGGCCCAGACTACATTTTTCAATTCAACGAAGAGAATTTTTTTTTTCTATGAATAAAATACTATTATGAGATAGATAATGTACCGATAAAACTTAATTTTTAGACATGCTCAATAAAAAAAGGTCTTATTCAAATGGTCTAATTTCAAAATTTTAAATGTTTCTAGTGCCATGTAAGAAAACAATTCACTTTTCTTGTCCAATTCAGATCACCATCAGCAGTGATATACAAGTCCCTAGAAGTTAAAATCCCAGCTCCATTCATTGCTTCCTTTTCATCTAGGGGTCCAAATCCGGGATCAAACCACCTCCTCAAGGTATATTCAAGGCTTAGCTTGTCCTTAACCATGCCTCCTAGTTAGTACTTTACTGAACCTCATTTTTTATTTTATTTATTTATTTTTTTAAATTTTGTGATGGAACAGCCTGATATTGCAGCACCTGGCATAGACATTTTAGCATCATATACATCTTTGAAGTCACTTACAGGGTTAAAAGGTGACACAATTCATTCAAAATTTACACTAATGTCTGGGACTTCCATGTCATGTCCACACGTTGCTGGAGTAGCTGCCTACGTGAAGTCATTCCACCCCAATTGGTCTCCTACAGCGATCAAATCCGCTATCATGACCACAGGTAACAAAACAAGCAATCCTTTGAGTAACTTGGAATATGGTCTTGATTTGCTTTGAAAAATTATATCAGTATGTTTGGTTTGAGTTTTTTGGATTAAGTTTTATAAAAATTGAGTTTTTTGGTTTTCGTATTTTTTTGTTTTTAGTGAATATTTTTAAAATTTTAAACATTTTTTTTTTACTTTTTTAGATACACCTTACTCAGATGTATCTAAAAAGTAAAAAATTTGTGAAAAAATATTTTAAAACATTAAAAAATACATAAAAATATAAAAAAATGTACTGAATTCTCGTATTTTTTTTTTATTTTTGGTATTTAGTGAATTTTTAAAATATTTTTTTCAGAATTTTTTTACTTTTGAGGTATATTTATGTTAGCTATATCTAAAAAGTAAAAAAAATTGCTTAAAATATTAAAAAAATTTAGTAAAACCAAAAAAATACAGAAAACAAGAACGTAGAATTTTTTGAAAAGTGTTTTTTGAAAAACCTAACCAAGCAAGCTGATTCAATCACATTATTTGGTTTGATAGAAAATATTTTCTACATTTAAAAAAAAAATACTTTGTGAAAAATGTTTTCATGTATTTGATTGCAACTTTAAAACTAATGCACTGATAGTGTTATTGGTAGTGGTAATAATAGGGTATTAGTGGTGGTGGTGGTAAGCTAGCAGCGTTGGTAAGACTTACAAAAAAAGAAAAAAAACATTTTCCGTCATTTTGTCCCATATTTGTGATCGTTTGTTAAATTGTTTTTTGTGCTCTTAAAACTTTATGTTTTGTGCCTTAGCATTTTCAACACTTTTGACACGAAATAAACAGTAAAACCAACTAAAGACACCCACATGCTTCCTCTAATTGTGAACCTCTTATCTTTTTGTTTCATTATGGCTTTCCCTTGAAATTTTTTTCCAAAGCAACACCAATGAGCTCAAGGGTGAACAATGAGGGTGAATTTGCCTATGGTGCTGGTCAAGTGAACCCAACTAAAGCAGTGAGCCCCGGACTAATCTATGACATGGACGAGATGTCCTACATTCAGTTCCTCTGCCATGAGGGCTACCCTGGATCATCTATTGCAACTTTAGCAGGTTCAAAATCAATCAATTGCTCATCTTTGCTTCCCGGGGTTGGAAGTGATGCTCTCAACTATCCAGCCATGCAACTAAGTTTAAAAGATCACGAGACGACCACAGGCGTGTTTAGCAGGATAGTCACTAACGTCGGCCCTTCTCAATCTGTCTACAATGCCACCATTAGAGCTCCCAAAGGGGTGGAGATTATAGTTAAACCGATGAGTCTCCACTTCTCTCGCACTTCTGAAAAGAGGAGCTTTAAGGTGGTAGTGAAGGCAAAGGCCACAACGAGCATGCAAATAATGTCAGGTTCACTCATATGGAGAAGCTCGCGGCATATTGTGAGGAGTCCTATTGTTATTTATAGTCCATAAAGGTGATGTATGTGCAAGTGAAGGAACAATGAACCAAATAAAAGGTGGTTTGGCCTGATGTGCTATATATATGGCACGTGAATAGATATGTACACAGTCATGTAACATTTTAGAGACAACTTAGTGAGAATAGTGTGAACAATATGATAAGAATAATAGGCATGTCTAGAATTACTCTGTAGAAATTTGTAATCAATAATGTGCCTATGCCCCAACTAGACATGGGGTATAGCTTGTCTACTTCTACTTGAGCTGTAAAACTTTATGCAGTGATGAGTCAATGGGTCTCTTGGCTATAAAGGATTGTTTTGAGGAGTTGGTTAAAAGTTGATTTTTTATTTTATTTTTTTTGACTTTTTTTGAAAGAATGTGTAAAAAAAATAGAGAGGTGATCTGATTCAAAATAGGTTAAAAGCCAAATTTTGACTTTTAACCATCTTCCCAAATTAACCCAAATTATAATTTGGGCTTTTGGGAGCATGCAGTGTCTGCTAGAAGAAGATTGTGGTTGTGTTTAAATTTTGAATTTATGGAGGAAAAATAAAATGGAATAAAAAAAAAATGATTACATTTTAATAGGAGGTTTTCTAAAATTACAATACTTGGGATATTAAAAATAATTTTAAACACATGAAATTGTGATTTTGGAAGTGAAAATTTGTTGCGACCTAAACCCGTCCCTATAGGTTTAGCTAAGGGTGCAACTCGGGCAGGTTCAGGCGGGTTCGGAGGTTGTCCAAGCCCAACCCAAGTTGTGCTGAGACCTGCCCAAGCCCGAATTGTAATCCGAGGTTGTCTGCCCAAGCCCAACCCGAGTTAAACCCGAATTGCCTGAGTTGTTTGAATTGCCCAAATTGTAAATGAATTTCAGTTTTTTTTTGGGCAGCTAGATAATTAAATTATTAAAATTTGTTTATTTTTAAAATTATATATATATATTCATAGAAAATCATTAATATCATCAAAACAAATAATTTATATAATGTAAGAAAGATGCCACTATAGTAGTTCTTATAATTTATGAGTGAAAATAAAAAGAAAAAAAAGTAAGATTTTATATTATTTGTATATATAATATATATTCAATATGATTTAATAATATAAATTACTTTAATATCATGTAATGGCTAATAATTTATACATATATTTAATACTTTTATATATCTATATATATAATTCGGATTTTGGGTTGCTCGGGTTGTTTGACGTCTTTGCCCAAGCCCGTTCAAATTTAATTCGGGCTTCTGAAATTTTTGCCTAAACTCGTACCGAATTTGAAAATATTTTGTCCAAGCCCTAAAAAAATTCGGGCTGGGCTCGGGTTGCTCGGGTTGAGCCCGCCCAAGTTGCACCCCTAGGTTTAGCGTCGTAACTGGCCAGTAATCCGTGATTACCAAAGGCTTGTTTAACAATAATGACATAGCACAATAATGGGGCTGGCAAAAGCCAATGAATAATAGAAAATTAATGTCCAATGAGCTGTGAGGACTTAAATGAACAACACAAGTTTCATATACTTATATATGCACAAACACTAAAGTCCATAAAACACTTATATACAAAAACAAAACAAAAGTTAGGGAATTAAATCCCTAAGATAAAAAAGTACAATAAACGTCAAAGATCAATCTTGCGACTTGGCTGATTACAAAAGGGTGAGTCTAAACCACTCAAAAAGCCTTGACACGTGTTGGGTTGGAACCTTGCGGTGAGGCGCAATAATTGGCTTGACAAAAATAGGATTTGGGTCAACGCTGCTAACTCTAATCCGGTGCCTGGCCACCTACATATACATAATAAACAATGAGCCAAAGCTCAGTGAATAACAATTACATAAAGGGGTTATGAATAATGTCCTTATAATAATTGAAATAGTCAATTAATCCATGGATCAATTTCTCAATCAATGCATCATATCATATCAATTATTTTGATTCATATAGTCATACGTGGTATTGTAGACACCCCATTTTTGACCGTCCTCAAAACTTGGACGTCACCGCTTGAACACTCGGTGATCATCCATGTCTGTGTTCGTCTTGAGTTCCCGGAGGTCTTGGCTACGCGCCTTGCCTCAGGATCTCTCGACTCGACTGTTCCGCGTCTGGTTTTGCACCAAACACTTATGCTTTGCCTTGGAGGGGCAGGGAATGACTTGTGGGCCATCCCTACACTCCACTGGCCATGGCTTGAGGCCACCGGCTGTGTTTTGTTGCTACCGGCCAAATGTTTGGTTGGTCGGCACTATAGATGGCCGGCCGGCTATCTTTTTTTGATCAATTGCATTTTTGGCCGGCCGACTACTGTGCATCTGCTTTTGCAGATATTTTTGTGCAGCTGGCTTGCACTTTCACCCCCTCCATACACGTGTATGGAAGGATTGCCCTCTTGTTAGCTTCCTTTGGAAGCTTTACAAGACAAATTATCTATAAAAGAGGGGCTCTTCTCTCTTGTTGAGGGGTTAGACATTTTAGGCAACATTTTTAGAGCTTGAGCTTTAGGGTTAGGGTTTACATATATCCTCTATCTCTATCTCTCTCTCTCTTTCTTGTGTTTAGTGTGTGTTTAGTCCCATTTTTTGTGCACAAACACCCACCATCACACCTTTTCTTGGGAGCTGGGGCCCTTGAGGGTTGTTTTGAAGTTTTGGAGCTAGTTTTGAGCTTGGAAAGGCAGCTGGACCACCATTGGTGAAGGAGGTCTTCAAGGGTAACAAACTTGCTCTTTTTACCCTATTTTTGCAAAGCTTTTTAGCCTATCTTGCACCTATTTTTGAGCTTAGTGTATGACATATAAAAGTCTTGTTTTTGTCTGCTCTAAATAGTTTGTTAAGGGTGCTTTAAGCTTTGCGGTTGTTTGATCCCTCTTAAGGCTTGTTTGGCCTTTATTTTGTGCCATTTTGGTTGAGTTCCGGGACCATTGTGTTTGGGCCTCCTCACCACTGAAATCTCTCTTGAGAGATTTCAGTGATGAGGATGGTGCTTTGAGGTCCTAGGAAGGAGAGGGCCACCCCCTCTCTTTGTTGTCCTTAAAAAGGGCCATTTTTGCCTCTTTAGTGAGCACCATGTTTAGGTTCATGTTGGCCATGCCTTGACTAATTTTTATGCTTGTTATGTCATAATATAGCATTGCGTTTAGTTGGTTTTGGTACACCATGCTTGCTTAGCATACATGCCTTGTAATGCCATGATTTGCTTCAATATATGCATAGCATTTAGACTACCATGCTCATGTATTTTGGCCAAGCTTTGTGAAGCTTTCATGCATATTTTAGTGTGCTTGAGAACTGTCTTTGGTTGTTTGGGTCATTCATGATTTGCTTTGAATAGCTACCATGCAATCCCTCTTATATGCCTTAAGCTTTGGCCCCTCTAGCATTTCATCCTTGCATTGTTTCAGTGGTTTGGAACCACATACCATGTTATTTCAATCCTCATGACATGCTTGCATGCTTGCCTTTGATGCTTCTTTGATGCCTTATGAGGTTGTGCCTTATGTTCCATGTTTGGTCATTGTGCATGCCCTCGAATTTAAGTCATTTAGATGCCATCTAAGTGGTCTTTAGGCTTTGTTTTAATATGCTAAAACTCTGTTTTTAGTCATTTAATTCATGCCATGTTTGGTCCTCCTAGGGGTAGTTCAATACCTCCTTAGCTTCCCTTGAGTTTTGGACCTCTAATTACATGCTTGTGCTTGTCTTGTTGGCTTGGTTTGGCACCATTTTAACATGATTTTCAGAGCTTATGTTGCATATCATTAGTCCATGTTTTTGTGCCTACAAGTTGTTTTCATGTGCTTTAAGTGTTGGACCATATTTGCATACATGTGTGTGTGTGTGTGTTGGACCTCATTTCCATAGTATTGGCCACTGATTTTGGCATGCTTGTGAGCTATCCATGTTAGTTTAAGTCCATTTCCTTTGCTTGTTTGCATGCTCACCTTGTATGCTTGCTTGCATGCTTGCATGTGCACATAGCATTGTCCATGTTGCATACTAGTCGGCATGCTTAGGATTGCATTGCATCGGCAAGCATACTTTGCCTCTTGAATTGCTTGTGATAGAGGTGGAGTTCCATTTGTTTGATTACGTGCATTGCATTCCATATCAAAATGCACACTTGATTCTTTGGGCCATCATGCATGGAAATGCGTGATTGGTGGTCCGAGAATCGAGGCCCATCCTCCTTCGAGTCATAAACACGATAAGGAGTGTGGTTGGTGCATACATTGCTTGAAATGCATTGCCATGCCAGGTATTGTCCTTTGCTGCTGTCAAACCAGTTTTTGCAGGAAGATTTGGCCGGCCAGCCATCTTCAATGCCGACCGGCCATCCATTTTTGGCCGATGGATTATTTTGTGGCCGGTGACCATTCTCTATGGCCGGTGATCAATCCCTTCAGCCGGTGGTGTTCTACAACACTCAGAGAAGTAACCCTAGGACTTGTGCAGTCTTCAGAGAGGGATAACAGCCAATGCAGAGGCATCTAGTGCATGGCGACGGATTTCCGAGCAAACCCGAGCACACATGCATTGGACCCTCCTCCCGAGACTGCTGTTTACTGCTTTCCTTAGCTTAGTTGATTTGTTAATTAATTAAGTGGATTGTAATATTTAATTAGCTTGTAGGTTAGTTAAATTGTATTATTCTTTCGGTCCCTCCGAGCGAGGGCAAATTTGTAATAAGTGTGGGTGCGTGTGTGCATGTCTTCCAACCCCCGCTTCTTTCTCCCTTTTACTTACCTGCTTTTGATGGTTAGTAATAGGGCATATTTACTTTAGCATACCTTATGCCATGCATGCGTGCATCCATTCATCAGTATTGCATGCACCGGGCTCGGCGCATCATACTAACTGTATAAGTATTTCAAATCTAACTTGAATACATGCTACTTGTGCATTTTCACATGTCATTTATAGACTAGCCGAGCCTACTCTAGTGACATTCTGTATGCGTTGCATTAGGCATTTAAACATAGACTTGGATCATGCATGATTGCTAACATGTTCTTGTTTTGGCGCGGAGTACTAGGTGAGCCCTTTATGCTTTAGCATCTCACATGAGTGTGAATGTTAACATGATAGCATGATTACCATAAGATTAGATGCTTATTTGATTAACTGCCTGAATGCCTGTGGGTGGAGGTTGGATTGTTTGAGTTGGAATAACTCATTGAAATCCGTATTTTAGCCTACTTGCGAGTAGCAAATTCCAAAGCGTTTTCCAAACAAACGGATATGCAATGTTGTTCCAAATTAGGCGATCTAGTCTATACTTGTTTGCTGTGCGCATAACATAGTAATTCTAAGCCAATAACCGGAATAAGAGCATATAATGTTTTCAAAACAAGATATCACGGTTAGTAGAGGCCGATCTTTGATCGGGCGAGAGGGGGTGCTTATAGCTGACCTTCCCCAATCGTACCCAAGTTCCCGAGCCGAGGCAACTTTGGTGATGACGGACACGTGGCCTTTGGCACCGCGTCACGGTTTCCTAAATTCCCCCAAAATAAAATATTTAGGTGGCGACTTTGTATCTGGCAGAGCAGTCCATGTTTGGCATTTCTTTACAAAAATCTGTTTTCTCAAAACGATTTGCCGGATTTGGACTCTTTGGCTCAGATTTAGAACTGTGACACAAAATTGAGTCCAAACTATAGTGGGGCCTGAGGGCGCGTCTACAGGTATATCCCATAGCAGAACAATCGATAGGTCATAAAGACCGAACAATCATTTGATGGCCATCAATACAATAATAGTAGTTCCAAGAATTGAAACTGACAGAGATCTCTGTAACAATAACAATAACAATAGCAATAACAATATGCTATGGATACCACGAGTATAGTTTGGAAAATAGGAAAATCATTCATCAGTAAACATTATCATTTCAGTAAAACAATACATTTCATCAATCAGAAAATAATTATAATGGAACATAACTTTACAACAGTGTTACTCACAGTGGGCTCCCTGATTATGTGTATAAAAAGCAGCGTTCGACCTAAAGAAGCAAAGTCAAGCACAATTTGATTACAATCGTGTCATTCAGTTATTCAATCAATCCTATTCAGTTTGGTACTTATATCTATTTACTCAGTTTCTATTTATTACTTAACCGTTTGGTTATAACGTTTGTGCTTTAGTTTCTTTCGTGATTATGATATGAACATGAATGCAAATGCACATGAAAACACTTTAAAACCATACAAACGGAGGCCCAAAAAGTAGAAAAGTTAAGCGAAAACAAGGCTGGGTCTACCCTGTTGGCCATACGTGCGGTGGCCTTGGCTGCTCGTGCGATGGCCATAGCCGCTCGAGTGTGCAGACTTCTTGCTGTAAGGAAGGATTGGCCGCTCGTGCAGCGGCCCAAGATGCTCGAGCGCTAGCCCAAGCTGCTCGAGCGCGCAAAATACATGCTGCACCAGGGATCTGGCAACTCGAGCGGTGGCCTAGGCCGCTTGAGCGGTCTAGATTGGCATGGTGTTCGAAAATCAGTTCAAGTTTTGGCGCTCTCATTCTGCAAATCCAACTTCATTTTTTTGTATAATTCAATCCCAAAACCCTTAAAAAATAGTTATGAACTTTAATTTTCAACCATCAAATTCAAACCATAAATTTATAACAATACTGAATTGTTCAATTTATAACCAAAAATCTTTAAAGCAAATTGTAAAATCTTAAAATGTATATTCAAGCTACAACTCAAGCTTTTAAATGAGAATTTCTTAGAAGTAGTGAGAGACCAAGCAAGAATTCATGTATATAAAACAAATTTGTCCATGAAATGATCATATTTCTTAGACTCAAACATTTTCAAGTGTAAAATCACCATTATATACAAATTATGTTCTTGTCCAAAACTTTTGAGAGTTCCTTCTTAAAGTTCATAAACTATGCAAGAAAACAATTGTTTTGTTCATGGATTCTTGAAAATATGACATGCATGTAAGGATCATGCAACCTAATAGGTGTTTGAACTAAAAGTTTGCTGTACGAGTAAGAAATAATATTCTCATATAATCTTGTTGATCAAGTCTGCACTCCTCCAAACGTCGTCGCTTTACTTCCTGAAAACACAAACGTGAGCTAGCCAGCGGGTGTGTGCCGGATACCTTTCAGATGCCTAAGTCAGTAAAATAGACAAATAAACAAAAGCTCTAAGTATTCGAGAATCAAAGTTGTGTTACCTCTACATAGGTTATGTTGTGAGCTTTTATAGGTTCCGCGTGGCACAATCCTAGTAGGACTCTTATTCCTCCAAGTAGAGTCCTCCTAGGAATCACACTCCTGAAAGATAATACTTATCCTTCAATACCCCCCGCACTGCTTAAACTAAGTGAAATGGTTTTACCACGGTTGGATGACAGTATGACCGAGCTAACACTAGCCCTTTGTCATACTTAATCCAATGTCTTCGCATGCAACACATAGCTCGGCTCTCCTTTCACTTGTACTTCGATTTTGGCCTATTGAGACTGAGTTACTATACCAAGCTTCGACCGAGCTAACTATACCAATCTTCGACCGAGCTAACAAGAGCAAGGTCCTCCGCAAGAAGCCCAAATACCTCATCTCCGAATATTATGACAGAGCTAATCACCACGCCGACCGTGGTGACTGTAACCACACTTGGACCGGGCTAACTACAAGGTCCTTTCATTCAACCCTTTTTACTGCGACCCACAGAGCGGCCCATTACCATGCCTTGGCCTAGCTCGGTCCTAATGCACATAAAAACTCTCTCTCATTTGCCATGCATGTTGATTATGAGAGTTAGTTCTCATACTTCTTTCATATGAAAACATGCATGTTCTAAGCTCTTAATATCATGAACAAGACCTCTAATTACTTGTAAATTCATCTCAATTAAACTTGTATCTTGGAGGATGATGAGTAAAGGAGCTTTAAGTTCAAGAAATTGGAATGAAAAGTTTACCTTATTTTGATGATTAAAGAGAATTCAAGCTAAATTCCTATCTTCCTCCTAGTTCTTCCTTTCATCATCTTCTTGTTAAATTCTCACTCTTAAAGTCTCTCCCTCTCTCTCTACATGTATATCTTTAGGCCACCAAGGTCTATTACCTCTCTTCTATATACAATTGATGAGTAGGATTTTGTTTTGTTTTTATTTTTAATTCTCATATTCTTAGCCTTACACATACATTAGGCTTAAATTTAATAGGCTAATAAATTAATTTAAATCAAATTCACTCAAATTAAATTACTCCTCATCATCTTATAATCTTAATTACACTAAATTAAATTATATTAATATGAATTAGGCTCTAATTCTTATCCAATTACTTAATTCTAACTTGTTAAAATTTACGAATTAGATAGGTTTAATTCTCACTCTAACTTATTTGCTCACAATGACACAAGTCAATGAGTCACATGACAATCAATAACATATAATCACATAATTAACAATAAATACGTCATCAATATATAATTAATTTGTCTAATTAAGGAGGTGGTCGTCATAAAATTATCTCTTGCACATTCTCTATTTTTCCTTCTTCTGCATCCACTCCACCAGTCATACTTTGCTGGCCACCACCCTTTCTATCTTCTACCACTAGAATATATCTCACTACAATTACTATAATTTCCTTTACACCACCTCTAGCCCTCCATTGTTTCCATCTCTCCTGTTAGCCATCTACACTATTATAACCCCCTCTATTGCATCTCTATCCCCATATTATTACATCTCCAACCCCACTTCCTACCACCCTTATTGCCTTTAAATCCCTTTTAACCTAAATCTACTTGAACCTATATTTGAATCCCTTTGAAATCTAGATCATTTTTTCTCCCTTTTGCTCACAATTTGTATATTCATGGCAATGGTGTAGAAATGAGGCTAGGGGTGTCACTATGGTAGTAAGGAGGGTTTGGGAGTGTCACAATCGTAGAGAAGTGGGGGGTAATAGTGGTGACAATGGTAGAGAGGATGAAGGGAAGACATCAAGGAATGGTTGGTGGTGGGAGAAAAGGGTTACAAGGAAATGAATAAAGAGAACGTGAAATGGGCAATTTAGTCCTCAAAAATCAATACTTCAACATCTTTATAATTATTTTTTATGTTCACACTTCTATTGTAATTTTTAAAAACTTATCACTAAAATGTAATTATTTTCCCATTTTTTGATTTTCTGTCAAATTTCTCTTAACTAAAGTTCAATAAATGAATAAATATATAATTAATGTGATAATTTTTGTTCAACAATATATATATACTATTGTACTAAGGCTTTGTAGCCTTCTCCTTATGCCACATATCCATTCTTTTAAAAAATAAATAAATAATATAAATAATAAAAAATATTTTATCATTATTTTTTTATTTTTTATTTTAAAAAAAGTGTTTTTCCCTTAAGCCAAGTGTCCTTATTTTTCAATTTAAAACAAAAAAGTGTCTTTCCCTCATGTCAAGTGTCTTCCTATTTAAAACAAAAAAGTGTTTTATATTTATTTTTCTATTTAAAATAAGAATAAAGTTATATTCCTCTATTGATATACCAATTAGTATATGTAGACACCCCATTTTTGACCGCCCTCAAGACTTGGGCATTACTGATGATTTGCTCGGTGTTGAAAGACGCGTGTAGACACCCCATTTTTGACCGACCTTAAGACTCAGACGTCACCAGTTGAGCGCTCGGTGATGTTGCATACAGTGCTCGTTCAGAAGTCTCAGAGTTGCGGCCGTGTGCCCTGCCTCCGGACTTCCAAACCCTCTTCTGTGCCTTGTCTCGGTTTGCGAACCAGACTCGATTTTCTCTGTTTTCTTTCTTGAGGGAAGGGAGTGGTCCCGTAGACTATCTCCCGGTGGCCGTGAGCTACGTTTCGTGGCCATAGGCCATTTTGCCCATTTCGGAGCCCGGTTCCCGATTTTCGGAGCCGTTAGGCCGTGTGCCTCGGCTCGGGACCGCCCAACCATATCAGTTTTCTCTGATTTTTGGCAGGAACCTCTATTTTGTCATTCTGAGGGACACTGGGGTCGCAGATGCCCACTTCGCTGCTGAACACCACTTCCGGCACCTGCAGCCCATTTTCGGGATCCCGGTTTGCTCGGTTTTGGCCCCGAACATTCATTTCTCATTAGTTTTTGTTCAAACTTGGCAGGTACCTCTGTTTCAACATCAGGAAGATCACTGGGGGGTGAAAAGCCAGCAATTATCCCAGATAACCAGTTTCGCTCCTCCGGAGCCCGTTTTGCTCACTTCCGGGCCAATGTTGAACACCCTAGGGGTATTTTCTTCCGACCAAAGCTACATATCTGTGATGAGGGCATCTAGGAGGACCCTAAGGGTTGGTGGTCGGCCAGAAATTCAGGGTTTCATTTTTGGGCCTCTCCTTCAAGCTCTATGTTGTGGCTCCTGCTTCAGTGTTGCCAATTTCCGACCTTGGAACCTTGTTCTACACATCTTGGAGGACACAAAAAGTTGGTGGTCGGCCAGCAATTGTTGGTTTCATTTTTGGGCCTCTCCTTCAAGCTCTATGTTGTGACTTCTGCTTCAGCGTTGCCAGATTCCAACCCTGGGACCTTATTCTACACACTTGGGAGGACACTCTTGCATGGTGGTCGGCCAGAAAATCTTCACTTCAATTTGATGCCATGGCCGGCCGGCCAGGAGGGGTAGCTGGCCGACCAGGTGGGGTGGCCGGCCGGCCACCTCCCACAAATTTACCTGGCCGGCCAGCTTCCTGCTTTCCAGCCTGTCCCAGCTGTCCGGATATCTTCCAACATATCCCGGGGCATCCGGGGGATATTTCGGGAGGGAAAGATTGGGTGCTTTCCCTCCCCTTTTACACCCCATTTCTTGTCTATTTGAAGGGCCCTCCTTCCCCTTTGTTGAGGTTAGAAAAA
Source organism: Camellia granthamiana (assembly GCA_036172215.1). Taxonomy (NCBI): domain Eukaryota; kingdom Viridiplantae; phylum Streptophyta; class Magnoliopsida; order Ericales; family Theaceae; genus Camellia; species Camellia granthamiana. The sequence continues at coordinate 14,118,032 of CM069908.1, read as the reverse complement.
AATGCTTCAAGAGCTCCATAGCAAAAAACCTAATTTTCATAGCCAAAAGCTCTAAAATTTCTTCAAGTGTTGCTTGATTCCTTCACCAACACCTAGCTTCACCATTCCAACTTTGATTCCAGCAGCTAGGAAGTGAATTTCAGAGGTTGAGAAGCTACAAATCAAAGCCAAGAAGCAAAGAAAGACAAGTCTTCAAGGGTGAGTATTCAAAACCAACTTTTAGGGCTTTTTCTTGATCTCTTCTTATACTCTAATTGGTTGAGAATTGGGGCTCCGACCCCTACTGATTTTGTGCTTGTTTTGAGCCCCTCTACAACTTTGTAGAAGGGCTCAACTTCATTTGATGCTTCTATGATATACTTGTTTCAATACCAAGCTTTTATGCCATTATCTTGCATGCTAGTTTTGGCTTATTTGTGCTTGTTTTTAGGGGTCCAACCCCTACTGCTTTCTTGCTTGTTTTGAGCCCCTCTACAACATTGTAGAGAGGCTCAATTTCATTTGGCCATTATATCCACCACTTCCTTCAAATTCCATCAAGTGTGCCCATTTTTGTACACAACTTTTGACCTATTTCTATTTGTTTTTGGGACTTCGACCCCTACTGACTTTGGTCTTATTTTGACCCCCTTTACACATTTCATGAAGAAAATTTTGTCATTTGGTGCTTTTTTTGCATGACTCTTGTTATAGCCTCTTTTGAGCTTCATTTTTGCATGGAATTGTTAGCATGATTTTATTCTGATTTTGAGGATGTCATCTTCTGAAATTGTGCTTATTTTTAGCTCATCTTCAATGTTGTAGAAGAAAGTTTGTCCATTTGGGGTTTGCATATATCACTTGTCTCAATACCCCTCTTTTGGCCACTAACTTTGCATGCTTTGGTTGATCTACCTATGCTTGCATTTAGGCCATGTTTATTACTGAAAAAATGCTATTTTTGGGACTGTCTTGCTACTGTTATTGCTGTCATGATCATATTTTGCATGTATAGCATGGCTATAGGCCATTTCGGGGCTTAATTTCGCATTTTCGGGATGAATGCATGCTTCGAATGTCATTTCGAATTGTCTCGGGGCTGTTTCCCCCTTTATTTAGGTGCTGAAATTCCATTGCCATGCTTGCATATCATTTCCCATGCCATTTGTATCATTTTTGCATTGCCTCGGTTTGCGTGCCAATGGGCACGCATTTCGAGGCACTTTGTTTTTACCTGCCGGCGGCCTATGTGAGTGTGGTTGAGGCCCTCTCATGTTGGCGTAAGCCCAATTGGCATTTTCATGGCTTGTATGTCATTGCCTCGATTCGCGTGCCCGTGTGACACGCATTTCGAGGCACTTCGGTTTTATCCGATTTTCTCATTTCATCATTGCCTCGGTTCGCGTGCCCGTGTGACACGCATTTCGAGGCACTTCAGTTTTATCCGATTTTCTCATTTCATCATTGCCTCGGTTCGCGTGCCCGTGTGACACGCATTTCGAGGCACTTCGGTTTTATCCGATTTTCTCATTTCATCATTGCCTCGGTTCGCGTGCCCGTGTGACACGCATTTCGAGGCACTTCGGTTTTATCTGATTTTCTCATTTCATCATTGCCTCGGTTCGCGTGCCCGTGTGACACGCATTTCGAGGCACTTCGGTTCTATCCGATTTTCTCATTTCATCATTGCCTCGATTCGCGTGCCCGTGCGACACGCATTTCGAGGCGCTTCGGTTTTATCTGATTTTGCATCGCACATCATCGCCTCGGTTTGCGTGCACGCATGTACGCATTTCGAGGCACTCTGTTTTATCCGATTTGCATTTCATCATTGCCTCAGTTTGCGTGCCAGTGGGCACGCATTTCGAGGCACCTCATTCTTATCATTCCGGCATCCCGTGTGAGTGTGGCTGAGGTCCTCTCGTATTGGTGTAAGTCCATCATTGCATTTCGTGCCTTTGTGTCATCGCCTCGGTTTGCGTGCCAGTGGGCACGCATTTCGAGGCATCTCATTTTCATAGCATCGTACATGCTAGGATTGTATGTTAGTTGCATTTCATGCATATCATGCATATTGCACGAGAAACGAGGCGTGTTTCGTACTCCGAGTGACGGAACGGGTCTCAATTCTCCAGTCACCGACACTCCGGATTACCCGTGATGGAGTTAGGTTTTGTTGTAACATTCATCTGCATTCATCCCATATTGAGTTGTGCAATTCGGCTCCTCGGCCATCATGCATCGAGATGCGTGATTGATGGCACGAGGATCGAGGCATGCATATATTTGTGAAATACATTGCTATGCCCTTTTCCTGCTCTCTGTTGCAGCAAATTGAAGAATCAGCAAATTTCCGGAGTCTGGCACGCATTTCGAGAAATACTGCAAACAGAGGCTAATTGGGGCATCCCAGTGGATTTCCGCCCGAGGCAGCCCGGCATACATCATTCATCAACAGCAAGGCAGCCCCCTGGCTTGCATGCCAGTTTACTGCTTCCTTAGTTAATTGCTAATCAATTAGGAATTTGTACTTTATCTGTATATTTCAGACTGTACTATTCTTTCATTTGGGACTGTATTATTTATTCGGACCCTCTGCGCGAGGGCAAAATTGTAATAAGGGTGGGTGAGTGTGATGTATGTCTTCCAACCCCACGTCTTTCTTCCCTTTTATTTACCTGCTTACGATGGTTAGATATAGGGCATATTTCAATTAGCATACAGTATGACAGCATGTTTGCATCATTCATCTGTTTTGCATGCACCGGGCTCGGCGCATCATACAAACTGCATTGTACTTCAATTCCAAGTTGAATACTTGTTAGTTGTAGCATTTCATATGCCATGTTTAGAATAGCCGAGCCTGTTATAGTTGCATTTTGCATGTGTTGCATTAGGCATTTCAGCATAGTTAGGATTCATGCATGATTTCTAATCGGTTTCTGTTTTGGCTTTGAGTACTCGGTGAGTTTTTATGCTTTAGCATCCTTGCATGCGTGTGAGTGACTGCCATGAATAGCATGCTTACCATGAGGCTATGTGCTTATGTGATATAACTGCCTTGAATGCCTGTGGGTGGAGGTTGAGTTATCTGAAGTGGAACAATTCATCAACTGTTTGTTTTAAGCCCACCTGAGGGTGGCAAAATCTGCATTTTCAGCCTACCTGCGGGTAGCAAACCATTTTCAAACAAACAAACATGAAATGTTTTGTTCCAATTCAGACGGCCCAGTCTATACTTGTTTGCTGCGAGCATCACATAGTAACCTAGGCTAATAATCGGAATAAGAACTCACAATGTTTTCAAAAACAGATATCATGGTTAGTAGAGGCCGGTCTTTGACCGGGCGAGAGGGGGTGCTCACGATGTGACCTTCCCTAATCGTACCCAAGTTCCCGAGCCAACTTTGGTGATGACGGACACGTGGCCTTTTGGCACCGAGTCAGGGTTTCCTAAATTTCCCATTTTAAAATATTTAGGTGGCGACTCTGTTATCTGGCAAAGCAGTCCATGTTTGGCACTTCTTTCAAAAAATCTGTTTTTCTCAAAACGATTTGCCGGATTTGGACTCTTTGGTTCGAGATTTGGAACCGCAACAAAAATCGAGTCCGAACTGTAGCGAGGTCCCCCGCGGGCGTTGTTACAACGCGCAGGGCACAGGTTCAATTCCTTCGGCAAGGAGAGAGGCAAATCCTTCAAAACACTTTGTTTAGGGTTTTGGAGTTGAAGAAAAGTGGAGAGGAGGGGAGAAAACAGGTTGAAGAAGAAGTTCGGCATGAATCCGGGTAGGAGAGAATTGAGCAGCCCCCGCTAAATCGGGCTTATTCAATTGCATACTTGGAGTTAAGCTATGAGGCCACCATCATTGGAAAAAAGACTTCCGGGGCTTCACTTTGCACTCAAGAATCTCCTAGAGCCAAGTCCGGGTGGAGGAGATATGATTGGTTGAAGCTGGGCATCATCCCGGTTGGATCGAGTTTGCGCGACTTCACGGAAAAGGGCATAACTTTTTGCGCAGGAGGAATTTTGATGCAAGGTTTGCGCCATTGGAAAGCTAACTTCCGGGGCTTCGATTTTCATACCCACCAGCCATGTTTTGACCAAGGAATCATCCATTGGCACTCTATTTAGCCGACCGGAAGAAAAGAGTGCCGACCGGCACTTTATTTTGGCCGATGATTAAACCCTCTGGCCGACCTGAACTCTTTGAACCCCCCAAGCATAGTGCACACCAGCTGTGCCAGCTGGGATGCACAGAACCAGACCCACGTGCATCCATGTGCCTATTTTGCACCATTTTGCACCTTTTGGCCCTTATTTTGCACCCTTTGCTCATGGCTTCTTGAGGAAGCCTTGACCCTTTTGTCTTGGCTTCCTCAAGAAGCCTTACCAGCTGTCCAAGCTTCCCTTACAAGCCTTGCACCCTTTGCCCCTTTGAAACTTAGCCTCTAAGTCTTGTTTTGCTTGGCCTATATAAGGAGGCCCTCTCCTCCTTTGATTAAGGTTAGAGGGTTAGAACAAAAAAAACCAGCAGATATATATGTATATCTGATATATACATATATATCCCACCCCCTCTTTCCATATCTCTCCCATTCAACCTCCAAAGTCCATTGTTCTTGAGCCATTCCATCACCACCACCTAGCACCACCACTACCACCCCATTTCCAACGACTTGGGGCTGTTCTTCAGAGCTTAGGAGCACCTAAACTTGGTCCAAGAGGTGCTGGTTTGCTGGTCTTCAAGGGTAAGTCACTCTCTTCCCTTTTCTTGCATTTTCTTGATCCATATCTAAGCCTTGCTTTCAAGCACTTTTGGGCTCCGACCCAAACTTCAAATAGTCTTATTTTGGGGTCCTCTTCATGTTTGATTGAGGACCCCTTGCCGTTTGGTGGCTGCATCTAGCACCTATCTCAATATCCTCTTGTATGCCATGTTTCTTGCATAGAATATTTGGCTTGTGTACAATCTGTTTCAGAGCATGATGTAAGCTAAGAGTAGGCTTATTTTGAGCCCTTCTTCAACATTGTTGAAGGGCTCAACATTGTTTGGATAACCCTTATGCTACTTGCTTTGAAATCCATGTGATTTACCGTAATCTTGCATGCTTTCTTAGCCTATCTTGCTTTTGTTTTTGTGGCTGGTCATAAACTGAAAATGTGCTTATTTTTCCATGTATAAGATCTGTTTTTGGTTGTTTAGGCCATCCATGACATGCCTTATATAGTCACTTTGCATTTTGGCTTGCTAGCCTTGAGGTGTGTGAGTCTTTAGCATGTTTAGCTTGCCTTGATCTCATGATATGGCATCATTTTAGATCACATTTCAGTCCCTAAATCATGCTCACATGTTTGTGCTTGCCATCTCTTTCATGTTTCAAAGGTGTGTCCTTTTATGCCTAAGAATAGGCCTTGTGCATGCTTCCATGATTAATGCATTTTGGGGTGCCATGTGAGGGGATTTGGGTGTCATTTTGCATACTAAAAATCTGTTTTTGGTTGTTAGATTCATGCCATGAGTGGTTGTGTAAGTGGTAGCAAGATGCTCTTTTGGGTGCCTTAGGTTTAGGCCCATGAACTTGCATGTTTGTATAGCATTTGGCCCATGTTTTGAGGCATGTTTGGCTACTGTTTTGGACCTAACTTAGAGCTGTCCAATTAGTGTAAGTCCATCCCTTGCATGCCATTCAAGTGTTGTTGCATTATCCCATGCTTGTATGCTTTGGTTGCATGTGTTGCATGCTTGAAATCACTTGCATTCGTCTTGCATTCCATTGGCCAAGTTGCTAGCATGATGCATGATTTAGATTACACCTTGCATGCTCTAGTGGTTTGTATAATTGTGGCATGTTTGTTTGCTTTGTTGCTTAGGTTGTGTACTTAATGCGCATTGCATGCTTGTATGCTCCCTTTCATGCCATGTTGCATATTAGCTAACATGCCTAGGTTGCATGGCATTGGCATGCATGCCTTGCCTCTTGATCAAGTGATAGAGGTTGGGTTTCACTTGTTTGTTTGATGTGCGTTTCATTTGAAATCAAAGTTGCAAACTTGGCCTTTTAGGCCATCATGCACCAAGATGCATCATTGATGGCCCGAGGGTCGAGGGCTATGCTCTCTTGAGTCTAACACATGATAGGGGGCATAGCCATGCTTACATATGCTCAAAATTCTATGCTATGCACTGCTGGTTTGCTGTTTGCTGTCAAAACTGTCTCCTGCAGGAATTTAGTGCCGACCGGCACTCTATAGTGCCGACCGGCAATATTTTTGTGCCGATAAGTTCCCCCAGCAGCCGGTGGCCACCTCAAGCAGCCGGTGGTTATTCCCTCTAGCCGGTAGTGTACTACAGTGAATTTGGAAGGTGTCCTAGGACTTTGGCAATTTTCCAGGGAGGCAGGACAGTGAAACAGAGGCAGCAGTGGTGCGGTATGGGCTTTCCGGGCAAGGCGGGCTCGAGCATGCATCACCCACGCCTCCCGAGGCAGGGGCTGTGGCCCCCCCTTTTATTTCACATTTATTTATTTAGTAATTAGAATTTGTACTATTTATTCATTTATTTTTTTGGACTGTATTATTATTTTGGTCCCTCCGAGTGAGGGCGCAATTGTAATAAGTGTGTGTGAGTGGGGTGTATGTCTTCCAATCCCCATTTCTTTCTATCCCTTTTATTTACCTGCTTATGTTGGTAGATTAGGGCATTTCTATCTTAGCATACCTTATGCAATGCATGCGTGCATTCATGCATTTGTTTACATACATCGGGCTCGGTACATCATACAAACTGCATCGTACTTTCAATTCCAAATTGAATACGTGTTATTTGTAGCATTTCATATGCCATGTCTAGGATAGCCGAGCCTGCCTAGATTACATCTTTGCATGTGTTGCATTAGACATTTCAGTATGCTTAGGTCCATGCGTGGATTTCTAATGAGCTTCTGTTTTGGCTTGGAGTACTAGGTGAGTTTTTATGCTTTAGCATCCCTGCATGCGTGTGAATGTTAACATGACAGTATGCTTACCATGCGGCTAAGTGCTTATGTGAGATAAACTGTTTGAATGCCTGTGGGTGGAGGTTGGATTGCTTGAGTTGGAAAACTCGTTGAAATCCGTATTTTAGCCTACTTGCGGGTAGCAAATCCAAATTGTTTTCAAAACAAACGGATATGCAATGTTTATTTCCAAATTAGGCAATCTAGTCTATACTTGTTTGCTGTGCGCATAACATAGTAATTCTAGGTTAATAATTGGAATAAGGGCATGTAATGTTTTCAAAATCGGATATCACGGTTAGTAGAGGCCGGTCTTCGGACCGGGCGAAAGGGGGTGCTCATAGCTGACCTTCCCTGATCGTACCCAAGCTCCCGAGCCAAGTCAACTTTGGTTATGACGGACACGTGGCCTTTGGCACCGAGTCAGGGTTTCCTAAATTTCCCATTTCAAAAATATTTAGGTGGCGACTCTGTAATCTGGCAAAGCAGTCCATGTTTGGCACTACTTTTCAAAAAATCTGTTTTCTCAAACGATTTGCCGGATTTGGACTCTTTGGTTCAGATTTAGAACCGACACACAACAAGAGAGTCCGAACTGTAGAGTGGAGCCCAAGGGCGCGTCTACAGTATACTAACAGATGATATATCATAATTTTAGAAATTTTGAATATTATAATTTGTAGGAACATTTACACACAAATCCTAATTTAGGAACTTATACTCCATTAAGTCATAACTAAGATTTTTTAGACTTTTAAGTCCCATTAAATTTTTAATAGTCGAAATTACTTTTCAAACAATGATTGTTTATTAGTTATGATTATCTATAAAGGAACATGATGATTTGAAATTTATTTTAATTTTCAAAATTTTAAAATATCAACTTTCAAATTGAAGAAAAAAAAAATGTGCAAAATTTTTTTATAAAAAATTGAAAAAACTGAATTATTTTTTTGTACAAAACTTAAAATTTTATGTCTATAAAGGAGTATGATGATGGAACATTGATGTGCAAAACTAAAAAAAAAAAAAAAACAATTTTAAAAATGAAAAAATTGATAATATTCTCGATTTTATTGGATAGTTGAATCATACCAATAAATAGAAAGGCAAAAATATTTGATTTGATAGTTTGTTTTTTTTTATTAATTAGTACAACAATTATTTGGAATATTACTATGTAAAATTGATAATGTTCTTAATTTTAAAAATTGAGAAAAATTGGTAATATTCTCAGTTTTACTAAATATGACTTATTGTTTCAAAAAATCTTAAATAGGGCCTAAACTACCATAACATTTATAAATAGAATTTTTAAGTAATTAATTCTAATTTGTGTAATAGGTAAGGTCTATAATTTTAAAATTAAAATATCATAATAAATATTGTGGTAGCCGAATAATTGGCAAATATAAAGGAGGTATATTTCGAAGGCTTGACGCTAGTCAGCCTATATCACGCAAGGATAAGGGGCCGAATAGGATAGATAGGCCGAATAGGGGGCATCCCTATAGCCGAATAGTGGAAAAGGTAATGATTGAAAAATTAGGCCCTGGCCCCGAGGATCAGAGGAGACGAGTATAAATATAATGGTAGCGGACTAGAAAAGGTATGCAAGAATTACTACTAAAAACTTATTAAACAAGCTTTCTTGAGTAGAGGAACTGACTTGTCCGTCGGAGTGCTAATTCCGGCACCCCCGACCGGAGTCTTTGTATCTTTTCAGGTGACTAGCTGAGGCTCATTGGCGTCTTCCGGGATCTGAAGAGTATTTCCAATCCACTTTCCCCACAATTGGCGCCGTCTGTGGGAATACTCAAATACATCCATGGAAGGCGTGACCGAAGATCCTCCGATAGCCACCGACGAGATCGCACAGGAAAACGACCTCACCCCAGCTAACATGCTCGGAAAAAAAACCATCGCGGCACGACGCGCCTTGAACTTTGATTCGCCAACAACTTCAGCACAAGAAACAATGCAGGCTATCATGGAACAAGTAAAGCAGAACGACCAAAGGCTCGAGAACATGATCGCTGAGAACGAACGACTCTGTCAAGACTTGGCCCTGGAGGTAGCAAAATCTAGAGAGGCCATGCGCCAGGAACCAGAACAACTTCCGAAGGCAGACGGTCAAAGACCTCGGGCCCGACCAAAAGATACCAATAGCAACTCCAACTCATTATCCACGGAGTCTGACGCAAAGGGACGATCCGAAACCTCCAGCTCCTCCGAAAAGGATCTGCGAACAAGGAACAAGCGCAGGAGAAGCAGCTCAAACGAGGAAGACCAGCACGATCCTTTCGTTCGACGGATCGCAAGGGCATCCCTGCCCAAGAAATTCAAAGCTCCGTCGTTCACTCTTTACGACGGAAAATCAGACCCCACCGATCATATCCGTCATTACAAATAGGCCATGACGCTGCACGCAGACAATGAAACCCTCATGTGCCGAATATTCCCTAGCAGCCTAGGTCCACTAGCCGTCAGATGGTATTACAAGTTGGAGCCAGCTTCGATTAAAAGCTTCCGCCAACTGCAGAAATCCTTCAGGGCCAGGTTCATCACCAACGAGGTACAACCGAAACAGGCTGACTCCCTCTGGGCTATGCAGATCCAGTCGGGAGAGACGCTCAGAGCGTACTCGGCACGATATTGGGAGTGCTTCAACCTTGTCGACGACGCTTGCAACGACTCCATGGCCATCACCGCCTTCAAAATGGGCTTACATCATGACAGTGCTTTGCGTAGTTCCCTGACCAGGAGGCCCCCCAAAACAGTCTGGGCATTGATGAAGAAAGTTGAAGAATATTGTAAAGTCGAAGACGATGCCCTGAGGATAAAAGCAGGACAATTATTCAGCAAAACGGCCCTCCCCGAACTTGCTCGACCAATAAGCTCCGTGCCGCCGCCGAGCCCTGAGCCTCGGCAATGAACCAAGCGAGACAAAAGGCGGGACTCCCACCGATCAAGCGATCAGTGCTCCCACCGAACGAACGAACAACTACAAGTCGACAGCAGACGCTCAAGGCGAACCGACAAGAAGTATATGGAGTTGACGGAGCCGATCACGGCAATAATGACCAAAGTCCAGCACCTTTCGAGTGGCCGTCGAAGATGGTGGGGCCTCCCGACACACGGAGGAGGGACAGACGATGTGAATATCATAAAGATCACGGCCACGAAACCGAGAGCTGTTATGCGCTGAAGGATCATCTGGAGGAACTGGTGCAAGATGGTCGACTGCATCAATACGTGAGCAAGGGAAGGCCAACCAAAACATTAGCCTTGAGACAGGATTCACCTCCGCTCGGTGTGATCCACGTAATCTACGGTCCACTGGCGTCCCCGACCGTGCATACGATCCAATCGCACCCAATTCCCCGGCGACATAACATGTCAACTGGCAGGCCCAGAGAAGCTCCGACAATTAAGTTCGATGACTCCGACCTCATCGGAACGGTGGCCAGCCATGTCGATCCTTTGGTCGTCCAATTACGCGTACGTCAGTTTAGCGTTGAACGCATCCTTATAGACCCAGGAAGCACTTCGGAGATCTTGTACTACAGAACTTTTGTTGAACTCGGCCTCAATGAGTCGAACCTATCACCTTCGTCTCAGCCACTGTTCGGCTTCAACATGAATCCAGAGTACCCGTTGGGGAGGGTCGTGCTACCTGTTACAGCGGGCTAAAAAACGGTCGACGTGGAATTCTTGGTTGTGAAGCTTCCGTCGCCGTATAACACCATCATGGGGCGCCCCTGGTTACACGTCATGAAGGCTGTCCCAAGCACCTACCATCAGCTTATGCGCTTCCCAACGGACCTTGGCATTGAGGAGATCCGTGGCTCACCGCAATCCCCGCGAACGTAGATTTTATGAAGATCCATTTACGGACCCGACTTGTGGGATCTGATGCTTGTACTGGTTCCACATTTTAATGAAAATCGATTTTCTTTGTCACTCTCCTTCAAGCCTCTTAGTCCCAATTAAAGTCTCCGGATTCAGAGCGCCCTTTGGTGCAGGTCACCTTAAGGCCGAATAAGCCTCCGGATTCGGAGCACCCTTTGTGGATATCACGATTGGCCAAATTAAAGTCTCCGGATTCGGAGCGCCCTTTGGTGCAGGTCACCTTAGGGCCGAATAAGCCTCCGGATTCGGAGCGCCCTTCGTGGATATCACGATTGGCCAAATTAAAGTCTCCGGATTCGGAGCGCCCTTTGGTGCAGGTCACCTTAGGGCCGAATAAGCCTCCGGATTCGGAGAGCCCTTCGTGGATACCACGATTAGCCAAATTTAAGTCTCTGGATTCGGAGCGCCCTTTGGTTATCACCTTAGGGCCGAATAAAATCTCCGGACTCGGAGCCCCTTCGGTGCACGAAACCTTAGGGCCGAATAAGTCTCCGGATTCGGAGCGCCCTTCGTGGAGATCACGATTGACCAAATTAAAGTCTCCGGATCCGGAGCCCGTTTTAATAAACTAATATGGTCCGCAGGAGAAGGCGTGCCTTAGTCGGCCCACGAGTACGACCCATTCCGGTCAAACTCGCACCCCGCCTAAGGCAAGGGCCGATAGCAAACTAATAGCAAGCTATCAAACCATACGAAATGACGTGCTTAAACCATCAAAAGTCGGGATCAGGAACATCCATTCGGCATAGCTAAATAAAAGATTATCAGAGTAAGACTCAACTATATGAAATAACACTTTTTATTTGATTTAAAAGATGTTACATAGACGCAATCTGCGTTCGAACATTACAATATCTATCTCTAACTTCGAAGACAAATCAACCCATCGATCCAACTCTTGTCATTTGAACAACCATCGTGGCTCAAAACGCATCGATGTAACCGCGCCGGAACCGGCATTTCGCCGGGCCCCTGACACCATCGACAATGTCAAGGCCAAGATCCAAGACAAGGGAGGTTAGGGGCAGCGGTCGTTGTGTCTCCTTTCAGGGCGATCTGCTTCAACGACTTGGAGGCTGACGTGTTTCCAGTTTCTCCTTTCAGTGGTCCACCTCCCACACCGGAGAATCCTCCGCCGCAAACCATCTGAGCGCCAGGATCGGCCGGAACTTGAGCTCCTGCAACTATCATCACCACCTGATGGTGAGAACTCTTGATCATCCCTCGCAAATATGTCTGATTGCATAAGGCGCCTGCCGCTTTTATTCTCAGTAATGGCTGCGATCTCGAGGCCCAAATCCCGAAGTGATTTTATCAACACTAAACCCCACGAGACAGGCGTCGGTCAACATTCTCCATGACCTAGTCACCCAGCGGTTGGCTAAAACCCGCAGAGACTGCGCAAGGGCAAACATTACCTAGCCCAATCGGCTAGACACTTGGCATTCGAGCTGAGTCCGTAGCCCCTTCGATCCCTGGCTTACGGCCTCTTTAAATTTCAACAACATACGCCGAAATGGCTTTATTCAAAAGTAAACGGCCATTACATGTAGGCCGATCACGCCAACGAGTTGGCGCATCGATTTAACATGCTGAGTCTGATTGATGTATTTACGTCTATCCAAACATTTATGCAATAAAACTAAACACGTACACGCCAAATGCGGGAGACAATTTGATATTTTCAATAAAGCGTCTTTTATTCAAAAAAAAAAAACCAAGAAATTACATAATTGCGAACGCGACCAGCGTTCGAACCTTACAACAATTAAAGTCATACGGCGTCGCCCTCATCCTCACTCTTCTCAATCTCGAAAGCAGAAAACGGAAAGTCCTTACTGTGGTAGAGAGGTGATGCCGAATCGATGCCTGACAATCGAAGAGATTCGGCGACTTGAGATGCCTTGATCCAACCATGCCTGAACCCACGGTTTTCACATCGACAAACCTCTTCGGCAAGCTTCTCCTTGGTCTTTTGGATCCCAACCAAGCGCCCTTCGTGAAAACCTTTTTCATAAGACCTCCCCTTGGTGGACTCCAATGCGAACATGCTCGCCGTTTCACGATCGACAATAGCAGCGCTTATAAGCTGACTGGTAACCCTCTCTTCCACGATCGGATTCACCTGCCCTGCTGGTTGTACTTGAGCCGCTTTAATCTTTCTTAACTCACGTTCAGCCGCCTCCACGCGAGCCTCCAAACCGTGGATATGCTCATCCTTTTTCTCCATTTCTCGGCGGGCGGCGCGCAATCGCATGCCGACTTCATAAGCCATATAGAGCCCTTTCACCGCCCCGTGAATGCCCTCGCGAAACACTTCGTAGTCCTGACGACCAACCATTGACTGCTGAACTTCCGGGGGAAATATTTGTCGAGCAAACTCGACCGCCACATCTGGATCTCGAACGATCGAGTCCGCTTCCGTCATGGGCTTATTCTTCACAAATACTGCAAAACTTAACGGGCACGGATTCGCGTCTGATCTCCTTTCGACTTGGGCGTGCGGCGATCTCCCCTGGGACTGCCTATCCCGTCTGGGCGACCTACTACGACGTCGAGGAGATTGACGCCTCTCTCGACCCATAGAACTCTCACTCGCAGCACGCAAAGGCGCACCACGGTGTTCACTTTGATGCATATCACCGCCAAGCTCAGCCAGCGTCTTGGTTTCCCCTTTGCTGTTAAAGAAGAGTTTGTTTGACATTCGCACAACAGATTTTCTCTCAGAAGTCTCGAACAGATACCTACCAGACTCTTAAAAGCTGTACCTTTGATCATTTAACACTCGCAGAGGCAGCACGATCGAGGCAAGTTCATTAATCACGAAACCCAAGCGCCCGACGCCGACTAAGTTGACGGCAGGACAAGCTTTTGGCTCAAGATCTTCAGCCTAAGTACGTAGTACCCAGCCGGCTCACAAGTTGATTCGGGCAAGAGCAGATACATCAATCTGTTCGGCTAAACTACCCCAGCCGGCTCACGAATTGATTCCTCAGAGCCAGAGTTCCTATCATGAACCCCCTGGGGCAAGGGCAGATTCATCAATCTGTTCGGCTAAACTACCCCAGCCGGCTCACGAATTGATTCCTCAGAGCCAGAGTTCCTATCATGAACCCCCTGGGCAAGGGCAGATTCATCAATCTAAGGGCCCAAGATCAGTAGGCAGTGAAATTGCAAATGATGATTTTGATGGGACATGTAATGAATCTGCATGAACCCATACCCCAGCCGGCTCACGAATTGATTCCTCAGAGCCAGAGTTCCTATCATGAACCCCCTGGGGCAAGGGCAGACTCATCAACCTAAGGGCCCAAGATCAGTAGGCAGTGAAATTGCAAATGGTGATTTTGATGGGACATGTATTGAACCTGCAGGAACCCAGACATTGACCAACCCTTTCCTCTCTACCCTCAACGGTTAGCGACTTCAGATTTGTTTAGAAGAATTCTAGATAAAATCATTCGCGCCACAGTAAAATTATCCGGCTCACGCTCAATCTATTCGGACCAAGTACCCCAGCCGGCTCACAAGTCGATTCAGAACTAGAATTCTTTCTATGAACCCCCTGGGGCAAGGGCAGATTCACAAATCAGGGTTTCCCCACAGTATATGCAAATCAGGGTTTCCCCACAGTATATGCAATTCCATTTTACCAAATGCATTGAACCACAGAACTCTTTCATACAAAGTGTGTGGTAGTAACAAAAATTACAAGATTAATTACAAGATTAAAATTAAACCACAGAACTCTTTCATACAAAGTGTGTGGTGATAGCAAAGATTACAAGGAAATTTTCATTAATAAATTGCGCGCAGATGCCAACCAATTTATACATGAAAACTACCCTAAACCAACAAAGCACTATCCAAAAGAACAAAAACAAAAAGACGCCTGCTCAGTAAACGGCTCCAGATCATTCTTCGGAATCGGATTTAAGTGGCTCAACATCCACCTGCTCATAAGGGATTGGCAAATCCAATGTAACCTCAGCGGCAGCAAGGGCTTTGAGCCACCCATGTTTGAACCCGCGATTCTCAAATTTGGACACTTCTTCAACATATTCCGTCAGAGCGGCGCCTCTCCCCGCCTTAAAGGCCTCTGATACGGCTTTCTCGCGGGCCGCCTTAAGCTCCTCTAACTGAGCTTCCGCTTCAGCAAGTGCTTTCTTGGAAAGATTGAGCGATTCCTCGCTCGCATTTGCCCTACCCTCAGCATCACCACGAAGCTGTTCGGCGACGCGAACCCTCTCTTTCTCCGCTTCGGTCCGCGCACTCTCCATTTCAGCTCTCATAATTTCGAACTCGGCCCTACTTTTCTGACCCTCCAGCTCCGTTTGCAAATGGTCAATTCTCCCGAGAGCATCACGCAGGCGGCGACCCAAGTCAGCAATCCTTCCGACCGTCTGCAAAATAAGTCGGTATGATTAGACACCTTTAACAAACAAGAGCGAAATGAAGGCAACTTACCAGAAGTGCCGATTGAGCCGTTAGGGCAATGGCCATAATATCAGGCACGGCACCGAAGGCCTTGTTGTCAGCCGGCAGAGAAATTAAAGCCGCCAGGCTCAGCGCCACCGCTGGATCCTCGATGGCCGAAGCGTCGGATAAAATCGGCATATCCCTGATCTTTGGCTGAATAACGAACGGAGCGACCACGTCCGATTCTTCAAGCCGAGGCCGTTTGCTAATGGGGCCAGCTTCTGAACTCGCCTCTCCCTCGGCACCACGCCTTTGGCCTTGCTCCGGAATCAGCCGTTCCCCATCGGCCTGTTCTCCACCCTCTTTTTTCGTATCAAACACAGCAACCTCAACCGTCCCCTTAGAAACGAGTACGAAGGGCTTGATCAAGCTAGGGTCTGATACAGCGCATTCGGCCTTCTTTCGGGCGGCTATCCGCTCGGCATTTCTTTTACGCGCCATCTGCGTTAGGCTTTCCTTCGCCATACCCTCAAAGAAATCGCCGGGTAGATCCTCCAAATTCGCAAAAATATCCCTGGAAGATAAATCTGCTCGTCCTGACCCGGACGACTCGGTGGCCTCGAATGCCGAGCGTACGGCCTCGTCGCCCTCTACACCCTCAGTAAACTCCCTAGCCGGATCGGCAATCACCTCAGCAACCGTCTCGGCGTCTTCCCCCGAATCAGAAGATACGAGATCGATCTGCCTAAGATTTTTGAAGTTGGGGAAGATAAGGGCCGAGAGCTGTTGATTGCCGGCTAGAATCGGAATGTTATCTGCAGCCGAGAAAGTAGTATAAGTGGGTTCGTACCGAAGGAGAATATGGGTGGCCCACCCTTGCTTTTGTAAGTTTGGGCAGCCGAAATATTCGAGTGCAGTCTTGATTTCCCCAAGAACCACATCGTCAACCGAAGTCAGAACTTTCTTCAACCTATTGCCTGCAGAAGATAAAAATCGATTTAGGGAAAAGAGCCGAATAAGAGATAGACCACCAAATATAAGGCATTGCGTGGCAACCTGGGTCACCCTTATGTCTGGGAATAGGGTCCAGGCGATCCTCCCCTTTCAGCGAACTCGCAGTTACCTCGGACGTTGACCATCACGTCGTCAACCCGCTTACCAAAACTGGCAAGCATAGTCACCAAGTGATGGTCAGTATCTTTGGCCCTGAGGAAATATCGCCCCAGCCGACCAGAGGATTTGGCTAAGGCTTAACAGTGCCGAATGGCCGGAATCTCAAGGTTAATCCTAAGGCGTTGATTCAACTCTACAACCCCCATGATGATCCGAAAGAAATTTACATTGGGCTGAGAAAGAATCAAACCCCAATAGCGGAGAACGGCCCTAAGAAGAGGGTGCAGGGGGAAACGAACCCCGCCCTCAGCAATGGATAAAAGAGGGAAAACGATCGTGTTTTGATCTTCCCTCTCCATGTCGAGAGCGTTGTCCGTTACAAGGGATAAGTGGACGTCATCAGGAATAGAAAAATGTCGCCGGAAACTGGAGACACGATCCTCAGAAAGGAGGTCTTTCAAATGTTTGGCCATCTTAGCAAAGAACTAAATATTCGTCGAAGCCAAAATAGCAAATAAAAATAGGATTACAAAGAAGGGATAAGGAAACTTACGAAGAGCAGGTGAGACAAGGGAAGACGGGAAGAAGTTGCAGAAAATGCGAATCACGGAGGGATATGCACTGGCGTTCCAAAAGCCCCAGAAAATCGACGAAAGGTGAATTCGAAAGGACCAAAATTTCAAATCGCAATAAATGCTGAGATACATACGAGTAGAGCGGGAAAGCGTAATGATGAGTAAAGAAGCGCGCGTCCCCTGACATACATTGGGAAACGCGAAGCCGCGTGATGATAAACTTCTCGAATTCTGAACCAAACATGCCGATTGACTACCATCAACAGGGAGTTCGGAGGGCAATTGTGGTAGCCGAATAATTGGCAAATATAAAGGAGGTATATTTCGAAGGCTTGATGTTAGCCGGCCTATATCATGCAAGGATAAGGGGCCGAATAGGATAGATAGGCCGAATAGGGGGCATCCCTATAGCCGAATAGTGGAAAAGGTAATGATTGAAAAAGTAGGCCCTGGCCCTGAGGATCAGAGGAGACGAGTATAAATATAATGGTAGCGGACTAGAAAAGGTATGCAAGAATTACTACTAAAAACTTATTAAACAAGCTTTCTTGAGTAGAGGAACTGACTTGTCCGTCAGAGTGTTAATTCCGGCACCCCCGACCAGAGTCTTTGTATCTTTTCAGGTGACTAGCTGAGGCTCATTGGCGTCTTCCGGGATCTGAAGAGTATTTCCAATCCACTTTCCCCACAAATATTAATGCATTAATTATTTATTAAACTGTACACGCAATTGCTAATAACAAATTAAGAAAACAAATTAATGATAAAATTAATTTTACGTGTGGTCTGGATGCATTAAAACCCACCCGCCACGGTTAGCCGGGTGACGAAACCAACTGCGTTGGAAGTCCAAAGGAGCATCACATGAGCGATTATTAAAAGCATAATACTATATGTATTAATTAATATATTAATAGATGATGAAATATAATTTTAGAGATTTTAAGTATTTATAATTTATATAATAGGTAAGGTCAGTAATAATGATATAACACTAATTTGTATACTAATATTTATATTAATTAATGCATGTAACACCACCATTATTAAAATTGCAAAAATCCTTTTACCAACCACGATTGAGCATTGATGCTTCATTGATATTTTGTACTAAAATTTTTTATTAACTTCGATTTATTTATGCTTCATTGATTCTTCACGATCGAAGTTGAAAGTTCAAACGTCAACAAGATTGGCATCAAAAAAACAAAAGTAGTTGTCTTTTTGGGAGAAAAAGAAAGTTGGAGGGAGTGGCAGAAAACCTGTTATGAACACAGGGAAACTGACGTATCGGTCAAACATTGCTGGAGTGATTACAACTGTTTTGGAGCTACAGCTACGTGATGAACATATCATGTAGCTGCAAAAGACACCGTTCTGGCTTATGATTGAGGCCATTCGTGTACATAAGTTAGATCCTAAAGGGTATAAAAAATGTGACGCAATTGTTTGCCGAATTATTCAAACATACAGTCTGAACGATGAGAAGTTTCACATTGGGGGTAGTGGATTGCCACTTAGGAACAGTGACATTCGGCTGATTTTTGGGGTCCAATGTGGGAAGGATAAGCTGGATTTGACACAAGGGGGTAAAGGTCCATCAGATTTTATACAGCGGCGTTGTGGGAGTGTTAGTAGGATCTCTTCGAAGGTCATTAAAGACTTGTTGGTAGATGCTATGCGTGGGACTACTAGTCGTGATGCAGAAGATGTTGCGAAACTACTATGTTTGTACATTTGTGCGAAGCTTTTTTTTGCTACCACTGCTAAGTCAATTGGGTGGGCGTTTGTGCACATAATTGACAAGCTGGAGACATTAAGGTTGTATGACTGGACTGCAGCAATCCGTAACACGTTGATTGATTCGTTGAATGAGATGTATGGCAGGCCAGAGAAGGTTACTGGCTGTGTTGTTGCTTTGTTGGCACGTTACTCTGGCCTTAAATCTGTTTGTGGTGTGTAAAAATTATGTTACTTTGTTATGTGAATTTGTGAAATGATTATGTGTATGGTGCGGTGCAGTTCTTAATTTGCGAGCATGCTGTAATCGTCGAACCGGACAGGCCAAATGTGTCACCAAGGTTTTGCAGATGGAATGTTGGTGCATTAGTTGGGAAGCTTAAAACAGTGGAATTGTCGGTGAAGGGTGGGATAGAGGTACGAAAAACTAATTGTAGTTAGTAATGTGTGCATATTTTGGTTTGGTATATGCTAATTTGTTTGTCAATGGTATAATGTTGCAGGTGAACTGTGACAAACTGAGTGCCTCTATAATAGAGCATTACTTTGTACAGGCGAGCCATGTTAGTAAGGTAGCGAAGGAGGCGGAGGGGGTGGTGTTGGAAGTTGAGCCGGTTAATGTTTGGAATGAGCGTGTGGGTGGAGTGGATGTAGAGGAGGGGTGTAATGTGGAAGCTAGTTTTGACTGTTGGAAGCCGGATTTGGCTAGTGGCGTTAAGTTTGAATGTAAAGAAGTAACAGACAAAAGTGAAAAGGACAGCGGAACATCATGCCTTGCAAAGGAAACTAATGTTAAGATATTTGTTGCGGATGACGTGTTGCCAATTTTGTTCCCTGATTTGTTGGATTTGGCATGCACACTGGAAGGTGCTAAAGTTTGTGATGACGTAAACTGTACGAAGGAGCAGCTAAGTAAAGCTTTAGAACAAGTGAATGAGTTAAAGAATGAGGTCCGTTTGAAGGCCGAACGTGTAAGTGAGTTGGAGAATCGTGTCGAAAAGATGGAAGAAATGGTTGGAGCACAGGAAACCAACTTGTATATTGGATTTAACTGTGTTCTTGGGGCTAAAGATGCTGAAATTTTATGGCTTAATAAAGTGGTAGAACAGTTTAGGGAAACAATAACATGATTGGAGGACCAAGTCGACGACCACGCGGCACACGTTGTCATGCAGTCCGTTACAACTACTAACCCAAAACAGCAACCACTTTCTGAAACAAAGTCTGGTGGGAGTATTGGTTCAGGGAATTTACATAGCGGGTATAGTGGACAAGGTAAGGCAGCTATTGAAACATGTGAACACCATGTTACGGATGACGTGGTAGCTTTGGTGGACATCGTGGATGTGGTGGAAGATGTAAATACTGTACACATTGGTGGTGATAATGTACGTACAATTGGGACTGGGTTGGAAAACAAAAACATTGGTCCCCATCAGGACATGGTGAGGGACGAATTAGTTAATGTGGACGGTGGCAACAGTGTGGAGGTGGAGCAGGCAGTCGGGGCAAGTCCTGGCCGTAAGATTACGTCTATGTGTAGACACCCTATTTTTGATCGTCCTCAAGACTTGAACGTCACCGTTTGAACACTCGGTGATCATCCTTGTTTGTGTTCGTCTTGAGTTCCCGGAGGTCTCGGCCACGCGCCTTGCCTCAAGACCTCTCGACTCGACTGTTTTGTGTTTGGTTTTGCATCAAACACTTGTGTTTTGTTTTTGAGGGGCAGGGAATGGCTTGTTGGCCATCCCCACACCCCACCGGCCATGGCTTGAGGCCACCGGCCACTGTTTTGTTGCCACCGGCCATTGGTCATGGTCGGCACTATTTTTGGTCGGTTGACCATGTATTTGGTCAATTTGTCATTTTTGGTTGGCCGACCACTGTGCATCTGCTTTTGCAGATATTGTTTATGCCAGCTATGCTAGCTGGCATACACTTTGCACCCCCTCCATACAAGTGTATGGAGGGATTTCACTCTTGCTTAGCTTGTTTTGTAAGCTTTGCAAGAGTGATCCTTTATAAAGGGAGGGCCTCTCCTCCCTCCTCAAGGTTATAAAAAGTTCCAGAGAGGGTCTGAGATTAGGGTTTAGGATTTGTATCTCTCTATCTCTATATCTCCCTCTCTTTTTGCCTTTGTGTGTGTTTGTTCTTAGTTTTGCACTAAGGTGTAACATGCCCGGGGGGTACCCGCGCGCGTTAAACAGTTCAGACTCCCGAGATCTCTTTGATCTAGTCTCACGAGTGCAATGTGAAACTTAGATGAGAGTCCAGATTTGGCAACTTTTATTGAAAATCCATTTTATTACAATTTTGTCAAAAATGGACAGCGTCATCAGATCTCAGAGTCGCCACCTAATATTTTGAGAAATTAGGAAACCCATGACTTGTGCCAAGGTCACTGTTCATCGTAACCAAAGATGCTTGGCTCGGAACCTTAGGAATGAGAGGGGAAGGTCAATAATGAGCACCCCCGCTCACCCGATCAAAGATCGGCCTCTGCTAAACCATGATATGACTTTTATTTTCTTTATATGTTTATGTTCTGATTATTTAATAAATCCTAAAATTTACTATATGAAGCATACAAATATAGACCATGTCACCCATTTTCGAGGCACCTCATTCTTATCATTCCGGCATCCCGTGTGAGTGTGGCTGAGGCCCTCTCGTATTGGTGTAAGTCCATCATTGCATTTCGTGCCTTTGTGTCATCGCCTCGGTTTGCGTGCCAGTGGGCACGCATTTCGAGGCATCTCATTTTCATAGCATCGTACATGCTAGGATTGTATGTTAGTTGCATTTCATGCATATCATGCATATTGCACGAGAAACGAGGCGCGTTTCGTACTCCGAGTGACGGAACGGGTCTCAATTCTCCAGTCACCGACACTCCGGATTACCCGTGATGGAGTTAGGTTTTGTTGTAACATTCATCTGCATTCATCCCATATTGAGTTGTGCAATTCGGCTCCTCGGCCATCATGCATCGAGATGCGTGATTGATGGCACGAGGATCGAGGCATGCATATATTTGTGAAATACATTGCTATGCCCTTTTCCTGCTCTCTGTTGCAGCAAATTGAAGAATCAGCAAATTTCCGGAGTCTGGCACGCATTTCGAGAAATACTGCAAACAGAGGCTAATTGGGGCATCCCAGTGGATTTCCGCCCGAGGCAGCCCGGCATACATCATTCATCAACAGCAAGGCAGCCCCCTGGCTTGCATGCCAGTTTACTGCTTCCTTAGTTAATTGCTAATCAATTAGGAATTTGTACTTTATCTGTATATTTCAGACTGTACTATTCTTTCATTTGGGACTGTATTATTTATTCGGACCCTCTGCGCGAGGGCAAAATTGTAATAAGGGTGGGTGAGTGTGATGTATGTCTTCCAACCCCACGTCTTTCTTCCCTTTTATTTACCTGCTTACGATGGTTAGATATAGGGCATATTTCAATTAGCATACAGTATGACAGCATGTTTGCATCATTCATCTGTTTTGCATGCACCGGGCTCGGCGCATCATACAAACTGCATTGTACTTCAATTCCAAGTTGAATACTTGTTAGTTGTAGCATTTCATATGCCATGTTTAGAATAGCCGAGCCTGTTATAGTTGCATTTTGCATGTGTTGCATTAGGCATTTCAGCATAGTTAGGATTCATGCATGATTTCTAATCGGTTTCTGTTTTGGCTTTGAGTACTCGGTGAGTTTTTATGCTTTAGCATCCTTGCATGCGTGTGAGTGACTGCCATGAATAGCATGCTTACCATGAGGCTATGTGCTTATGTGATATAACTGCCTTGAATGCCTGTGGGTGGAGGTTGAGTTATCTGAAGTGGAACAATTCATCAACTGTTTGTTTTAAGCCCACCTGAGGGTGGCAAAATCTGCATTTTCAGCCTACCTGCGGGTAGCAAACCATTTTCAAACAAACAAACATGAAATGTTTTGTTCCAATTCAGACGGCCCAGTCTATACTTGTTTGCTGCGAGCATCACATAGTAACCTAGGCTAATAATCGGAATAAGAACTCACAATGTTTTCAAAAACAGATATCATGGTTAGTAGAGGCCGGTCTTTGACCGGGCGAGAGGGGGTGCTCACGATGTGACCTTCCCTAATCGTACCCAAGTTCCCGAGCCAACTTTGGTGATGACGGACACGTGGCCTTTTGGCACCGAGTCAGGGTTTCCTAAATTTCCCATTTTAAAATATTTAGGTGGCGACTCTGTTATCTGGCAAAGCAGTCCATGTTTGGCACTTCTTTCAAAAAATCTGTTTTTCTCAAAACGATTTGCCGGATTTGGACTCTTTGGTTCGAGATTTGGAACCGCAACAAAAATCGAGTCCGAACTGTAGCGAGGTCCCCCGCGGGCGTTGTTACAACGCGCAGGGCACAGGTTCAATTCCTTCGGCAAGGAGAGAGGCAAATCCTTCAAAACACTTTGTTTAGGGTTTTGGAGTTGAAGAAAAGTGGAGAGGAGGGGAGAAAACAGGTTGAAGAAGAAGTTCGGCATGAATCCGGGTAGGAGAGAATTGAGCAGCCCCCGCTAAATCGGGCTTATTCAATTGCATACTTGGAGTTAAGCTATGAGGCCACCATCATTGGAAAAAAGACTTCCGGGGCTTCACTTTGCACTCAAGAATCTCCTAGAGCCAAGTCCGGGTGGAGGAGATATGATTGGTTGAAGCTGGGCATCATCCCGGTTGGATCGAGTTTGCGCGACTTCACGGAAAAGGGCATAACTTTTTGCGCAGGAGGAATTTTGATGCAAGGTTTGCGCCATTGGAAAGCTAACTTCCGGGGCTTCGATTTTCATACCCACCAGCCATGTTTTGACCAAGGAATCATCCATCGGCACTCTATTTAGCCGACCGGAAGAAAAGAGTGCCGACCGGCACTTTATTTTGGCCGATGATTAAACCCTCTGGCCGACCTGAACTCTTTGAACCCCCCAAGCATAGTGCACACCAGCTGTGCCAGCTGGGATGCACAGAACCAGACCCACGTGCATCCATGTGCCTATTTTGCACCATTTTGCACCTTTTGGCCCTTATTTTGCACCCTTTGCTCATGGCTTCTTGAGGAAGCCTTGACCCTTTTGTCTTGGCTTCCTCAAGAAGCCTTACCAGCTGTCCAAGCTTCCCTTACAAGCCTTGCACCCTTTGCCCCTTTGAAACTTAGCCTCTAAGTCTTGTTTTGCTTGGCCTATATAAGGAGGCCCTCTCCTCCTTTGATTAAGGTTAGAGGGTTAGAACAAAAAAAACCAGCAGATATATATGTATATCTGATATATACATATATATCCCACCCCCTCTTTCCATATCTCTCCCATTCAACCTCCAAAGTCCATTGTTCTTGAGCCATTCCATCACCACCACCTAGCACCACCACTACCACCCCATTTCCAACGACTTGGGGCTGTTCTTCAGAGCTTAGGAGCACCTAAACTTGGTCCAAGAGGTGCTGGTTTGCTGGTCTTCAAGGGTAAGTCACTCTCTTCCCTTTTCTTGCATTTTCTTGATCCATATCTAAGCCTTGCTTTCAAGCACTTTTGGGCTCCGACCCAAACTTCAAATAGTCTTATTTTGGGGTCCTCTTCATGTTTGATTGAGGACCCCTTGCCGTTTGGTGGCTGCATCTAGCACCTATCTCAATATCCTCTTGTATGCCATGTTTCTTGCATAGAATATTTGGCTTGTGTACAATCTGTTTCAGAGCATGATGTAAGCTAAGAGTAGGCTTATTTTGAGCCCTTCTTCAACATTGTTGAAGGGCTCAACATTGTTTGGATAACCCTTATGCTACTTGCTTTGAAATCCATGTGATTTACCGTAATCTTGCATGCTTTCTTAGCCTATCTTGCTTTTGTTTTTGTGGCTGGTCATAAACTGAAAATGTGCTTATTTTTCCATGTATAAGATCTGTTTTTGGTTGTTTAGGCCATCCATGACATGCCTTATATAGTCACTTTGCATTTTGGCTTGCTAGCCTTGAGGTGTGTGAGTCTTTAGCATGTTTAGCTTGCCTTGATCTCATGATATGGCATCATTTTAGATCACATTTCAGTCCCTAAATCATGCTCACATGTTTGTGCTTGCCATCTCTTTCATGTTTCAAAGGTGTGTCCTTTTATGCCTAAGAATAGGCCTTGTGCATGCTTCCATGATTAATGCATTTTGGGGTGCCATGTGAGGGGATTTGGGTGTCATTTTGCATACTAAAAATCTGTTTTTGGTTGTTAGATTCATGCCATGAGTGGTTGTGTAAGTGGTAGCAAGATGCTCTTTTGGGTGCCTTAGGTTTAGGCCCATGAACTTGCATGTTTGTATAGCATTTGGCCCATGTTTTGAGGCATGTTTGGCTACTGTTTTGGACCTAACTTAGAGCTGTCCAATTAGTGTAAGTCCATCCCTTGCATGCCATTCAAGTGTTGTTGCATTATCCCATGCTTGTATGCTTTGGTTGCATGTGTTGCATGCTTGAAATCACTTGCATTCGTCTTGCATTCCATTGGCCAAGTTGCTAGCATGATGCATGATTTAGATTACACCTTGCATGCTCTAGTGGTTTGTATAATTGTGGCATGTTTGTTTGCTTTGTTGCTTAGGTTGTGTACTCAATGCGCATTGCATGCTTGTATGCTCCCTTTCATGCCATGTTGCATATTAGCTAACATGCCTAGGTTGCATGGCATTGGCATGCATGCCTTGCCTCTTGATCAAGTGATAGAGGTTGGGTTTCACTTGTTTGTTTGATGTGCGTTTCATTTGAAATCAAAGTTGCAAACTTGGCCTTTTAGGCCATCATGCACCAAGATGCATCATTGATGGCCCGAGGGTCGAGGGCTATGCTCTCTTGAGTCTAACACATGATAGGGGGCATAGCCATGCTTACATATGCTCAAAATTCTATGCTATGCACTGCTGGTTTGCTGTTTGCTGTCAAAACTGTCTCCTGCAGGAATTTAGTGCCGACCGGCACTCTATAGTGCCGACCGGCAATATTTTTGTGCCGATAAGTTCCCCCAGCAGCCGGTGGCCACCTCAAGCAGCCGGTGGTTATTCCCTCTAGCCGGTAGTGTACTACAGTGAATTTGGAAGGTGTCCTAGGACTTTGGCAATTTTCCAGGGAGGCAGGACAGTGAAACAGAGGCAGCAGTGGTGCGGTATGGGCTTTCCGGGCAAGGCGGGCTCGAGCATGCATCACCCACGCCTCCCGAGGCAGGGGCTGTGGCCCCCCCTTTTATTTCACATTTATTTATTTAGTAATTAGAATTTGTACTATTTATTCATTTATTTTTTTGGACTGTATTATTATTTTGGTCCCTCCGAGTGAGGGCGCAATTGTAATAAGTGTGTGTGAGTGGGGTGTATGTCTTCCAATCCCCATTTCTTTCTATCCCTTTTATTTACCTGCTTATGTTGGTAGATTAGGGCATTTCTATCTTAGCATACCTTATGCAATGCATGCGTGCATTCATGCATTTGTTTACATACATCGGGCTCGGTACATCATACAAACTGCATCGTACTTTCAATTCCAAATTGAATACGTGTTATTTGTAGCATTTCATATGCCATGTCTAGGATAGCCGAGCCTGCCTAGATTACATCTTTGCATGTGTTGCATTAGACATTTCAGTATGCTTAGGTCCATGCGTGGATTTCTAATGAGCTTCTGTTTTGGCTTGGAGTACTAGGTGAGTTTTTATGCTTTAGCATCCCTGCATGCGTGTGAATGTTAACATGACAGTATGCTTACCATGCGGCTAAGTGCTTATGTGAGATAAACTGTTTGAATGCCTGTGGGTGGAGGTTGGATTGCTTGAGTTGGAAAACTCGTTGAAATCCGTATTTTAGCCTACTTGCGGGTAGCAAATCCAAATTGTTTTCAAAACAAACGGATATGCAATGTTTATTTCCAAATTAGGCAATCTAGTCTATACTTGTTTGCTGTGCGCATAACATAGTAATTCTAGGTTAATAATTGGAATAAGGGCATGTAATGTTTTCAAAATCGGATATCACGGTTAGTAGAGGCCGGTCTTCGGACCGGGCGAAAGGGGGTGCTCATAGCTGACCTTCCCTGATCGTACCCAAGCTCCCGAGCCAAGTCAACTTTGGTTATGACGGACACGTGGCCTTTGGCACCGAGTCAGGGTTTCCTAAATTTCCCATTTCAAAAATATTTAGGTGGCGACTCTGTAATCTGGCAAAGCAGTCCATGTTTGGCACTACTTTTCAAAAAATCTGTTTTCTCAAACGATTTGCCGGATTTGGACTCTTTGGTTCAGATTTAGAACCGACACACAACAAGAGAGTCCGAACTGTAGAGTGGAGCCCAAGGGCGCGTCTACAGTATACTAACAGATGATATATCATAATTTTAGAAATTTTGAATATTATAATTTGTAGGAACATTTACACACAAATCCTAATTTAGGAACTTATACTCCATTAAGTCATAACTAAGATTTTTTAGACTTTTAAGTCCCATTAAATTTTTAATAGTCGAAATTACTTTTCAAACAATGATTGTTTATTAGTTATGATTATCTATAAAGGAACATGATGATTTGAAATTTATTTTAATTTTCAAAATTTTAAAATATCAACTTTCAAATTGAAGAAAAAAAAAATGTGCAAAATTTTTTTATAAAAAATTGAAAAAACTGAATTATTTTTTTGTACAAAACTTAAAATTTTATGTCTATAAAGGAGTATGATGATGGAACATTGATGTGCAAAACTAAAAAAAAAAAAAAAACAATTTTAAAAATGAAAAAATTGATAATATTCTCGATTTTATTGGATAGTTGAATCATACCAATAAATAGAAAGGCAAAAATATTTGATTTGATAGTTTGTTTTTTTTTATTAATTAGTACAACAATTATTTGGAATATTACTATGTAAAATTGATAATGTTCTTAATTTTAAAAATTGAGAAAAATTGGTAATATTCTCAGTTTTACTAAATATGACTTATTGTTTCAAAAAATCTTAAATAGGGCCTAAACTACCATAACATTTATAAATAGAATTTTTAAGTAATTAATTCTAATTTGTGTAATAGGTAAGGTCTATAATTTTAAAATTAAAATATCATAATAAATATTGTGGTAGCCGAATAATTGGCAAATATAAAGGAGGTATATTTCGAAGGCTTGACGCTAGTCAGCCTATATCACGCAAGGATAAGGGGCCGAATAGGATAGATAGGCCGAATAGGGGGCATCCCTATAGCCGAATAGTGGAAAAGGTAATGATTGAAAAATTAGGCCCTGGCCCCGAGGATCAGAGGAGACGAGTATAAATATAATGGTAGCGGACTAGAAAAGGTATGCAAGAATTACTACTAAAAACTTATTAAACAAGCTTTCTTGAGTAGAGGAACTGACTTGTCCGTCGGAGTGCTAATTCCGGCACCCCCGACCGGAGTCTTTGTATCTTTTCAGGTGACTAGCTGAGGCTCATTGGCGTCTTCCGGGATCTGAAGAGTATTTCCAATCCACTTTCCCCACAATTGGCGCCGTCTGTGGGAATACTCAAATACATCCATGGAAGGCGTGACCGAAGATCCTCCGATAGCCACCGACGAGATCGCACAGGAAAACGACCTCACCCCAGCTAACATGCTCGGAAAAAAAACCATCGCGGCACGACGCGCCTTGAACTTTGATTCGCCAACAACTTCAGCACAAGAAACAATGCAGGCTATCATGGAACAAGTAAAGCAGAACGACCAAAGGCTCGAGAACATGATCGCTGAGAACGAACGACTCTGTCAAGACTTGGCCCTGGAGGTAGCAAAATCTAGAGAGGCCATGCGCCAGGAACCAGAACAACTTCCGAAGGCAGACGGTCAAAGACCTCGGGCCCGACCAAAAGATACCAATAGCAACTCCAACTCATTATCCACGGAGTCTGACGCAAAGGGACGATCCGAAACCTCCAGCTCCTCCGAAAAGGATCTGCGAACAAGGAACAAGCGCAGGAGAAGCAGCTCAAACGAGGAAGACCAGCACGATCCTTTCGTTCGACGGATCGCAAGGGCATCCCTGCCCAAGAAATTCAAAGCTCCGTCGTTCACTCTTTACGACGGAAAATCAGACCCCACCGATCATATCCGTCATTACAAATAGGCCATGACGCTGCACGCAGACAATGAAACCCTCATGTGCCGAATATTCCCTAGCAGCCTAGGTCCACTAGCCGTCAGATGGTATTACAAGTTGGAGCCAGCTTCGATTAAAAGCTTCCGCCAACTGCAGAAATCCTTCAGGGCCAGGTTCATCACCAACGAGGTACAACCGAAACAGGCTGACTCCCTCTGGGCTATGCAGATCCAGTCGGGAGAGACGCTCAGAGCGTACTCGGCACGATATTGGGAGTGCTTCAACCTTGTCGACGACGCTTGCAACGACTCCATGGCCATCACCGCCTTCAAAATGGGCTTACATCATGACAGTGCTTTGCGTAGTTCCCTGACCAGGAGGCCCCCCAAAACAGTCTGGGCATTGATGAAGAAAGTTGAAGAATATTGTAAAGTCGAAGACGATGCCCTGAGGATAAAAGCAGGACAATTATTCAGCAAAACGGCCCTCCCCGAACTTGCTCGACCAATAAGCTCCGTGCCGCCGCCGAGCCCTGAGCCTCGGCAATGAACCAAGCGAGACAAAAGGCGGGACTCCCACCGATCAAGCGATCAGTGCTCCCACCGAACGAACGAACAACTACAAGTCGACAGCAGACGCTCAAGGCGAACCGACAAGAAGTATATGGAGTTGACGGAGCCGATCACGGCAATAATGACCAAAGTCCAGCACCTTTCGAGTGGCCGTCGAAGATGGTGGGGCCTCCCGACACACGGAGGAGGGACAGACGATGTGAATATCATAAAGATCACGGCCACGAAACCGAGAGCTGTTATGCGCTGAAGGATCATCTGGAGGAACTGGTGCAAGATGGTCGACTGCATCAATACGTGAGCAAGGGAAGGCCAACCAAAACATTAGCCTTGAGACAGGATTCACCTCCGCTCGGTGTGATCCACGTAATCTACGGTCCACTGGCGTCCCCGACCGTGCATACGATCCAATCGCACCCAATTCCCCGGCGACATAACATGTCAACTGGCAGGCCCAGAGAAGCTCCGACAATTAAGTTCGATGACTCCGACCTCATCGGAACGGTGGCCAGCCATGTCGATCCTTTGGTCGTCCAATTACGCGTACGTCAGTTTAGCGTTGAACGCATCCTTATAGACCCAGGAAGCACTTCGGAGATCTTGTACTACAGAACTTTTGTTGAACTCGGCCTCAATGAGTCGAACCTATCACCTTCGTCTCAGCCACTGTTCGGCTTCAACATGAATCCAGAGTACCCGTTGGGGAGGGTCGTGCTACCTGTTACAGCGGGCTAAAAAACGGTCGACGTGGAATTCTTGGTTGTGAAGCTTCCGTCGCCGTATAACACCATCATGGGGCGCCCCTGGTTACACGTCATGAAGGCTGTCCCAAGCACCTACCATCAGCTTATGCGCTTCCCAACGGACCTTGGCATTGAGGAGATCCGTGGCTCACCGCAATCCCCGCGAACGTAGATTTTATGAAGATCCATTTACGGACCCGACTTGTGGGATCTGATGCTTGTACTGGTTCCACATTTTAATGAAAATCGATTTTCTTTGTCACTCTCCTTCAAGCCTCTTAGTCCCAATTAAAGTCTCCGGATTCAGAGCGCCCTTTGGTGCAGGTCACCTTAAGGCCGAATAAGCCTCCGGATTCGGAGCACCCTTTGTGGATATCACGATTGGCCAAATTAAAGTCTCCGGATTCGGAGCGCCCTTTGGTGCAGGTCACCTTAGGGCCGAATAAGCCTCCGGATTCGGAGCGCCCTTCGTGGATATCACGATTGGCCAAATTAAAGTCTCCGGATTCGGAGCGCCCTTTGGTGCAGGTCACCTTAGGGCCGAATAAGCCTCCGGATTCGGAGAGCCCTTCGTGGATACCACGATTAGCCAAATTTAAGTCTCTGGATTCGGAGCGCCCTTTGGTTATCACCTTAGGGCCGAATAAAATCTCCGGACTCGGAGCCCCTTCGGTGCACGAAACCTTAGGGCCGAATAAGTCTCCGGATTCGGAGCGCCCTTCGTGGAGATCACGATTGACCAAATTAAAGTCTCCGGATCCGGAGCCCGTTTTAATAAACTAATATGGTCCGCAGGAGAAGGCGTGCCTTAGTCGGCCCACGAGTACGACCCATTCCGGTCAAACTCGCACCCCGCCTAAGGCAAGGGCCGATAGCAAACTAATAGCAAGCTATCAAACCATACGAA
The DNA here is from genome assembly GCA_036172215.1 of Camellia granthamiana. Classification (NCBI taxonomy): domain Eukaryota; kingdom Viridiplantae; phylum Streptophyta; class Magnoliopsida; order Ericales; family Theaceae; genus Camellia; species Camellia granthamiana. The sequence goes on along the minus strand of CM069908.1, from coordinate 14,086,946 downwards.
ATGACGTGCTTAAACCATCAAAAGTCGGGATCAGGAACATCCATTCGGCATAGCTAAATAAAAGATTATCAGAGTAAGACTCAACTATATGAAATAACACTTTTTATTTGATTTAAAAGATGTTACATAGACGCAATCTGCGTTCGAACATTACAATATCTATCTCTAACTTCGAAGACAAATCAACCCATCGATCCAACTCTTGTCATTTGAACAACCATCGTGGCTCAAAACGCATCGATGTAACCGCGCCGGAACCGGCATTTCGCCGGGCCCCTGACACCATCGACAATGTCAAGGCCAAGATCCAAGACAAGGGAGGTTAGGGGCAGCGGTCGTTGTGTCTCCTTTCAGGGCGATCTGCTTCAACGACTTGGAGGCTGACGTGTTTCCAGTTTCTCCTTTCAGTGGTCCACCTCCCACACCGGAGAATCCTCCGCCGCAAACCATCTGAGCGCCAGGATCGGCCGGAACTTGAGCTCCTGCAACTATCATCACCACCTGATGGTGAGAACTCTTGATCATCCCTCGCAAATATGTCTGATTGCATAAGGCGCCTGCCGCTTTTATTCTCAGTAATGGCTGCGATCTCGAGGCCCAAATCCCGAAGTGATTTTATCAACACTAAACCCCACGAGACAGGCGTCGGTCAACATTCTCCATGACCTAGTCACCCAGCGGTTGGCTAAAACCCGCAGAGACTGCGCAAGGGCAAACATTACCTAGCCCAATCGGCTAGACACTTGGCATTCGAGCTGAGTCCGTAGCCCCTTCGATCCCTGGCTTACGGCCTCTTTAAATTTCAACAACATACGCCGAAATGGCTTTATTCAAAAGTAAACGGCCATTACATGTAGGCCGATCACGCCAACGAGTTGGCGCATCGATTTAACATGCTGAGTCTGATTGATGTATTTACGTCTATCCAAACATTTATGCAATAAAACTAAACACGTACACGCCAAATGCGGGAGACAATTTGATATTTTCAATAAAGCGTCTTTTATTCAAAAAAAAAAAACCAAGAAATTACATAATTGCGAACGCGACCAGCGTTCGAACCTTACAACAATTAAAGTCATACGGCGTCGCCCTCATCCTCACTCTTCTCAATCTCGAAAGCAGAAAACGGAAAGTCCTTACTGTGGTAGAGAGGTGATGCCGAATCGATGCCTGACAATCGAAGAGATTCGGCGACTTGAGATGCCTTGATCCAACCATGCCTGAACCCACGGTTTTCACATCGACAAACCTCTTCGGCAAGCTTCTCCTTGGTCTTTTGGATCCCAACCAAGCGCCCTTCGTGAAAACCTTTTTCATAAGACCTCCCCTTGGTGGACTCCAATGCGAACATGCTCGCCGTTTCACGATCGACAATAGCAGCGCTTATAAGCTGACTGGTAACCCTCTCTTCCACGATCGGATTCACCTGCCCTGCTGGTTGTACTTGAGCCGCTTTAATCTTTCTTAACTCACGTTCAGCCGCCTCCACGCGAGCCTCCAAACCGTGGATATGCTCATCCTTTTTCTCCATTTCTCGGCGGGCGGCGCGCAATCGCATGCCGACTTCATAAGCCATATAGAGCCCTTTCACCGCCCCGTGAATGCCCTCGCGAAACACTTCGTAGTCCTGACGACCAACCATTGACTGCTGAACTTCCGGGGGAAATATTTGTCGAGCAAACTCGACCGCCACATCTGGATCTCGAACGATCGAGTCCGCTTCCGTCATGGGCTTATTCTTCACAAATACTGCAAAACTTAACGGGCACGGATTCGCGTCTGATCTCCTTTCGACTTGGGCGTGCGGCGATCTCCCCTGGGACTGCCTATCCCGTCTGGGCGACCTACTACGACGTCGAGGAGATTGACGCCTCTCTCGACCCATAGAACTCTCACTCGCAGCACGCAAAGGCGCACCACGGTGTTCACTTTGATGCATATCACCGCCAAGCTCAGCCAGCGTCTTGGTTTCCCCTTTGCTGTTAAAGAAGAGTTTGTTTGACATTCGCACAACAGATTTTCTCTCAGAAGTCTCGAACAGATACCTACCAGACTCTTAAAAGCTGTACCTTTGATCATTTAACACTCGCAGAGGCAGCACGATCGAGGCAAGTTCATTAATCACGAAACCCAAGCGCCCGACGCCGACTAAGTTGACGGCAGGACAAGCTTTTGGCTCAAGATCTTCAGCCTAAGTACGTAGTACCCAGCCGGCTCACAAGTTGATTCGGGCAAGAGCAGATACATCAATCTGTTCGGCTAAACTACCCCAGCCGGCTCACGAATTGATTCCTCAGAGCCAGAGTTCCTATCATGAACCCCCTGGGGCAAGGGCAGATTCATCAATCTGTTCGGCTAAACTACCCCAGCCGGCTCACGAATTGATTCCTCAGAGCCAGAGTTCCTATCATGAACCCCCTGGGCAAGGGCAGATTCATCAATCTAAGGGCCCAAGATCAGTAGGCAGTGAAATTGCAAATGATGATTTTGATGGGACATGTAATGAATCTGCATGAACCCATACCCCAGCCGGCTCACGAATTGATTCCTCAGAGCCAGAGTTCCTATCATGAACCCCCTGGGGCAAGGGCAGACTCATCAACCTAAGGGCCCAAGATCAGTAGGCAGTGAAATTGCAAATGGTGATTTTGATGGGACATGTATTGAACCTGCAGGAACCCAGACATTGACCAACCCTTTCCTCTCTACCCTCAACGGTTAGCGACTTCAGATTTGTTTAGAAGAATTCTAGATAAAATCATTCGCGCCACAGTAAAATTATCCGGCTCACGCTCAATCTATTCGGACCAAGTACCCCAGCCGGCTCACAAGTCGATTCAGAACTAGAATTCTTTCTATGAACCCCCTGGGGCAAGGGCAGATTCACAAATCAGGGTTTCCCCACAGTATATGCAAATCAGGGTTTCCCCACAGTATATGCAATTCCATTTTACCAAATGCATTGAACCACAGAACTCTTTCATACAAAGTGTGTGGTAGTAACAAAAATTACAAGATTAATTACAAGATTAAAATTAAACCACAGAACTCTTTCATACAAAGTGTGTGGTGATAGCAAAGATTACAAGGAAATTTTCATTAATAAATTGCGCGCAGATGCCAACCAATTTATACATGAAAACTACCCTAAACCAACAAAGCACTATCCAAAAGAACAAAAACAAAAAGACGCCTGCTCAGTAAACGGCTCCAGATCATTCTTCGGAATCGGATTTAAGTGGCTCAACATCCACCTGCTCATAAGGGATTGGCAAATCCAATGTAACCTCAGCGGCAGCAAGGGCTTTGAGCCACCCATGTTTGAACCCGCGATTCTCAAATTTGGACACTTCTTCAACATATTCCGTCAGAGCGGCGCCTCTCCCCGCCTTAAAGGCCTCTGATACGGCTTTCTCGCGGGCCGCCTTAAGCTCCTCTAACTGAGCTTCCGCTTCAGCAAGTGCTTTCTTGGAAAGATTGAGCGATTCCTCGCTCGCATTTGCCCTACCCTCAGCATCACCACGAAGCTGTTCGGCGACGCGAACCCTCTCTTTCTCCGCTTCGGTCCGCGCACTCTCCATTTCAGCTCTCATAATTTCGAACTCGGCCCTACTTTTCTGACCCTCCAGCTCCGTTTGCAAATGGTCAATTCTCCCGAGAGCATCACGCAGGCGGCGACCCAAGTCAGCAATCCTTCCGACCGTCTGCAAAATAAGTCGGTATGATTAGACACCTTTAACAAACAAGAGCGAAATGAAGGCAACTTACCAGAAGTGCCGATTGAGCCGTTAGGGCAATGGCCATAATATCAGGCACGGCACCGAAGGCCTTGTTGTCAGCCGGCAGAGAAATTAAAGCCGCCAGGCTCAGCGCCACCGCTGGATCCTCGATGGCCGAAGCGTCGGATAAAATCGGCATATCCCTGATCTTTGGCTGAATAACGAACGGAGCGACCACGTCCGATTCTTCAAGCCGAGGCCGTTTGCTAATGGGGCCAGCTTCTGAACTCGCCTCTCCCTCGGCACCACGCCTTTGGCCTTGCTCCGGAATCAGCCGTTCCCCATCGGCCTGTTCTCCACCCTCTTTTTTCGTATCAAACACAGCAACCTCAACCGTCCCCTTAGAAACGAGTACGAAGGGCTTGATCAAGCTAGGGTCTGATACAGCGCATTCGGCCTTCTTTCGGGCGGCTATCCGCTCGGCATTTCTTTTACGCGCCATCTGCGTTAGGCTTTCCTTCGCCATACCCTCAAAGAAATCGCCGGGTAGATCCTCCAAATTCGCAAAAATATCCCTGGAAGATAAATCTGCTCGTCCTGACCCGGACGACTCGGTGGCCTCGAATGCCGAGCGTACGGCCTCGTCGCCCTCTACACCCTCAGTAAACTCCCTAGCCGGATCGGCAATCACCTCAGCAACCGTCTCGGCGTCTTCCCCCGAATCAGAAGATACGAGATCGATCTGCCTAAGATTTTTGAAGTTGGGGAAGATAAGGGCCGAGAGCTGTTGATTGCCGGCTAGAATCGGAATGTTATCTGCAGCCGAGAAAGTAGTATAAGTGGGTTCGTACCGAAGGAGAATATGGGTGGCCCACCCTTGCTTTTGTAAGTTTGGGCAGCCGAAATATTCGAGTGCAGTCTTGATTTCCCCAAGAACCACATCGTCAACCGAAGTCAGAACTTTCTTCAACCTATTGCCTGCAGAAGATAAAAATCGATTTAGGGAAAAGAGCCGAATAAGAGATAGACCACCAAATATAAGGCATTGCGTGGCAACCTGGGTCACCCTTATGTCTGGGAATAGGGTCCAGGCGATCCTCCCCTTTCAGCGAACTCGCAGTTACCTCGGACGTTGACCATCACGTCGTCAACCCGCTTACCAAAACTGGCAAGCATAGTCACCAAGTGATGGTCAGTATCTTTGGCCCTGAGGAAATATCGCCCCAGCCGACCAGAGGATTTGGCTAAGGCTTAACAGTGCCGAATGGCCGGAATCTCAAGGTTAATCCTAAGGCGTTGATTCAACTCTACAACCCCCATGATGATCCGAAAGAAATTTACATTGGGCTGAGAAAGAATCAAACCCCAATAGCGGAGAACGGCCCTAAGAAGAGGGTGCAGGGGGAAACGAACCCCGCCCTCAGCAATGGATAAAAGAGGGAAAACGATCGTGTTTTGATCTTCCCTCTCCATGTCGAGAGCGTTGTCCGTTACAAGGGATAAGTGGACGTCATCAGGAATAGAAAAATGTCGCCGGAAACTGGAGACACGATCCTCAGAAAGGAGGTCTTTCAAATGTTTGGCCATCTTAGCAAAGAACTAAATATTCGTCGAAGCCAAAATAGCAAATAAAAATAGGATTACAAAGAAGGGATAAGGAAACTTACGAAGAGCAGGTGAGACAAGGGAAGACGGGAAGAAGTTGCAGAAAATGCGAATCACGGAGGGATATGCACTGGCGTTCCAAAAGCCCCAGAAAATCGACGAAAGGTGAATTCGAAAGGACCAAAATTTCAAATCGCAATAAATGCTGAGATACATACGAGTAGAGCGGGAAAGCGTAATGATGAGTAAAGAAGCGCGCGTCCCCTGACATACATTGGGAAACGCGAAGCCGCGTGATGATAAACTTCTCGAATTCTGAACCAAACATGCCGATTGACTACCATCAACAGGGAGTTCGGAGGGCAATTGTGGTAGCCGAATAATTGGCAAATATAAAGGAGGTATATTTCGAAGGCTTGATGTTAGCCGGCCTATATCATGCAAGGATAAGGGGCCGAATAGGATAGATAGGCCGAATAGGGGGCATCCCTATAGCCGAATAGTGGAAAAGGTAATGATTGAAAAAGTAGGCCCTGGCCCTGAGGATCAGAGGAGACGAGTATAAATATAATGGTAGCGGACTAGAAAAGGTATGCAAGAATTACTACTAAAAACTTATTAAACAAGCTTTCTTGAGTAGAGGAACTGACTTGTCCGTCAGAGTGTTAATTCCGGCACCCCCGACCAGAGTCTTTGTATCTTTTCAGGTGACTAGCTGAGGCTCATTGGCGTCTTCCGGGATCTGAAGAGTATTTCCAATCCACTTTCCCCACAAATATTAATGCATTAATTATTTATTAAACTGTACACGCAATTGCTAATAACAAATTAAGAAAACAAATTAATGATAAAATTAATTTTACGTGTGGTCTGGATGCATTAAAACCCACCCGCCACGGTTAGCCGGGTGACGAAACCAACTGCGTTGGAAGTCCAAAGGAGCATCACATGAGCGATTATTAAAAGCATAATACTATATGTATTAATTAATATATTAATAGATGATGAAATATAATTTTAGAGATTTTAAGTATTTATAATTTATATAATAGGTAAGGTCAGTAATAATGATATAACACTAATTTGTATACTAATATTTATATTAATTAATGCATGTAACACCACCATTATTAAAATTGCAAAAATCCTTTTACCAACCACGATTGAGCATTGATGCTTCATTGATATTTTGTACTAAAATTTTTTATTAACTTCGATTTATTTATGCTTCATTGATTCTTCACGATCGAAGTTGAAAGTTCAAACGTCAACAAGATTGGCATCAAAAAAACAAAAGTAGTTGTCTTTTTGGGAGAAAAAGAAAGTTGGAGGGAGTGGCAGAAAACCTGTTATGAACACAGGGAAACTGACGTATCGGTCAAACATTGCTGGAGTGATTACAACTGTTTTGGAGCTACAGCTACGTGATGAACATATCATGTAGCTGCAAAAGACACCGTTCTGGCTTATGATTGAGGCCATTCGTGTACATAAGTTAGATCCTAAAGGGTATAAAAAATGTGACGCAATTGTTTGCCGAATTATTCAAACATACAGTCTGAACGATGAGAAGTTTCACATTGGGGGTAGTGGATTGCCACTTAGGAACAGTGACATTCGGCTGATTTTTGGGGTCCAATGTGGGAAGGATAAGCTGGATTTGACACAAGGGGGTAAAGGTCCATCAGATTTTATACAGCGGCGTTGTGGGAGTGTTAGTAGGATCTCTTCGAAGGTCATTAAAGACTTGTTGGTAGATGCTATGCGTGGGACTACTAGTCGTGATGCAGAAGATGTTGCGAAACTACTATGTTTGTACATTTGTGCGAAGCTTTTTTTTGCTACCACTGCTAAGTCAATTGGGTGGGCGTTTGTGCACATAATTGACAAGCTGGAGACATTAAGGTTGTATGACTGGACTGCAGCAATCCGTAACACGTTGATTGATTCGTTGAATGAGATGTATGGCAGGCCAGAGAAGGTTACTGGCTGTGTTGTTGCTTTGTTGGCACGTTACTCTGGCCTTAAATCTGTTTGTGGTGTGTAAAAATTATGTTACTTTGTTATGTGAATTTGTGAAATGATTATGTGTATGGTGCGGTGCAGTTCTTAATTTGCGAGCATGCTGTAATCGTCGAACCGGACAGGCCAAATGTGTCACCAAGGTTTTGCAGATGGAATGTTGGTGCATTAGTTGGGAAGCTTAAAACAGTGGAATTGTCGGTGAAGGGTGGGATAGAGGTACGAAAAACTAATTGTAGTTAGTAATGTGTGCATATTTTGGTTTGGTATATGCTAATTTGTTTGTCAATGGTATAATGTTGCAGGTGAACTGTGACAAACTGAGTGCCTCTATAATAGAGCATTACTTTGTACAGGCGAGCCATGTTAGTAAGGTAGCGAAGGAGGCGGAGGGGGTGGTGTTGGAAGTTGAGCCGGTTAATGTTTGGAATGAGCGTGTGGGTGGAGTGGATGTAGAGGAGGGGTGTAATGTGGAAGCTAGTTTTGACTGTTGGAAGCCGGATTTGGCTAGTGGCGTTAAGTTTGAATGTAAAGAAGTAACAGACAAAAGTGAAAAGGACAGCGGAACATCATGCCTTGCAAAGGAAACTAATGTTAAGATATTTGTTGCGGATGACGTGTTGCCAATTTTGTTCCCTGATTTGTTGGATTTGGCATGCACACTGGAAGGTGCTAAAGTTTGTGATGACGTAAACTGTACGAAGGAGCAGCTAAGTAAAGCTTTAGAACAAGTGAATGAGTTAAAGAATGAGGTCCGTTTGAAGGCCGAACGTGTAAGTGAGTTGGAGAATCGTGTCGAAAAGATGGAAGAAATGGTTGGAGCACAGGAAACCAACTTGTATATTGGATTTAACTGTGTTCTTGGGGCTAAAGATGCTGAAATTTTATGGCTTAATAAAGTGGTAGAACAGTTTAGGGAAACAATAACATGATTGGAGGACCAAGTCGACGACCACGCGGCACACGTTGTCATGCAGTCCGTTACAACTACTAACCCAAAACAGCAACCACTTTCTGAAACAAAGTCTGGTGGGAGTATTGGTTCAGGGAATTTACATAGCGGGTATAGTGGACAAGGTAAGGCAGCTATTGAAACATGTGAACACCATGTTACGGATGACGTGGTAGCTTTGGTGGACATCGTGGATGTGGTGGAAGATGTAAATACTGTACACATTGGTGGTGATAATGTACGTACAATTGGGACTGGGTTGGAAAACAAAAACATTGGTCCCCATCAGGACATGGTGAGGGACGAATTAGTTAATGTGGACGGTGGCAACAGTGTGGAGGTGGAGCAGGCAGTCGGGGCAAGTCCTGGCCGTAAGATTACGTCTATGTGTAGACACCCTATTTTTGATCGTCCTCAAGACTTGAACGTCACCGTTTGAACACTCGGTGATCATCCTTGTTTGTGTTCGTCTTGAGTTCCCGGAGGTCTCGGCCACGCGCCTTGCCTCAAGACCTCTCGACTCGACTGTTTTGTGTTTGGTTTTGCATCAAACACTTGTGTTTTGTTTTTGAGGGGCAGGGAATGGCTTGTTGGCCATCCCCACACCCCACCGGCCATGGCTTGAGGCCACCGGCCACTGTTTTGTTGCCACCGGCCATTGGTCATGGTCGGCACTATTTTTGGTCGGTTGACCATGTATTTGGTCAATTTGTCATTTTTGGTTGGCCGACCACTGTGCATCTGCTTTTGCAGATATTGTTTATGCCAGCTATGCTAGCTGGCATACACTTTGCACCCCCTCCATACACTTGTATGGAGGGATTTCACTCTTGCTTAGCTTGTTTTGTAAGCTTTGCAAGAGTGATCCTTTATAAAGGGAGGGCCTCTCCTCCCTCCTCAAGGTTATAAAAAGTTCCAGAGAGGGTCTGAGATTAGGGTTTAGGATTTGTATCTCTCTATCTCTATATCTCCCTCTCTTTTTGCCTTTGTGTGTGTTTGTTCTTAGTTTTGCACTAAGGTGTAACATGCCCGGGGGGTACCCGCGCGCGTTAAACAGTTCAGACTCCCGAGATCTCTTTGATCTAGTCTCACGAGTGCAATGTGAAACTTAGATGAGAGTCCAGATTTGGCAACTTTTATTGAAAATCCATTTTATTACAATTTTGTCAAAAATGGACAGCGTCATCAGATCTCAGAGTCGCCACCTAATATTTTGAGAAATTAGGAAACCCATGACTTGTGCCAAGGTCACTGTTCATCGTAACCAAAGATGCTTGGCTCGGAACCTTAGGAATGAGAGGGGAAGGTCAATAATGAGCACCCCCGCTCACCCGATCAAAGATCGGCCTCTGCTAAACCATGATATGACTTTTATTTTCTTTATATGTTTATGTTCTGATTATTTAATAAATCCTAAAATTTACTATATGAAGCATACAAATATAGACCATGTCACCCATTTTGGAACAACTTGATTTCATGTAGTTTTGAAGATGTATAACCCAAATAAATTGAATTTACAAACATAAAAAATCATCATTCTAAATTAAGCGACACAACCTCCATCCACTGGCATTCATACAGTTATATCAAGTAAGCAATTAGCTTCATGGCAGGATGCTAAATATAATAAGAAAATCACACACAAATGGGATGTTAAAACATAAAAACTCACAGATTGACCGACGTCCCTTGAATAGCTACAAAACAAAGTTAGTAAAATATGCATGATCTTATATACAAAATCCTAATGCAATTCACTCATGAGATGCACTAAAGATTCGACTTCTAAAATATGGTATGTGAATAATCTCAATAACATGAGGTAGCGCACAAAATCATGGGATAATCAATTAAAGCATAAAGATGCAAATTTAGCTGAATCTTATGCATGGAGTATGGATGTAAAGCAGGGATATGCATGACATGTCAGTTAGAGAAAGCGATTAAAGAATGGGATAGAAAGAAGCGGGGTGGGGAAATTATTACAATCATTTTAAATATTACCAACCTGAGAGAGGTGGATAAAAATAAAAATCCTTACAAACACTCAAAATTAAAGTAAAAATTTTAAAATCCCAACCATTCAGCAACTAGCAAAGATCCATGTGTCTTGTCTATGTAAACTCTTCTTCAATGTAGGCCCCGCCGAAACCAGATGAAAAATTTGTAACCTGTTTCTTGTAACCTGCTTTCTTCAGTTGGAAATTCATCCATTTGAGTAAAACCTTCTCGGGAGGTAACCTCATGAATTCCTCAACATCCTTGCTGCCATCCACCAATTCCACCACTTGAGGAGTTTTCTTTAAATTGAGATCAGCTAACAGTTGAATCTTGATTATTTGAGAAATCAACCACACTACCAGATGCGGTCTTGCTTCAATTAAGTCCTGTATGCCAATATTGACCACAGTGCAGCCTATATAGCCTTCGCAGATTTGAGGCAAAGAGTGTGATTCTCGTTCCTCTCCCATGGATTAAGGACCCGTTTAGTGTTGATAGCTCGCTCATCTATTGCACCAGGGACAGCAACATTGATGAGCTTACAGGGAAGAACTCCATCCCATAGAGGGGAGGAGCAGCGTCGGTTTGCTTGGATATGGGGAAATTCTCAAGTTTGACAATTTGTTTGAGCTATCCATTGTGTAAGTGAAGCAGCCAGCAGCGGTAAGGACAGTGGGACGAGAGGTGAATCTCATGGGTCGATCTCACCACCACCAGTCAGCCCACATTGTGGTCAAGTCCCCATATCAGTGTATGCATGTCTTTGTTTTTTTTTTTTAGATCAATGCTCTACCCGATGCACACCCAGAGAGAGATCAGAGAGAGAGACCAAGAGTTGTGTGCATGAAAGAGTCAGAGAGAACATGGGTTCTGTTTCTGATATCAATGGTCAGTTACCTCAGCAGCAGATGACTGTAATTATTGCACAGAGAGAGAGAGAGAGAGAGAGAGAGAGAGAGAGAGAGAGAGAGTAATTTGTGTCATTTAGTCCAGCTGCTCTTCTCTTCCATGTACACCGAGTGAGAGCTGAAGTTGGGTGGGTGTTGTGTGTGTTGTCTATGTGTGTGCATGTGTGTCTACTCCGTGTGTCCCCCGTGTGGTGTGTGTGTGTATCTGTATATGTAGCCGAGAGAGAGAGTCGATGTTGTGTGTGTGGAGAGAGAGATCAGTGAGAGTGTGTGTGTGTTGCATGTGCCATGCACCTATGTGTGGGTGTTGTGTGGGTGATGGCAGTGGTGGTGTGGATCATGGTGTGTGTAAATGGCTGTGTGTGCATGTGTTCTGCTGTGTAAAAATGGGTGTGTGATGCATGGTCTGTGAGGTGCCGAAAGAGAGAGAGGAGAGCTGGGTTTGGTGTTCTCTATGCCCGTGTGTGCTCTGTGTGTGTGTTACAGTGTGTTGTTTTTCAGCCGAGAGAGTGAGAGAGACCAGCTTTTCACATTTTTTGTTTCTTTTGTTTCTTACCCCCCCTCTCCCTCTCTCTCTCTCTCTCTCTCTAAACCGTGTGTCTGTGTCTGTTGTTCAGTCCCTCCCTTATCAAGACTACTCATCCCCCTTTTTTTTTAAGAGTATTGCTATGGACCCCCAGTGGGGGTCGCGCCCCCAGTGACGTGGCGCGCCCCCACTGGCTGACAACTTAAAAAAAAAAAAAAAAAAAAATTATTTTTTTTCCTCCAATCCTGGCCCTCCACCTCACTGGGGGTCGACCCCCAGTGGGGGTCTTCAGCATTTTTCTTTTTTTTTAATGTCCCACCCATGACTATATATTCTCCTCTTTTATGCTTACATTTTTCAGCACAATTTCATTCAAAAAAATACATTATGATTCCACTTTTTTTTTTTTTTTTTTTTCTGTAAAGATATTCTCTACCACCGCCCCATTTCTTTTCTTCATTTTTTTAATATTATCATCATCCCACCCACAAAAAAAAAAAAAAAACATTATGATCATATTTTTTCTTTTTTTTATTTTCTATTGTTCTTTTTTTCTTCTTTTGTTTTTATCATTTTTTATTTATAAAATATCACTTGCCAATTTATATAAACACACCTAAAAATTTGTACAAACACACAAAATTATATAAAATTATAAATTCAAATAAAAATATTTTAATTTGACCAAAATGGGTGAGTTTTGGAATTAAAATTTCAATTTGATTTTTTCTGGTGAGGGTGGTCAAAATAAAGTACCCAAGTCTTATGGTCGGTCAAAATAGGGTGTCTACATAAGGCACCTACCATTACACTATACCTTGGTTGCTGAGGAGCCAAAGGGGTGTTCTTGAAGTTCTTGAGTGGATTCAAGCTAAGGAAGGCTGCTGGAGCTCCTTTCTTGAAGAGGTCTACAAGGGTGAGTGTTCTTGCTCTTTATTCCCCATTTTTGCTTAGGCTTTTAGCCATCATTTCATCTATTTTTAAGCTTAACTTATAACATATAAAAGTTTTGATTTTAAGTGCTTAAAATAGTTGTTTAAGGTTGTTTTGGTGTTTGGGGTTGTTTGACCCCTCTTAGGCCTTGTTTGGCCCTATTTTTGTGCTATTTTGATGAGCTCCGGGACCATCTTGTTTGGGCCTCCTCACCACTGACCACTGAAATCTTGAGGGATTTCAGTGGTGAGGATGGTGATTTGAGATCCTAAGAAGGAGAGGGCCATCTCCTTTCCTTGTTGTCTTCAAAATGTGTCATTTTTACCTCATGTGTGAACACCATTCTTGAGTTCATGTTGGCCATGTCTTAAGTGTTATTTGTGCTTATTTTGCCATGATATAGCACCGTTTTTACTTGGTTTAGACACACCATGCTTGCCTTGCATACTTGTCTTGTAATGTCATGAATTGCCTTAACATGTGCCTAGTATTTAGACTATCATGCTTGCTTGTTTTGGCCTAACTTTGTGAAGCTTTTATGCATGTTTTAGTATGCTTGAGGTCTATTTTTGGTTGCTCGGGTCATCCATGCTTTGCTTTGTATAGCTATCATGTAATCCCCCTTGTGAGCCTTGAGTGTTGACCCCTCTAGCATGCTTTACTTGCTTTGTTTTAGTGGTTCGGAACCACTTACCATCTCATTTCAGTCCATATAGCATGCTTGTATACTTGCATTTATGGCTCCTTTGATGTTTCAAAAGGTTTGTGTGTTATGCTCCATGTTTGGTTCATTTTGCATGCCTTTAGATTTAGGCCATTTAGATGCTCCATGTTTGGTTCATTTTGCATGCCTTTAGATTTAGGCCATTTAGATGCCATCTAGATGTGCCCTTGACCTTGTTTTGGTCTGCCTTGGGGTGATTTTGAGTCCCCTTGGCCCTTTGAGGCTTGGTTGGCATGGCCATGGTTTAAGCCCTTGGCTTGCCTTGAGTTTTGGACATTATTGCATGCTATGCTTGTCTTGTTAAGTTGGTTTGGCACCCTTTTCTAACATGATTTTCAGAGTGTTATATGCATGCTATTTGCCCTTGTTTATCCCTTTTAAGTGTGCTTAAAAGTTACTTCTTTATGCTTAAGTGTTGGACCATGTTTGCATGCATGTTTGTATGTGTTTTGGCCCTCATTTGCTTGGCATTTGGCCACTGATTTTGGTATGCTTGAGAGCTACCCAAATTAGTTTAACTCCCTCCTTTGCATGTTGACGCATGTTTGCCTTGTGTGTTATTGCATATTTGGCCCATCTCATGTTATGGCATGCTTGAAACACTTTGCATTTGGCATGCATTCTCTTGGTTAAGTTGCTTAACATGTTGTTACATGTCTTGCATACTTGCATGTTTTAATTGCATCTTGTATGCTTGTCATTAGCAAAGTTGTTCCATGTCTTGCATGCTTGTTTGCTTAGGTTGAGTGCCTAGTGCACATTGCTTACTTGTATGCTCATGTTGCATACTTAGCTCGCATGCCTAGGTTGCATTACATTTTGCACGCATGCCTTGCCTCTTGAATCACTATGATAGAGGTTAGATCTTTATGTGTTTGTTCGGTTTGCATTACATTTGAAATCAAAATGCACAACTTGGCCTCTTTGGCCATCACGCATTGGAATACGCGATTGGTGGTCCGAGGGCCGAATACCAAACTCCTTTGAGTCATGAATGTGATAAGGAGTGTGGTTGGTGCAAACATTGTTTGAAATGCATTGCCATGCCATGTTTTACCCTCTACTACTGTCAAAACAGGTTTCTGCAGGCATACATGGTCGGCCGACCATCTCTACTGCCGACCGACCAAACATTTTTGGCCAAGAGCTATACAAATGGTTGATGACAACTCCCATATGGCCGGTGGTGTTTCCCCTTAGCCGGTGACCCTCCCCAGTGTCCAGAGAGTGTACCCTGGGACTTTTGCAGTCTTCAGAGGAGTAGAGCAGGGTAAACAGAGGCAGTTTGTGCATGGCATTGGATTTCCGGGAAAAGCTAATCCGAGTATGCGTGCACCCCTCTTCCCGAGGTCCTTTACTGCTTTCAGTAGCTTAATTGATTCGTTAACTAGTTAAGTGTTGTATAATTTAATTAATTAGCTTGTAGGTTAATTAATTTGTATATTCTTTTGGTCCCTCCGAGTGAGGGCAAATTTGTAATAAGTGTGGGTGCGTGTGTGCATGTCTTCTAATCCCCACTTCTTTCTCTCTTTTACTTACCTGCTTTTGATGGTTAGTATTAGGGCATATTTAATTTAGCATCCTTATGTTATGCATGCTTGCATCCATTCATTTGTATTGCATGCACCGGGCTCGGCGCATCATGCTAACTGCATAGTATTTCAAATCTAACTTGAATACGTGTTGTTTGTTGCATTCCACATGCCATTCTAGGATTAGCCAAGCCTATTCTAGTTGCATTTTGTATGCGATGCATTAGCCACTTAACATGGACTTGGATTATACATTGATTGTTAACAAGTTCTTTGTTTTGGCTCGGAGTACTCAGTAAGCTTTTTATGCTTTAGCATCTTACATGAGTGTGAATGTTAACATGAAAGCATGCTTACCATGAGGCTAACTGCTTAAATTGATTCACTGCTTGAATGCCTTTGGGTGAAGGTTGGATTGCTTGAGTTGGAACAACTCGTTGAAATCCGTGTTTTAGCCTACTCGCGAGTAGCAAATTTCAAACCATTTTCCAAACGAGCGGATATGCAATGCTTTGTTCCAAATTAGGCGATCTAGTCTATACTTTTGTGTTGTGCGCATCACATAGTAAGATTAGCCAATTAACCGGAATAAGAACGCATAATGTTTTCAAAACTAGATATCATGGCTAGCAGAGGCTGATCTTTGGATCGGGCGAGCGGGGGTGCTCATAGTTGACCTTCCCCAATCGTACCCAAGTTCCCGAGCCTGGCAACTTTGGTGATGACGGACACATGGCCTTAGGCAAACGAGTCAGGGTTTCCTAAATTCCCCCATAAAAAATATTTAGGTGGCGACTCTGTATCTGGCAAAGCAGTCCATGTTTGACACTTCTTTCAAAAAAATCTGTTTTCAAAAACGATTTACCGGATTTGGACTCTTTGGTGATTTATCAATCTCACATTGCACGTTGTGAGGTCAGATTAAGAACCGACACAAATTGAGTCCGAACTGTAGCACATGAGGCCCGCGGGCGTGTCTACACTATAGTTAGGCGGGTTAAAAGCAAAGTAAGGCGCAAATTCAAAGTTTCAGACTACGAATACATAGGAGTTGTTGGACGTGGTAAACAGGGGGTTAACATGTCAAATGCAGTTGGGTTGGAGCTCGGAGTGATTTGTAACGTTGACGACGTTGAGGTGGAACGTAAAACGTGGAGTGGTTTTGGCATGAATAGAAAGTTTGCAGTGTGGAATATGATGAATGAGGACGAGATAAAGCTGTTAGAGGATGTTTATAATGTAGAGGGTGATTGGTAAATTTTGTTAATTTTTAATATTTGTATGTATTCTATGTTACAGTGGTTACTTTGATGTAAGTAACTGATAATAATATTTAATAATGGGTTGCAGGGCCGTAATATGGGACGGTGGTGACAATGGGATTCAAGTGCATTTTAAGGATGTCCAGGATTTGGTCCGACAGAGTTCAATTAATGGAAATGTATGTGCCCCTCCGCATAAAATTTGATCCGTTAAACTGTGTTGTAATGTATGTAATATTGTAATTTTAAGTGCTGGATTGGGTTTGTTGTTGTTTTTGATTTTAAGGTGATTGACGCATATGCTGACATGCTTATGGATTTGCAAACGTGGGTGTCTGAAAGGAATGAGTATGTGGACACATCTTACGTGTATAGCAGCGTGTGTGCGGTATGTATAATGATATGTGGGTTCGGTTAAGTTTAGTCATGCATAGGCATACCAAGCGAAATGAAATGATTTTCGGGAATTGTTGGTGCAGGACATGATGAGGAACAGTAGCGCATTGTCAAGAACGAAGTATCTAAATGTACACTCCAAGGCAGCGCGAGCACACAGATTCACTCATTACCCGATCTACCATTGTAATCATTGGACAGTAATGGTGCATGATTCAGAAAGTGGTACATGGAAACACTACAATTCCATGAGGCCATGACGAGGAGTGCGAGATGAGCACTACAACGAAGCACTGAAGTTGGTGATTAAACGGGTTAAGTATTCATGAATTCGGTTGGTACTATGGTGTAAACCATGTGTAGACCAATAGTAGTAGCGCAAAGCATTATGACATTTGTGATTGATAAACACATTGTGACTGTAGTAATATAATTTAAAGGGTAACTAAAACGTCATACGTTTTGATTGTGGGTATGACTCAGCCATGATTGTAAGTGTTACCTCTTGAATGAACAATTTGCAGAAACAGTGGGTGGTTGGCCATCACAACCAGTTTGTGAAACCAAGGGTTACGACTAGTGTTGGAGGCAATGCAGAGTTTGATGGCACGCTTGTGCAGGTCTTGGAAAAACCCCAGCAGGCAGCCGACTCGTAAGTGGTGTTGATGTGTTGTTTGATGTTATTGGTGTGTAATGTTTGGGAACTGAGAGTAACGTGTTTTTGTGTGTGTCACTTGCAGATCAAATTGTGCAATTTATGTGTGTTTCATTATACGGCAACACGTTCATGGGGTTCAAATCGATGGGACAATGGACGGGCTTACACCATTTATGTTTCGAGCAGCGATGGTAAAGATGTTCTTGAATGACACGAGAAGAGGGTTGCGGGCAAGGAACATGTAATGCGCTACGAAATGTATGAAGACTGCACGTCATTGTTTGGTTGTTGATATCATGCATAATTTTTTTGATGGTACATTTTCTTTTGCAAAACATTGAAGCTAGTTTTTGGGGTTTGTTTTAACGTAGCACTTGGTGATACTGTTGAATGTTTTTGGTTTTTTGGATAAAATTTGGTGTTACTATTATAGTATACTCCCGTACTCAATCCGGCACATTGAACAGCTGTAGTGGAATGAAACTAATAAATATTAATTAGTTTGATGTTATGAAGTTTGTCGTTGGTACATTTTGGCTAATGTTTGTACAGTTTTCTGCCGATGTGTATTGGTGCATGGTTAAATGGTAGACATGATTTTCGGGAATTGTTGGTGCAGGACATGATGTAGGACACAATGTGTATTGGCTATTTGTTGGTGCATGGTTAAACGTTCAACTCTGGATGTTAGGTGATGAGTTTTTTTGTAGTAAGAAAGTGTTATGTGGTGTTTAGGCCAGAAATACAATCAGTACCATCCGACAGCACTGATGACATTGAAAACATTATTAAACACCATCCTTCGGTAGTAAATGAAGAATGTGAGTAGTATACTTTTGCTTTGCATGTTTGTAATGTTGACGATATTGCGTAATATGCGGTCATGTAAAGAAATTGTCAAAACAATATTTGTGAGGCATTAGACGGGTGTTTAGGGGTAAAGTAATGTGGAATAGCACACCAATGCAGCAGTTGTTTTGCATTAGTCACACATAGGCATTCACAGGATGCAGCCATAGTGTGCATATGTAAGTAAGATCTGTAAAATAGGTTTATGATGTGGGTCCGTCAGTTGTGTATATATTTGCAAAGACATTGTCGTAAACCCAAACGCGATTAACACCGAATGTGTAATTTGTAAAAGAACTGTAATACACATCATAAACCTTCTACGAAACAGAAACACAACTTAAATATAAATCCAGAAAGAACACTGAGACAATCACAATGTTATAATGTAAAATGAGTTACAATTTATTAAATGAGGACTGATTCGATATCTATTACGCAACAAATATTGTACGTAAATAACATAAATGAACACGTGCATGGACTACATAGGTTCTTTGCATGTTTTGCGGTTATGATTGCCCATTTTGCCACACCGACTACAACGAATGCATGGCACGACCTCGTCCTTTGATGGAATCCTTTTACGTTTAGGCCTTCCTTGTGGTTGCTTCACCGTAGGTGGAGCAATTAAGTAGTCCTCCGTTGAGAAATTGGATTTTCCTGCTGTTGGAATTGGGTGAATAGTCCCGGAATAAGCTGCCTGAAATTCTGTTACACGATAAAATGGAACGATGTGGTCGTAAATGTTTTTTCCACTATTTCGGAAAACCACGACTGCATATGGGCATGGGAACCCATTCAGTTGCCATTGAAAACAAGAACATGTACGTGCACCAATGTCAACCAAAATCGATGGGTGTGATCGAACCTTGAACACATTCTCATCTGCTTGACTAACGATCCAAGATCTACTAGTTTTGAACGCTAACTCCAGAGTTGTTGCCATCTTCGGGCACAACTCCCCATGCCATACGCTGCATTTAGCTTTACGCTTTGCCATTTGTTCCATGTGTTGACCCCGTATGGCATCCACTAACTGCGTGATGGGGAGATGACGAGTTGTGCGTATCCAATTGTTGAACGACTCTGCAACGTTGGAACACATCTCACCATACCTGCAACCACTACACAGGAGAAAGGCAGGTCAAGTGTTAATCAAACAAACATTATGGGATTTTGTAAATGTTGGAAATTACATTGACCATACGATACCTGAAATATGCATTTGCCCAATGCTTCGGGTCCAAATCTTTTAAGAAATTTCCAACTACAACTGGGCTACACTGTTTTAATACTTTGATCTTGTGATTGAAGCACGAAATTGTAGGTGCATATGCGCATTCTCGTAACTTACGCATGAGGCCTATTTTTTTCTCCCTGCTAACATATTTCATCCGATCCCTCAATTTCATTTGAAGATGTAACAAGCAAAATGTGTGATGGGACGATGGAAAAATAGTAGGCATAGCTTGAAGCAGACCAACGTTGCGGTCAGATATGATATGAAGGTCAACGTCCTGCCCCCATCTACAATTTCCGATAACTGCCGCAAGAACCACTCCTAGTTACATGCATTTTCGGAATCAACAATGGCAAAAGTAACAGGAAACAAACCTGACGAAATTGAATGTGAAAAAAATGCATCTTAGTTGAATCACAAAATAGACATATTCACATGATATGAGACCAACGAAATATATTTTGTATACAATAAACAAAACATGCAAGAGTTGTATGAATTTGGTAAAACGATAACAACATTTTTTTGATGTTTAATCCATACCTTGATTGCCAACCTTAGCGGTAGCCGCGAGCAAATTTCCCTTAAACCTCCCCTTCAGAAATGCACCATTGAGAAACAAAAGTGGGCGACAATGCTTGAATCCATCAATGCATGCATGAAATGAAATAAAATATCGTACGAACCTGCCAGTTTGTTGATCAAAATCCAGGTTGATGTAACTTCATGGGTTGTTCTCAATAACAGCGTTACTATACCACCTAAGTTGGTCAAACGACGTAGCATGGTCTCCATACACTTCACCCCTAGCTTTCTCAACGCCCAACCATGCAACCCGGTAACTAATGTCCAGTCTAAAGTCGTTTTTCATACCAAACACAACGTCTGTAGGGCGAGTGAGTGGCTGTTCACGTACGCTATCCGCAATGACATTTGACACCAAATCGGACCCAATACGCGGGTTCCTGTACGTGCGTACTGTAGCACCACAGGAATGTAAATTTACAAACCTCTTCAAGCAAAACACCCCATTAGACGCCGACACCCTTGTGTGTACCAACCATGCACACCCAGTTGACGTGGCAAACTTGCACACAATTGTGATTCGCACCGAGTCGTTCTTGACATATTTAAATTGAAACCCACATTCGACGACAAACTTGGATAAGACCGTACGAAATTCACTAGCACCGGCCAAAAAAAATTGACAAAATGAGTAATACCATATTCCCATCCAGCAGAAAGAAACGTCTTGGAGTTGTAAGGACAGTATAACGGCAACAAATCAGTTCGGTCTTCCATGCCACAGGTTAGCCCATCGTCAATGTCAACCGCATCAACACTATTATAATCCGCAAGCCCTTTTTCAATATTGGATCCATTACTTCGCGTCTGGATTAGCACATCAACATGATGAAGATTAAATGACTTCGCAAGGCATACCATGTTGTGAACATCGCCATCACAATCAACCTTGAATTTATTGTACCCAGGGATGACGAACAAAAAAAACACCAACGCCGGTGATGAAATACCAAACTTCCCACAAACAACATCTACCAACCCAGCAAACATGAAAGCATCATGAATACGAACAACCGCGTTAGTCTGTCCGTACATGCACATTAGAAACAACACAGCCTCCATACCTGCATACAGAAATACATACAACATAAAGAACACCATTATTAGGAACCAGAAAAATAGCCCCACAAAGGAACCCCGACGCCTGTGATGTGAACAACAGAACCCCTCCAAGGAAACGAAACACTAATCAACAAAAATTGAATACAAAATTAAAGGACAAGGGAAACTTACCGCACAAAAAACCAGAGCAGTTGAAACCTCACAAGAAAACAACCCCATACACAAGGCCCATCAATGAGACAAAACAAAACCTCACCCCACACACAACCCCACTGCCGTAATGTTGCCACCAGCACCTCTCCCAAAAGGAACCCCATCAATGAGACAGAACAAAATATCACCCAACACACAAACCCACACCCGTAATGTTAGCAACACCAACCCTTCCCCAAGGAAATGAAACACTAATCAACAAAAATTGAATAGAAAACTAAAGGACAAGGAAAACTTACCACGCAAAAAACCAGGACGATTGAAACCTCTTCCACGATGTTGAAACGGCAACGAAAATGACAAACCTAGAACTCCAGAGATCGAAAATAATCGAAAATACAGTCCTTCCAAATCAAAAAACACCAAACGACCATAAAAACATCATCATCAACACCCACTAATCAGTCCAACAAAATCCCACAAAATTAGCACCCTATATAACCTACCTTATCTCCACAAAATTAGCAGCGTATATAACATCACCAAAAAAATTCAAATAACATCACTTAAAAGGGTAATCAAGTAAACTCCAAAACCCCAAACAATATACCAAAAATAAAAAGGACTAATTGGATTGCAAGAAAACTTCTAGGATCAAATGGTACAACTTTCTTCCAAATGGGATTTATGGGTAATTTTACTAAAAATAATCCCCAACCTACTAATTTTTTTTATCTTATATTTTAACCAAAAAAAAAATAAAATAAAAAATTACTAAAATAGTCGGTTTACAAACTAGGCCTAAATTATCAACCCAAATTGACTTGCCCAAAAGAGAAGAGGATACACCAAGCACAAATTTGAGTAATCCACATAAGTCTACACCTCCATTTGGGCATTGGGTTCTGCTTATCTTTCCAACCGTGGAGAGAAAACTTGGTAGCCACATACCCAATCAATAAAGACAAACCAAACAACACGAGCCGAACAATCTCTATAGGCACACAAATCAAGATCTTCAACCACTCATAAACCCCTTCAATTTGCAGCGTGTGGTTGAGAAAGGGATCGATAGTGGTCGAGGAAGGCACGGGGAGAGGTCCAGCACCGAGAAACTCAAATGGGTTCTCAATCGTTGAATGGGTATTGTTAATCGGATCGGTTTCGTAGTTGTGAATTCGATTTGGGGGTTCTTCTTCGGAATCCCAATTGTCGTCCACGGGTATAATCAGTTGAGGCTCGTCGGAGGGATGAGAGAGGCGGTGTTTGGGTAGTAGAGGAGTGGTGGGTCGGTTGTTTTTCGCGGCATGTGGCATGAGGCTATCCGCAGCATTAATGGGTGGGAGTCCCACGACGGTGTCAAACCACCACCTTCAATTGCTTGTTTTCATTTTTCAGAAAATATTTTTCAGAAAATTTTACTTTTTTATTTTTTGTATTTTTTTTGTTTTTACTAATTTTTTTTTAATATTTTAAGTAATTTTTTTACTTTTTAGACACACCTAACATAAATACACTTAAAAAGTAAAAAAATTGTAAAAATAAATCTTTTAAAAATTCACTAAATACTAAAAATACAAGAATTCAGTACATTTTTTTGTATTTTTATGTATTTATTAATTTTTAAAAATATTTTTTCACAAAATTTTTACTTTTTAAATACATCTAACTAAGGTGCATCTAAAAAAGTAAAAAAAATGTTTAAAATTTAAAAAATATTCATTAAAAACAAAAGAATACAAAAACTAAAAAACTCAATTTTTTAAAAATTTAATCCAAAAAACTCAAATCAAACACACTGATTATATTTGGGAGAATGATGCTACATATATCAATTAGACTAATTTGCACTAATTAGTATATTAATACTAGTTATGATATTATTATTGACTCAATGCATTATATAAATTACAAATATTAAAAATATTTTAAATTATACTATATCAGCAATTGATACCCTAATTGATACATATAATATTAGTCTATTTGGGAGCTTTTTACAGGGACAGCATGTTTTCTAACTACATGTCAATTTCGTGTCTCTTGGCCTTCTTATTTCATCACCACTTCTTTCTCAATTTTATTGTCTAATTTCGCCACACTTTAAAATTCAAGCAGGTTGGAAAGAGTGTAACAAAAGAGAAAAATGAGAAGGAAAAGCAAAGGGAGGAATTGAGAAAGAAAGGAAAGGAACTGGACTAGAATTGTGTAGTCAAAGGTGGAAGCAGTGAGAAAAGGATAGCAGTGGAGAGGTGCAATAAGGCTAGGTAAAATTTGAGAGAAGTAGTGAAGAATGGAGGAGGTCGCAGCGGTGGCGACAGTTAATAGTGGTGGCTGATGGTGTGTACTAAGAAATAGTAATGGTGGTGGTATTTACTAATTTTAAGGTATTATTTGAAAAAGTAATTTGCTTGAAGGATAACATTATAATTTTTTTTAAAATAAAGATATATTGAGGTAATGTCCGTTATTTAAATAGAAACATTTTTATTTTTATTTTTTAGACCCATTAGCAAGTGTCCTTAAAACACACATTAAGCAAATTTAGAAAAATTATATATTTTTTTATTACACTTATTTTCATAGGAAATGTACAATTTTTTGAATTTTTTTAGCATTATTTTAAGGATACATGTTAACAAAATTCTTTAAATTTTTTTTATTTAAATATAGAGTAAATCACAAAAATTACCTAGTCATGAAGGTGGAGTTTGGCATTATTGATTTTTTTAACATTCTAACTTTCAAAAAAACCAATGTATTTAAGAATTGTTAATTACTTTTTTTATTAGTAAAAAAGTTATAACTTTTAATTTTTATTTTTATTTTTCTTACAACTTAAATCAATGTATTTTTTTATTAGTAAAACAAATCAATACAATTAACACTAAAAAATAAATTTGAATTAAAATAATAAAAAAGGGTAAATCACAAATGCATTCCTGAGGTTTGCTTAAAATACGAATTGCTCCCTGTGGTTTGAAAAATTATAAATACCTCCATGTCAGAATTTTTTATTTAATAGAATTAATTAAAAAAGTGAAATTTCTGATGTTCACCTATACAATAATAAAATTATCTGAATTATTAATTGAAATAAAATCTTAACATTATTAAAAACTGTTAATTAACTTGATGATTTATTAATAAAAAGACCTATTTGTTATAAAATTAGAAACCCTAAGGAGCATAATGTAATTTCTAAAACCACAAGATAATTTGTAATTTAAATAAATCTCAGGAAGTATGTTTGTAATTTACCCAATAAAAAAAGAATAGTCAATTTTGTTAGAGAAAACCCTCGTGAAATGACAATTCATTTATAATGTTAAAAAATAATTTTATTTACAATGCATCTTTCATTATTTTTTAGTAAATCAAATGTGGGCATAAACATTGTGAATGAATATAATAATTACTTTTCACTTTCATTTCAATAAACCAAATACTATCACAAAAGATGAACAAAATAATGAAATAAATGCACTCATATATAGCATTCCTCCCTTAAAAAACGGAGGCTGTACATTTGCTTTCCAAAGCATGAGAGAATCCCATTCGAAAGATTTATTCAATCTATTGAACAATCATTCCTTTCTTATCCGATTGCTTCAACATCCCAATTAAAATCTTAATTCAAATTAAGATCTGGACTGGTATGTACAGTCTAATTTAAGAGCTTAAAACTCAAAATTTGTTTGGCTATAATTTTACAAAACTATTTTCAATCACTTTTTCTATTTCTTTTCTTGTAATAACCCGACCTCGTACATGATTCTGGTATATTTTCAGTCCCTAATTCTGTGCTTTTAAATGCTCATTGTGAAATTTTAGGTGGAATTAAGCTTAATTAAGTGAATCATATGATTATGGATTCATATCTGTCTAATAAGGAAAACATCTATTACAATTATAATGTTTGAATTAGAAATTGGAAGCCTTAGAGGCTTAATTATCTGAAATTGATTTTACATTTACGATCAGCATGATTTTTAGGTCATAGTATGATTTTTTGTGAAATTTCAATTAAGAATAATTAAACTGATTAAATTTCGTCTTTATTCACCTTTGGATATATATGTCCATGTTCTTTGCAAATTTGACTTAGAAACCATTTCCTCAAAATATCCCCTGGGAGAGAAAGAGTGAGTGTAGAGGAGAAGAACAAAGGGGAGAGAATTTCACGAAGGAAGAGATTTGGAATTTGAGAGGGCTTGTTGAGATTCTAACTCAAGGTATGTTTAACCTATTCTAATTGATCCCTCTCTTTGATTTGAGAAGGAATTCCTCCATGTCATGTAAGTTAGGGTTTATAATATGGGTCAAGCATGTATTAAGTGATTAATTGGGATGATGTTTCTCATGTTTGATGGATTTGGAGTTATTTTGAACCATTTAGTGAGAATTTATATTTTATTTCTTCAGTTATACATTTGAGCTCATCTATGTAAATAAATGGCTAAGTGTGTGGATATTTGTGTGAGGAAGTTGGAGATTCCATGGAATTGGATTGTGGTTATGAGTTTTAAGAAACTAAAAGTTTGATTGAATGTGTAATCCATGCTAAGGTGATAATTATACTATTATGTTGTCTTAATTCCTCCATTTTTGGGCCTTGATATGTTGTAACTTAGTGGAATTGTGCTTTGAATTAATTCGGACTGCCCAAAATAGGGGCCACGGCCGCACGTGCGGACAAGAGGGAAAAAAATAGGATTTGCATTCTGCTTTCGGCCGCACGTGCGGCGGTCATGGCTGCACGTGCGGCCCAGGCCGGAAAAATTCGCTTGCTCCGTTTTGCGTGCTTGATCCTTTGATATTTTTAGAATATTTTTTTGATAATCTTAAGATGGTTGTAAATTTATTCAAAACATAATGACTCAAGAAATGATTTAACAAGAGAAAGGAAACTAATGTGTGTGTTATATATGTGTGTAGGACACACTCCGGGAGGAACCATCGCTCCGCCACAACACTGTGAGTAATAGTACTATCATAGTACGCTTTACCTACAACTAATGATTACCATTAGCATTTTGTTATCGCATGTTAATTATGTAACTTATGTGAATAATTGAAAGAATGTGAATGAATGATGGAAAGGATGTGAATACTTTCATATGACTCTGGAACTCTGTAAGATTCTAAAACTAGTCTGTTCTGACGATATCTGGGCCTATGGCCAATCTGTATTTTCTGGTATGAAACAAAGTGCTGTACGGAACTAAGTGCTACAGTGTGAGTCACCTCTAGAATCCGTGCGAGACACCTCTTGGGTTCATACATGCATGAATAGGGTTGAGGCCGTTCTGCATTCAGGGCTTAATGCTATTCTGTTTAAGGGCTTAATGCCAATCTGTTTAAGGGCTTAAATGCTAATCCGTTTAAGGGCTTAATGCCACTCTGTTCAAGGGCTTAAAGCCATTATGTTTAAAGGCTAGGCCTAAGGCCATTCTGAAATTAGTACAGAATCAGATTAACCATATGATCTCTGCATTTACATATGCTTTGTTATGTATCATGATTTAAGTTGGACATCAAATTGTTTAAGTACTATTATTCACCAAGCCTGGCTCACCCTGTGTTATGTCTGCTTCTGTAGGTAACCAACCGGGAGGTCAGTCCTAACCCATGATGCCCGTTCTCTTTTGTCAACCTCTATGTGTCTAGGCACTAGATGAAGCCGCTTATTTTTGTGGAGATTTGTTAAGCTGTTGGCTTGTACTCTAATTGTCTGTCTAAGGTTGAATGTACATATCTCCCCTAACCTCTAATGTTTTGTTATACGCCCAATCATGGGCTGGGTCTGTATATGTGTATGTTTATAACCGATGCCCAGATGTATGTTTGCCGTATATTATTTACCTGTTGCGATGTTTGTGATCCTGCCATAGTAGTGGTAGCTTAATGGAGATTGTTTTCTATTATTTTGTGTTATTAAATACTTCCGTTCAGGCCTCCTATGTTATGTATATCAGGTTAAATGTCCGTTTCTGAATAGGTCATGCCCAAACTTTTAGGGGCGAGTTTGGGGTGTGACATTTCTTTTTTCACATTCTAAATATCAATCAATCACTTTTTCTTTCATACCCATCTATTCAATTTAAAAAAAAACTACAAATCATCCCAAACTACAAACTCCAACTACAAAATTAGAAAATTATTTTCAAAAGAACTCTTTTCAAAAACTTACATTTCAAAAATTATTTTAAAACTAAACCAGACACAACCCAAAAGTAAGAAACCAAGAACCAAAAAAGACTGAACATCATTGAAACTTGGCTACTTTGAAATATCCATAAGAAGATGTTGGCTGTATATTTTGTATAAGCCAATTGTAGCTTGGCACGTGGCTTGTAAAAGGTAATTTGGGGAGTTAATGCAAGTTCCCAATCAACGACAAACACGTGACAGTTCATATTGGTAACAATGGATCTGCATAGCATTGGAGCAGTTAGGAGGCGCAAGATGATGTGGGCCCAACGGTTACTCACAGTTCAAATTCAAATTCAGGAGGGAAGCCTAACTGCAAGAATGACGTAGTGGAAGCTAACTGTGTGAGGCCATGATCAGTGATCGTGGAAGGGCATTTCGACGGTTAGAAGCTCACTTCGATGGTTACCATCAGAAAGTATAAATAGAAGAGAAGGCCAATAGAAAAAGCCCAGACTCAGATCCAAAAATCAGTTATTTACTTCATATTTTTCTTTCCAGTTCTTTACATTTCTAGCTCTTCAATTCCTGTACTGCACTTCATTTCCTAGGAGTAGTTTCAAGTAGTTTGTTGCTGTTATCCTCTTCGAGGCTGGGTCATTGTAAGTTCTTATTTATTCAATGAAATTTAGTTTATGAACTATTTTTGTACTTGTTATTATTTATAAGTTTCTTCTAAGCAAGCTACCAGTAAAAATCCTTTTCATTGAGGCTGAAAGAACTTCAACACAATCGTCTAATAATTGGTTGGCAATTAAAATTCTGTAAGGACTTATTGATCCTTACTGGCATGCTTAAAATTACATAATTAACCTTCGAAAGCCAAAAAAGACAACATATATTTTTGGCACGCCCAGTGGGACACTTTAAAATGGCTAGACGTAGGAGGCAAGGGGAAAATGAACGCTTGAAAGAAGGTGTTAAAAGAGATAGAATTATCTAACCCAGAGGATAATGTAATATCACATCCTATGGATGTGCCTGTCTCATCAGATCCTCCACAAGTGGTCGAACATACCAACACTTCAAAATATGTGACATATATCCAAAATATTGGACAGCGCTATGAAACTGGACCATCCATTGCTCCTTCTACCCAACCAATGAATCCATGGAGAGGTTTGGTAGATGTTATGGGACAGCAATATCCTTTATGGATCAAATGAACTCTCATCAACCAACTGTCATGAGGCAAGTTGAGGAAAACATGAATGTTCTTCAACAAAGATTGGCTTGAGATAAACAGCCCATGCCAAATAATGGACAGACTAATGGTCAGGCTAGAAATCAAAATCATGAGAGGCCATCACCTGTGCCTCAGTCATGGTATGTGTCACGACCCAAACCTGGTACCTAGAGGTTCGGTGTCGCGACAAGATAATATTTGAAGTCATAACAAATTAGTAGTGCAGCAAAGTAAAATAAAAGGGTACCCAAATCTTTATTTAAGTATAACAAAAACGTATACATTGGAGCTTCTATTCGATTGGAATACTAGAGCTGTACTATGACTACAAAGTGCCTTGTGGGTGGTGGGTGTAGGTGCACAAAAGTAAGACAAAACACACACTAATACACAAGAGAGAGATATAGAGATGGAGGATATGCAAACCCTAACCCTAAAACTCAGAGCCTTTGGAAATGTTGTCTAACTTGTCTAACCCTAAAGGAGGGAGAGGAGAGCCCCTCTTATAGACAATTTGTCTTGTAAAGCTTCCAAAGGAAGCTAACAAGAGGGCAATCCCTCCATACACGTGTATGGAAGGGGTGAAAGTGCATGCCAGCTGCACAAAAATATTTGCAAAAGTAGATGCATAGTAGTCGGCCGGCCAAAAATGCAATTGACCAAAAAAAGATAGCCGGCCGGCTATCTATAGTGCCGGCCGGCCAAACATTTGGCCGGTGGCAACAAAACACAGCCGGTGGCCTCAAGCCATGGCCGGTGGAGTGTGGGGATGGCCCACAAGCCATTCCCTGCCCCTCCAAGGCAAAGCACAAGTACTTGGTGCAAAACCAGACACAAAACAGTCAAGTCGAGAGATCCTGAGGCAAGGCGCGTAGCCGAGACCTTCGGGAACTCGAGACGAACACAAACATGGATGATCACCGAGTGTTCAAACGGTGACATCCAAGTCTTGAGGACGGTCAAAAATGGGGTGTCTACGCCAAGTATGCGAGTTAATCAAGCGTGCAAGATGCAATGTAAACATGTAAGTATGCAAGACATGTAACATGTTAAGCAACTTAATCAAGGAAGTGCATGCCAAATGCAATGTGATTCAAGCATGCAACAACATGCGGTAGGCCAAGCATGCAACAACACGCAAGGTGAGCATGCAACAATATGCGAACAATGGACTTATACCAATTTGGGCAGCTCTCAAATAGGCCTAAAACAGTGGCCAAATGCCAAGGAAATGAAGGTAAATGCACATACAAACATGCATGCAAACATAGTCCAACACTTGGGCATCAAAGAGTAACTTTTAAGCACACTTAAAAGGGACAAAACATGGACAAATGACATACATTATAAGCTTTGAAAATCATGTTAAGGATGGTGCCAAACCAACTAAACAAAGCAATCAAAGCATGCAAGCAAGGTTCAAACTTGAAAACTAGCCACGGGACTCAAACCAAGGCTATATGAAGCAAGCCCCAAAGGGCCATGGAGACCTAAAAAAGTCCTAATGTAGGTCTGAACAAGACCAAAGACACACCTAGATGGCATCTAAATGGCCTAAATCTAAAGGCATGCACAAAGGTCCAAACATGGAGCATAAAACACAAACCTTTTGAAGCATCAAAAGAGCCACAAATGCAAGTATAAAAGCATGCTATATGGACTGAAATGACATGATAAGTGGTGCCAAACCACTGAAATGATGCAAGGAGAGCATGCTAGACGGGCCAACACTCAACGCCTACAAGGGAGATTGAATGGTAGCTATACAAAGCAAGTCATAGATGACCCAAACAACCAAAAACAGACCTCAAGCATACTAAAACATGCATAAAAGCTTCACAAAGCTAGGCCAAAATCATGCTAAAAACAAGGCTCAAAGTACAAAGCATGTTAAGGCAATTTCATGGCATCACAAGACAAGTATGCAAGGCATGCATGGTGTGTCTAAACCAACTTAAAACAGAGGTAAACCATGGCAAAATACTACCAAATACCAGCTAAGACATGGCCAACATGGACTTAAACAAGGTGCTCACACATGAGCCTAAAATGGCAAGTATTGAAGACAATAAAGAGAGGGGATGACCCTCTCCTTCTTAGGACCTTAAAACTCCATCCCCACCACTAAAATCCCTCTGGATTTCAGTGGTGGGAAGGCCAAGACAAGGTGGTCCCGGAGCTCACCAAAAATGCACAAAAATGAGGCTAAACATGGCCTAAGAGGGGGTGAAACAACCCCAAACACCAAAACAACCTTAAACAACTATTTTAAGCACTCAAAATCAGAACTTTTATTAGTTATAGACTCAGCTTAAAAACAGATCCAAGGATGGCTAAAAGCCTAAGCAAAAATGGGGAATAAAGGGGTAAAGTTCTTACCCTTGAAGACCTTCTCAAGAACAATGCTCCAGCTGGTCTCTCCAAGCTTAGATCAACTCAAGAACTCTGAAAATAACTCCTTAGCACCTCAGTAGCCAAAGGAAAATGTAATACTAGGTGTTTGTATGCAAAACTATGAACAAAACACCTTAATACACACACAATATGGAAGAGAGGGGGATATAGAGATAGAATAGATACACAAGCCTCTAACCCTAATCATAGAGCTCTGAATTTTTTTTGGAACCCTTGAGGAGGGAGGAGAAGCCGTCCTCTTATGGGACTCCACTCTTGCAAAGCTTACAAAACAAGATAAGCAAGAGGGAAATCCCTCCATACACGTGTATGGAGGGGGTGCAAAGTGGGTGCCAGCTGGCACAAAATATCTGCCAAAAGAAGATGAACAGTGGTCGACCAACAAAAGTGGCCATTTGACCAACAAAGGTGGCCGGCCGACCACCAATAGTGCCGACCGGCCATCACTAGTGGCCGGTGGCAAGAAAACATGGCCGGTGGCCTCAAGCCATGGCCGGTGAGGTGTGGGGATGGCCAACAAGCTATTCCCTGCCCTCAGAAGCAAAACAACAAGTGTTTGGTCCAAAACCAAACACAAAACAGTCAAGTTGAGAGTTCCTAAGGCAAGGCACGTAGCCGAGGCCTCCGAGAACTCAAAACGAACACGAACATGGATGATCACCGAGTATTCAAACGGTGACGTCCAAGTCTTGAGGACGGTCAAAAATAGGGTGTCTACAGTTGCCTCTCTTTGACAGAATTCGAAAGTCATAACAATGACGGGAGTGAATGTCAAAGCCCATAGACGACCCATTTTTGACAAGGCCGAAGACTTAGACAAAGCATACAAGCTACAGACAAAGATATGCGCCCGAAGGCAGGGGCAAAATGCAAAACAATGCACAAAGCCAAGCATAACTTATGATCATGCAAAGAAAGCTGTAACGAAGCAAATCATGCAACAATTTTAAGCTAGCACCAAGCTACACTACAATGCAGAAAGGATGTAAGAGAATTATGTAATTCTTGCTACGTTTGACGTGGAGAATACAATACCTGTGCGGTTCGTCTGGTCGTGCCAGCTTCAAATGAACCGTACATATAATATCGTGCCTGAAAGAGAAAGAAACTTAACAGGTACAATATTGTTAGAAGTATGCATAACAATGCAATTGAAAGTGCGTGACAACGCGAGTGAAGAGGTGCATGACAATGCGACCTATGCGTGGCGCATAACAATGTGGAATGGATGCATGACAATGCAATATTTACAAAACTATGTATAAACAATGCAAATGATATGCAATGCATTTGAGATGATCAAACCCCAGGTAATACAAAACCACACAAATGTCATAAAGATGATGGAGATGCAAAATCCGTCTACCATAGAAAAGGTGCCGACACTCTCAAACCACAATCCCATCAGTGGAATAGGTGCGTACACATGCAGAACTATGTGTGTGTAGACGGAACACGAGAACAAGTAATTGGGTGGAATGACATAAGTGAGGCATGCTCTGCTCAGGAGCAACTGTGATCCTAAATGCTGAATGCAATCAACTACACTACAATCCAGTGAATGCAGTGGATGAGGCACGTGGCCAAACCGTATCTTGCCTAGGAAAGGCATGGATACATACAAACCGCGTTTAACATGGAAATGGTGCCGTTACCCACAACACTAGGCGCATACACATAATATCATAACCGTGCTTCAACATGAAAAGTATGGGCACATACCAGACCAAGCTCAACTAGGAAAGGCGCAAGCGATAAATGGAGGATGCAGCAAATGCATGTAATGCTTTCTATGTACAATGCAATGTAATGACTAAACATGCACTGGATGGATACAATGCAGGTGGAAACGAAGCATGCGTGTCAATGCAAGTGAAGAATGCATAACAATGCAGGTGGATAATGCAGTAAATGCATGCAAACTACAATGCAATATATTCTATATGCAATGGATGGAATAGATAAAGCATGCAGCCAAACCGCATCTTGCCTAGGAAAGGCATGGACATACACAAACCGCGTCTAACACAGAAATGGTGCCGTCACCCACAACACTAGGTGCGTACACATAATATCATAACTGTGCTTCAACGTGAAAAGTATGGGCACATACCAGACCAAGCTCAACATGGAAAGGCGCAAGCCATAGATGGATGTGATGCAGTAAATGCATGCAATCTACAATGCGATGTATTCTATATGCAATATTTACAATGAATGCATATAAGCTATGTACAATGCAATATTATGTACAATGCAAGTGGGGGCAAAACATGCGTGTCAACGCAAGTGAAGAATGCACGACAATGCAGGTGGAAGCGAAACATGCGCATCAACGCAAGTGAAGAATGCACGACAATACAGGTGGAAATGCACTATAATGCAATGTATATTCTATATGCAATGAATGCATGTAATGTATGCTATATACAATGAAGGCACGCGGCCAAAACATATCTTGACTAGGAAAGACATGGACACATACAAACCGCGTTTAACACGGAAACGGTGCATGTTTGTTTCTTTTTTCTTGTTTTTTTTTTGTTTGAAAATGCATGATAATACAAATGACAATGCGAATGAGATGTGCATGATAATGCGAATGAGACGTGCATGATAACGCATGTTTGTTTTTTTTTTCTTGTTTTTTTTTTGTTTGAAATGCATAATAATACAAATGAAAGAAATGCGCGACGACGCACGTCTTTTGAAGTGCATGACAATGCAATGAACTGCGCATAACAATGTGAGATAAGGAAGATGCATAACAATGCACGTAAGGTGCGTATGACAACGCGTGACAAGGATCATGCATGTGAATGCGTGTGAGGTGCTCATGACAATACGACCTAAAGAAGATGCAAAACAATGCAAGTGTGGTGTGCGTGACAACGCATAACATATGTGTATGACAATGCGAGTATGATGCGCGCTGCAATGCATACGAGATATGCATGACAATGCAACGTATTTAAAGCAGTTTCCGGACTTCGCAAGATATAAAAGGATACGAAAAGGATACACCTTGCACGTATTCGAGTGCTATGCACAGAAGACACGGCACAGAGACTAGTTAAGCTTCAAAAATGCAGTTTCTTGCACTGTCTTGAGCAAAGAGAGCCCCAAACCACATATCTAACCCAAACAAGGGTGTAGGAGATTCACCGACCATCGGGGGAAACCACCGGCCATCCACCGGCCACAAAATAAGGCCACCGGCCATCTTTTTGGCCAACCGGCCAAAAATGCCTGTTCGGGGCAGTTTTGTCAATTTGGCACGGGTCTTTAAATATAGGGCTTTAAACCCTATTTCTTTACTTGCCTCTTGCTCAAAAACTCTTGCCCTCTCTCTTTAGGCGATTTTTCTTCCTTTGATCCAACATTTTGTTTGGTTTTTGGGCCTGTTTCAACGTTCGATTCACGAAACCCTCGCTGTTTCGAACATTTTGAACCAAACAAAATTTGTTTTCGGTGCCTCTTTCTTGATTTCCACCACTCGGGGTTTGTTTCCCCCGAGTTTACCTTGATTTTTGTGCCTTTTCCGCACTTCGACGTTTTCGCTCATTTTCCGCCCCCTCGGGGTTGACTCTTCAGTTGACTTTTCATATTCTTGCTCGATTTTCACATTTTCGGCCATTTTCACACCCTCCTCGACATGGCAGACGATTTTCCACAGGGCGGGGGTTCCTCGGAGATGGACGTGGACCCCGAGGTCGAGCTCCTTCCTCTTCGCGTCCGACCGTTCGATCCGGCGACCTACAGGCCGGCGGTGCATGTGCTCCCTCCTGACAGCATACGCCACTTCCAGAGCTATGCGCGAGGCGCGCCACTGGAGCTTCTACTGCGCGAGCCAGAGTCACATCTGTCAGACACGCTTCTGAGGTACACTCTTCCCTGTTTCATTTTCTGCAATGTAGAACATATAACTATGCTAGTCAATACTGTTCTTTAACTGCTTAACTTAGATACACTGGTATATCGTATACTGTGGTCCACTGTGAACACACCTACACTCGATATCTGTTTGACCTTTGAACACATACACGCACGTCGTCTTCTCACTGAACCACTCAAACACACCGATACATCAGATGCTGTAGTTCACTGCGAGTACACCCGTACACAATACCTGCTTGATTTTGAACACGTGCACACACGCTGTCTTTCCACTGAACCATTCAAGCACACTGACACATCATATGCTGTAGTTCTCTGCAAGCACACCGGCACCCGATGTCCGTTTGAATTTGAACACGTGCACACATGCTGTCTTGTATGCATTCTGTATGCTTTCAAAAACATTGTATATCTGATATTGCTTCGCGACTGCCTGCTTTTAATCACAGGGAGATTCCTATGCCTTCCGAGGATATGGGAACATCGAGGCCCGGGGATGGTATATGGAGCTACCTGACGTAGTTCATCAGATCGTTGATCAGGTCGGTTTTGGAACTTTCTGCATGGGACTCTCGCGCCTCACTGCGAGCAGGCCCCTCTTGCCGCATTGGTGGAGAGGTGGTGGGACACCACCGACTCCTTCCACCTTTCTGCCACCGGGGAGATGACGATGATTCCCTTTGATTTCTTCATGCTCACAGGCATCGGAGTGGGGGGTGATCCGATCCCCTTTGACACAAACATGGATGAGTGGGACGCCGCTCAGCTTTACCTTCTCGGCACCCAGCCACCTCTCGCTCAAGCAGGGTTCGTGCGATATTCTTGGTTTGAGGCTCATTTTTGGATCCAGGCGCCGACTACACGGGAGGAGGAGGAGCAGTACGCCCGGGGTTTCATCATGTTCTTGCTGGGGACCACTCTGTTTGCCGACCGGGCGAATACCGTCGCCCTCTATTTGTTGAGCGCACTGGTGGATATGACACAGATCCGCCGCTATGACTGGGGTGGCGCTAGCTTGGCCACTCTTTACGGCTACATGAGCTCATCGTCCTGCCGCAGCGGGCAGTTACTTGGAGGCTATTGGCGAGCCTGGGAGGTACACATTCCCTTTTCTGTTTTACATTTCTGCTTTACATTATTTGTACACCACATACACTGCGGACACGCAATCTGCTTTATACTGGCTGTACACTGCACACACTGCTTTCTGCTTTATCTGCATACTACTTTATCTATATACCGCTCATATCTGTAAACTACTCATATCTGTTCTGTCACACTATACAGTTGTGGGTGTATGCCTACTTTCCTAGGCTTGCCCCAGTACCAGAGGAGGAGATGCCGCCTATGATCCCATTCTTCCACCGCTTCGACGTGAGGTGCGAGCGGAGGCCTCAGGATTCTTTTATGTTCTTCCGTCGCTACTTTGACACCATCACCGTTGCAGAGGTATTTTAGAACTTGCAGTTTAATTAAGCTTCGTTTTGCATTGCATTTTCAACAACAGTAGATAACAAACTGTACTTCATTTGCAGATCACCTGGCAGCCATGGGCTTCATTGCCTATCGCAGTTCGGGAGCGGTATGAGGGTGCTCAGGAGATCGCCCGATCCAGGATTCTGTTGGAGGGCCCGGTCTATCGGGCTTGGTACTTTGGCGAGCGCTTCATACGGCAGACCTTTGGCGTGCTCGAGCAGCGGGCTCCAGCACCTCCTTCTACCTACGCGAGGTACACCTTGGCGGAGCTGACCCGCCACACGGTTGGTCGGAGTTATGAGCAGTTTATAGACAAGGGCGACTACACAGAGTTTGTCCAGACTTACATCATGCGGCCACTGACGGGTGCTGGCCGGGTTGAAGGGGAGAGACCAGCGGCACCAGTAGCGAGGACTGGAGCGTCACGGACACCTCAGGCCCGAAGCAGGAGTGGGTCCCGGGGGTCTCGGAGAGAGCAGGGAGCTGGGTCCCGGAGAGGGTGGGGGGTTAGGTGGCCTGAGCTGCCTACTATGATGACATGCCGAGGGCAGGGTGGAGAGACTTACCAGATCCCCATCGCTCCTCCTTCGGCTGATCATGAGTTAGTCGGATTCCATGGCTTGCCCCCGGTATGTACTTCTGCATTTTGCATTCTGCACAGTCATTTCATTTCATTTGATATTCCGCAGAATACTGATACTTCTAACACTTTTGCAGGCTTCCTCCGAGTACACTCGCCAGTCCCTAGAGTTGACTGCTTCGGTGACGGGGATGTTACAGCGAAGCCTTGACCTGTTGGCTATTTACAGTATCCCGATAAGCTTCTCTGACCACAGTCTCAAACTCTACACAATCTGACGTATCGCACCATCAACACAGCACTCGATACACGGCCCTTATGGCATTCGATACACTGTAACCCGCAGACTGTTCACAACATTGCTCACGACATTCATACACTGCACTCAATCACTGCATTCTATATTCATACACTGCTTACAGCATTCATACTCTGTACTCATACACTGCATTCTGTATTCATACGCTCTTCACAGTATTCATACTCTGCTTTGCATAGCATACTGATGCATTTGCCATTTGTGCTTTTCAGCCTCCATTCCAGATTCCTACTGCAGGAGGTGCTCCAGCTGGGCCTTCTGTTTCTGCTCAAGGAGGAGGGTGAGGAGGCACAGTATATCCCCGCACCAAAGCGGGGCGTACTCATATTGGAAGCAGTTCTCAGGCACCGATCCCAGACGATGATGAGTCCGAGACAGAGGCGGAGACGGAGGCAGAGTTGTCCGAGAAGGAGATCGGAGATGACTCGGGCTCGGGCTCGGATGATGGTGCTGACGATGATGCTCCTGGACCTTCGTCTAGGAAGTGGACGAGGACAGACCCTCAGGCCTAAGACAACTTGACGCTGATCTAGACTTTTACTGCTTTTCTTCTTTTGTTTTACTTTTCTTTTTGCTGGTAGCTTGAGCATATTGTACTGCCGTAGGCAGGTTTTATTTTCTTTAAAGCTATGTACTTGAAAAGATGATGAAATGAAACAAGGTTTTTGTTTGAAAAAAAAGAAAGTGTCACATTTGTACATCACATCGCATCGCATTGCATCACTTTACATAACATTGTGAGTGAGATTGATCTTTTGTTTGAAAATTGGAACACTTGCATCGTAATAACCAGATAATGAACTGGCTAATGACAAAACAACTCATACAACCCACTGCTCATTCTGAACACACAACCCATAACACAGCGCTTGGTTTACCCGGCACATAGCTCATACACACTGCTCATTCTAAACTCAAAGCCCATAACACAGTATTCTGTTCATTTGCACATGGCAGATGGAAGGGCGGAATTTGTAGGAGTCATAACAGGCTCTAATGTCCGAACTTTCCTTATTTTCTTCTGCTTCACAATCCAGAGCCCAAAAAAGCTTCAGATAGGTCCAGGTTTTACTATTCTGACATGACCTGGGTCAAACCTTGCGGTTTCATGAAAAAACCAAATCATGTTTTGGACAAATGTGGAGAATGGCACAGCACTCTGAGCATAAAACGATTTTTTTGAAAATGAGAAAAGGGTTCTCAACTGGGTATTGAGTCTACAACTGAACATAGCATACTATGACTTAACAAAAGGTACACAACCTAAACACATCGAGTAACACTCGAAAAGACTCAAAACAAAAGTTGAGGTAAACAAAACAAAAGACACGACACACAGATGTGTTACAAAGACAAGGGACCTCTCAGTTTGCGAGGAGCCAGTTCTTCAGGTATTATTCCCATTCTTTCTTATTTGTGATTCTCACATCACTCGGCCCTCAGGCTCTCTCTTTTTTTTTTCTTCTGAAAAAGCTCTTTTCTCACTTTTTCTCTCATTGCACATCTCTCTATTCTTCAATTTCTCATTTTTCAATCCCTCCCCTGGGTGGTTGATGGATAAACAAAAAGTTGTGGGTTCATGCCCAACGCTGTTAGCTCGCAGCTATTTCTTCTGGTGGCGTCTAGTCGATGCCCCAGCTGAGGGAGTGGAGTGTGTTGACCCATTCCAATTCGTGCTTCGCACTTGGTTTGATACCTCGTTGCTTGCAGGATGTTGAGAGCTTTCAGCCCTTTGCTGGCTAGCTTCAGTTGTGCCCTTTGTCGTGAGTAGAGTGCCCTTTCCGGCAAGTGCATTGACAACGGGGAAAAGACAAGAAGCCTAACTCAACTGTGCCCCTAGTTCATCATTTTGACCATTTTTTTGTTTGTTTTTCTACTAAAACAATTTTGACCAACATAAGAGTTAGATCAGCATGCTTATGCAATTTTTGATTCAAAATCATGCAAGTTAGGCTTATGAGCATTGAAAATTTTCCCTTTTTTGGGTCCAAGAAATGGTCCAGTTTTGAAAAATGGAATAATTTTCGAGAAATTAGTCAACTTCAGTAAAAATTCTCAAAAACCGTTTTAGCAAACAGCCAGTACTCAACGAGCACGGAACCTACTCTCGAGATGCACAACCTCGGATTCGAAGGAAGATTGCCCCTTGCTTGAAGAGAGCTGCATGGCAACGGAAAGTTGCCCCTTGTTTGAATGGCGACTCATGGCAACGGAAAGTTGCCCCTTGTCTGGATAACGCCGCAGCATACTGTGAACAGTTCTCATTAGTGATGATCGCAACCGAACTCTTGGATACAGAGAAGACGAAGATGGTCAAAACCAATATATGGACACAGTCACTTTGAAAGTGTTTGTGGCTGGACTTCAGAATGAAGTTGCCTATGTATCCCAAACATGGGAATCAAGCCT
Organism: Camellia granthamiana; assembly: GCA_036172215.1. Lineage (NCBI taxonomy): Eukaryota > Viridiplantae > Streptophyta > Magnoliopsida > Ericales > Theaceae > Camellia > Camellia granthamiana. The sequence continues at coordinate 14,047,315 of CM069908.1, read as the reverse complement.
TACGTAGTTTAGGTATGGTACACTCGTGTATTAACCCTCACCTCCTACGCTCTAACTTTTGCTAAGGCCGCCCTTCCGGGTTTTTAACCTTGCGAGCTTCATTTCATTTCTTTTTTTCTTCTTCATCTCTTTTTATTTTTTATTTTTTTATTTTTTTTATTTTCTTCATTTTTCTTCTTTTCTTATTTCATTCTTTGCATTTTCTCTCTTTTTTTTTTCTTTTTCTCTCTCTTTTTCTCTCTCTTTTTTTTTTTGCATTTTTTTTTCTTTTTCTTGTTTTTCTTGCTCTAACTTTTGCTTGGGTCGCCCTTCCGGGTTTTCGGCCCAACGAGCCTCTCAAGGGTAAAAGTGTAGCTTTGTCCATGCCAAATGGTTTTTTGAGATCCTAGAGTCATCTGAATCCAAGAGAATGGCTGCTGTTTGCTGATGATGTAGAAGTCCATCCAATGGGGGGCTAAATTTGCCCCTAGCGTTGTGGATCGGAACTCAGTTGTCTTTCAGCAATGTCTTCGTCTTTCCTCCCTTCTGGGGTTTGGCATTCTTGCTGATCTTTATTGATTTGTGAAATGATCCATCTTCGGCTCTTCAAGCACAATCTGGCATCTTTTGCCCCTAGTTCGAGGGGTGCTTTTGATCTAGCTTTGCAAGCTTCTTTGGACGACATCTGATCTTCTTGATCTGACTTCCCTGCCCCTAGTTCGAGGGCTGCTTTTGATCCGGCCACACAGGCCTTACATAGTGGTTGACCGTTGAACATTCTGAATCTAAGTTCAAGGTTCGAAAGCAAGGGGTCGAGTCTCAAGGCTAAGAGCGATCCTAGGCCACACAATCTCAAGAGCGATTCGACACAGGTCTTCGCAGGATTGCGCAAAACATTTTTTGAAATCTTTTAAGAAAGTGACAAATCGCTCGTGCTGAAGACAGTACGGAACCAATGTGGATCAAGCCAGGATCCTTCCTAGTACTCACACTAACAAGCATGATCTCATTTGCTAAGGGCTTAGCACGTCTCTCTTTCTCTCAATTGGTCAAATTTTACAAATCTCGAGGAATTCCTTCCTCTTCGTTTTCATCACATTGTTCGAAAAGTTTTGAAAAACTTAGGTCAATGTAATGAATTGAAGGCACAAAAGAGCAGGTGAAATGCACTGCCGTTTCATTCTAAACTTGCTAGCACAACAGGCTCAAAATAGCAGTAGGCACAAAACATGACAGCCACAGCTGTTTCATTCAGATTTCTGGGTTGCAACTGGCTCCACAGCAGAGACAGACTCAAAAGAAAGAAAAAGGATAAACACAAAATAAAATAGTGATATCCGAGGTAACACCCCCGAAACCACCGAACTTCTGTACAATGGGACTGACTCGACACAACAAGACAGACCCGACCGATATAGTACAAAAAGACTGCTTATATACATACAAGATAACAAAACTGGTTGAATACCCAAGTCAGAAAGGGCAAAACTAGCATTCGCAAATGCTCCAAAGTGCGTGCCATATGCCACATCCGAAGTAAACTAAGCACCGCCCGCAGGTGGACCAACTTCTGATCACATACTCGCAGTATCCTTGAAATCTAACAACTCAGCAGTGACAAACTTCGCTGAGGTAGGTGGGAGGATGACCTCATTGTCGATCAAATCTTGTACTTCATGACGAAGTTAGAAATAGTTGTCGGTGCAATGACCGGTTTACTGGTGGTACGCGCAGTACAAGGTAGCATCATGTGAGGAAGGGAGATTCTTCGGGAGAGGCCGAGGCTCAAGGGTTCTAAGATGGCCTTTTTCGGCAAGGACCTGGAGCGCCTTAGACAAAGGCATATAGAGGGCGTGGAATACCCTGCGACCTCGAGGTAGATACTTCGAGGTTTGCTGATTTTTGCCGGACGCACTGGCAAAAGGATCGGCTGGTGCTGCCTTGGCCTTCTGATCCTTTCTCGGTACAGAGTTGGGATTGGAGGGAACTGTTCTGGCATGACGAGGCCTATCCCGATTTTCTGCCTAGCTGGAACTCCCCTCGGTTAGAGTGGGGAAAGCCTCATCCACAGTCTTAGCCACGGCTGCGAATATTTGCTACTTACTCAATCCTCTGGCTTTCAAAGCCTCGACTGCCCACAATAGTTGTTCAACAGGATCGGCATCTGTTCCCACCTTATTCTTACCTCTGGTCTTAGCTTGATCGATGGTTTGGGTTGCTATATCAGAGCGAAACCCGGTTGTTGTTGCCATGTCATGGCCATAGCTTGAGACAGCCTCAGGTTGGCTGAGCTCGATCACAATTCGCCCCAGTAGTGTGGGCTCTTGTAGCACAGAATTCTCGATGTAGGATGTGGTTGGTGGTGAAGCCGACATTCCGTAGGCGAGATCAGCCACAGATCGCTGAAGATCGCCGATCATTCCCATCAATTCAAACGTGGTGGGCTCACGAGCTTGACATAACTATGGCGTCCAGATCGGGCGCGTGGCAGGCGACCTGGGCGGGTATGGTACTTCAACATTGGTCTAATCCCGCAAGATGTTTCCTTGGTCCAATGCGGCTGCCATAACCACTATTTCTTCTAAACTTTGCATCATCATAAGTCCATTGAACTGAACGGTGACTAACGGATCAGGTGTCTGTCTTACCTCAGCAAAGGAGAACACTGGTTATTCTGTACTAAATCTCTGAACTGAAAGAGAAAACACGCAGCATTTCGGCCCAATCAGAACAGACACAAGCATGGCTGAATAACTATACTCTGCTACTGATCACTGTTCCCCAAAATCACTGCCCCAAAAGCTGAATCTGATACCCGCAGATATAACTGATTCTCAAATTCCGATACTGATGCCCTCAGACCTGATACTCAGACTTGCAAACTGATATATGCATTCCCTATAGAGGTCAACTCAAAAAGCACATAACAAGCAAGCAAGAGCCAAAACACCCCTATTTTGGGGTAGGGTTTCCCTGTCCTATTTTGTCAGGAGCTATGGTTTCACTATGCATGCAGCGGTTTCAAACAACCTATAATCGGGTAGCAACCTGTCCTAGCTTGGAATGGTCACTATGGATTCCGAACATGCACTAGGTCGAATGGTCAAAAGGGTGCCCCGGTGACAACCGGGGTTTGTGTTTCCATTGTGGCAGAGCCCGTAATCGGTCAGCCTTATGGCACGCTTCTCGAAGCGAGCTTCCGGCAAACTGTTCAGGAATAGCAGATGGCAAACACTGTGACTTAGGCGCACCAACGCAAATGCAATGCAAAGAGACACATAAGTGTAGCCAAAACAAGATATCACGAGTTTGAGTCAAGCTCTCTAAAGTCCCCAGCAGAGTCGCCAGAAACTGTAGACGTCCCCGAACATCCTGGGAGGGAATCCCCTGTTTTGTTCATTGGGCTCACTACAGTTCAGACTCAATGTCATGGTTCTTAATCTGATCTCGCAAAGTGCAATGCGAGATTGATAAATCACCAAAGAGTCCAAATCTGGCAAATTGTTTTTGAAAACAGATTTTTTTGAAAGAAGTGCCAAACATGGACTGCTTTGCCAGATACAGAGTCGCCACCTAAATATTTTTTATGGGGTAATTTAGGAAACCCTGACTCGTTGCCTAAGGCCACGTCTCTATCATCACCAAAGTTGCCTCGGCTCGGGAAATTGGGTACGATTGGGAAAGGTCAGCTATTAGCACCCCCACTCGCCCGATCAAAGATCGGCCTCTACTAACCATGATATCTAGTTTTGAAAACATTATGTATTCTTATTCCGGTTAATTAGCTAATCTTACTATGTGATGCGCACAACACAAAAGTATAGACTAGATCGCCTAATTTGGAACAAAACATTGCATATTCGCTTGTTTGAAAGACAGTTTAAAATTTGCTAATCGCAAGTAGGCTAAAACACGGATTTCAACGAGTTGTTCCAACTCAAGCAATCCAACCTCCACCCATAGGCATTCAAGCAGTAAATCAACTGAGCAGTTAGCCTCATGGTAAGCATGCTTTCATGTTAACATTCACACTCATGCGAGATGCTAAAGCATAAACACTCACCTAGTACTCCAAGCCAAAAACAAGGAACATGTTAGTAATCAAATGTATGATCCAAGTCCATGTTAAGATGGATAATGCATCGCAGGCAAAATCCAGCTAGAGTAGGCTCGGCTAATCTATAGATGGCATGTGAAATGTGACAGATAACATGTATTCAAGTTAGATTTAAAATACTATGCAATTAGTATGATGCGCGGAGCCCGGTGCATGCAATACAAATGAATGGATGCAAACATGCTATCATAAGTATGCTAATCAAAACATGTCCTAATACTAACCATCAAAAGCAGGTAAGTAAAAGGGAGAAAGAAGTGGGGATTGGAAGACATGCATCACACGCACGCACGCTTATTACAAATTCGCCCTCGCTCGGAGAGACCGAAAGAATAATACAATTTAATTAACTAACAAGCTAATTAAATAGTTACAGACCACTTAACTGGTTAAGCAAATTAACTAAGCCAATAAAGCGGTAAAACAGCCTCGGGAAGAGGGTCCAATGCATACGTGCCCGGCTCCGCTTGGAAATCCCCCACCATGCACAAGCTGCCTCTGTTTGCACTGTTTTATGCCTCTAAAAATTGCACAAGTCCCAAGATTGGTTCTGGAACACTCTTTGAGGGTTGTGGGATGTCACCGGCTAGGAGGGAACACCACCGGCCATGGAGGAATGATCATTGACCATAAATGTGGCTCTCGGCCAGAAGTTTGTGGTCGGCCAGCACTCAATTTGGTCGGTCGGCCATCTATGTCTGCAGAATCCTATTTTGACAGCAGCAGAGGACAGACAAGGCATGGAAATGCATTTTCAAACAATATTTGCACCACCAACCTCCCCATCATGTTATGGACTCAAGGGAATTTGGTCTTCGACCCTCGGGCCATCAATCACGTATTTCCATGCATGATGGCCCAAGAAGCCAAGTTGTGCATTTTGATGTCAAATGTAATGCACATAAACACACAAGGGACCAATGCATGCGTGCCTGGCTCCGCTCGGAAATCCACCACCATGCACAAGTTGTCTCTGTTTGCACTGTTTAATGCCTCTGAAAATTGCACAAGTCCCAAGATTGGTTCTGGAGCACTCTCTGAGGGTTGTGGGATGTCACCGGCTAGGAGGGAACAGCACCAGCCATGGAGGAATGGTCATCGACAATAAATGTGGCTCTCGGCCAGAAGTTTGTGGTCGGCCAGCACTCAATTTGGTCGGTCGGCCATCTATGTTTGCAGAATCCTGTTTTGACAGCAGCAGAGGACAGACAAGGCATGAAAATGCATTTTCAAACAATATTTGCATCACCACCATCATGTTATAGACTCAAGGGAATTCGATCTTCAACCCTCGGGCCATCAATCACGCATTTCCATGCATGATGGTCCAAGAAGCCAAGTTGTGCATTTTGATGTCAAATGTAATGCACATAAACACACAAGGGACCCAACCTCTATCATGGTAATTCAAGATGCAAGGCATGCGAGCTAAGTATGCAACATGAGCATGGAGACAAACATGCAAACATGCAAGCATGTGACAACCTATCAAACATGTGAACAAGCAATGTATACTAGGCACACAACCTAAGCGAACAAGCAGGTACTAAGTATGCGAGTTAATCAAGCATGCAAGATGCAATGTAAACATGTAAATATGCAAGACATGCAACATGTTAAGCAACTTAATCAAGGAAGTGCATGCCAAATGCAATGTGATTCAAGCATGCAACAACATGCGGTAGGCCAAGCATGCAACAACACGCAAGGTGAGCATGCAACAATATGCGAACAATGGACTTATACCAATTTGGGAAGTTCTCAAATAGGCCCAAAACAGTGGCCAAATGCCAAGGAAATGAAGGTAAATGCACATACAAACATGCATGCAAACATGGTCCAACACTTGGGCATCAAAAAGCAACTTTTAAGCACACTTAAAAGGGACAAAACATGGACAAATGGCATACATTATAAGCTTTGAAAATCATGTTAAGGATGGTGCCAAACCAACTAAACAAAGCAATCAAAGCATGCAAGCAAGGTTCAAACTTGAAAACTAGCCACGTGACTCAAACAAAGGCTATATGAAGCAAGCCCCAAAGGGCCATGGAGACCTAAAACAGTCCCAATGCAGGTCTGAACAAGACCAAAGACACACCTAGATGGCATCTAAATGGCCTAAATCTAAAGGCATGCACAAAGGTCCAAACATGGAACATAAAACATAAACCTTTTGAAGCATCAAAGGAGCCACAAATGCAAGTATAAAAGCATGCTATATGGACTGAAATGACATGATAAGTGGTGCCAAACCACTGAAATGATGCAAGGAGAGCATGCTAGAGGGGCCAACACTCAAGGCCTACAAGGGAGATTACATGGTAGCTATACAAAGCAAGTCATAGATGACCCAAACAACCAAAAACAGACCTCAAGCATACTAAAACATGCATAAAAGCTTCACAAAGCTAGGCCAAAATCATGCTAAAAACAAGGCTCAAAGTACAAAGCATGTTAAGGCAATTTCATGGCATTACAAGACAAGTATGCAAGGCATGCATGGTGTGTCTAAACCAACTTAAAACAGAGGTAAACCATGGCAAAATACTACCAAATACCAGCTAAGACATGGCCAACATGGACTTAAACAAGGTGCTCACACATGAGCTTAAAATGGCAAGTATTGAAGACAATAAAGAGAGGGGATGTCCCTCTCCTTCTTAGGACCTTAAAACTCCATCCCCACCACTGAAATCCAGAGGATTTCAGTGGTGGGAAGGCCAAGACAAGGTGGTCCCGGAGCTCACCAAAAATGCACAAAAATGAGGCTAAACATGGCCTAAGAGGGGGTGAAACAACCCCAAACACCAAAACAACCTTAAACAACTATTTTAAGCACTCAAAATTAGAACTTTTATTAGTTATAGACTCAGCTTAAAAACAGATGCAAGGATGGCTAAAAGCCTAAGCAAAAATGGGGAATAAAGGGGTAAAGTTCTTACCCTTGAAGACCTTCTCAAGAACAATGCTCTAGCTGGTCTCTCCAAGCTTAGATCAACTCAAGAACTCTGAAAATAACTCCTTAGCACCTCAGTAGCCAAAGGAAAATGTAATACTAGGTGTTTGTATGCAAAACTATGAACAAAACACCTTAATACACACACAATATGGAAGAGAGGGGGATATAGAGATAGAATAGATACACAAGCCTCTAACCCTAATCATAGAGCTCTGAATTTTTTTTGGAACCCTTGAGGAGGGAGGAGAAGCCGTCCTCTTATAGGACTCCACTCTTGCAAAGCTTACAAAACAAGATAAGCAAGAGGGAAATCCCTCCGTACACGTGTATGGAGGGGGTGCAAAGTGGGTGCCAGCTGGCACAAAATATCTGCCAAAAGCAGATGAACAGTGGTCGACCAACAAAAGTGGCCATTTGACCAACAAAGGTGGCCGGCCGACCACCAATAGTGCCGACCGGCCATCACTAGTGGCCGGTGGCAAGAAAACATGGCCGGTGGCCTCAAGCCATGGCCGGTGAGGTGTGGGGATGGCCAACAAGCTATTCCCTGCCCTCAGAAGCAAAATAACAAGTGTTTGGTCCAAAACCAAACACAAAAAAGTCAAGTTGAGAGTTCCTAAGGCAAGGCACGTAGCCGAGGCCTCCGAGAACTCAAAACGAACACGAACATGGATGATCACCGAGTATTCAAACGGTGACGTCCAAGTCTTGAGGACGGTCAAAAATAGGGTGTCTACAACCCCCAACAACAAAATGACCTTAAACAAACATCAAAAGGATCTCAAAACAAGCCTCTTTTCAGTTGACAAGAAAGCTGAAATATACATGCAAATAAAGCTAAGAGAAGGATCAAAACAATGTTTAAAGAGGGAAAAGGAGTTACCCTTGTAGCTCAGCAAAACCAACAACTTCTCCAGCCCAAAACCAACTCTTTGAGACCTCTCAAGACCCTCCAAGAACCTTGAACAATTATGGAGGTGTGTGGCTATGAGTTGTTGTGTAATAGGTCAAGAACGAGACCTTTTTGAACCCAAAATATAGAGATATAGATAGAGATATGTCTTGGACCCTAACACCAATTTCTCAACCTGGTATAAGGAGAGGAAGGCTCTCTCTTATAGAGATACAAGGCCAAAGCTTCTTTAAGACGCTAAAAACCAAGGCTCAAGAGCCTCCATACACGTGTATGGAGGATACAGTCTGTGCCTTCCAGCTGGCACAGCTGGCATACACTCACAGAGACAAGACTGGGGGAGGTAGGCCAACCAGTTCAGGTGGTCGGCCGACCACTTCCCCTGGTCGGCCGACCAGTTCAAAAGGTTTAAACCAAAGGAAAGGTGGTTGGTAGCCACAATTGATGGTCTCCACACTGAATGCAAGCTAGTGGTATGGTGGGAGACCAGTAAATGTGGCTCAAAGACCAAGGAGACCAGCTTCTTGACAAGAAAACCGGCTGGCGGGAGAAAAGGTGGTCTCCCACCCTTGTACCACCTTCCAAACAATGAATACAAGGCCCATGCCAAAAATGAATCAAGACGGATGCAAAACGAGGGTTTGGGGGTCAAAACGCGCAGCCGGGTGCCCTGAAAACAGGCTGTTAAGCAACGAAAGTGGCGTGCGACCACAAAGGTGGTCTCCCGGGCCACAGTGTCCCTCTAGATAGAGGAAGCAAGGTGTGTGCCAAAAACCGTGCCAAACGGAGAAAGTTAAGCGGTCCCGAACCAAGGCGCACGGCCGACTACTCCGAAAATCGGAAACTGGTCTCCAAATCTGCGACCACGAAAAGTAGCCTACGGCCACTGAGAGATGGTCTATGAGACCTCTCCCTCCCTTTGGAAAGGGAAAACAAGACCTGGTTCGTAAATCGAGGCAAAGACCAAAAGGGTCCTGAGGTCCGGGGGTAAGGCTCTCAGACCGAAACTCCGAAACCTCAGAACGAGCACAACATGTGCAATTACCGAGCGGTCAATCGATGACGTCTGAGTCTTAAGGTCGGTCAAAAATGGGGTGTCTACAGTGGCCCCTCTTTGACAGAACTCGAAAGTCATATGTGACGGCAATGAATGTCAAAGTCCAGAGACGACCCATTTTTTACAAGGCCGAAGACTTAGACAAACAGGCGGGATAAGCAAGAGATGTGCCTGCGGGCAGGGGCAAAATGCAAAAAGTATGCACAAGGTCGAGTATAACTTATGATCATGCAAAGAAAGCTGTAATGAACCTGATATACACAATAAATGCAACAATTTTAAGCAAGAATGCAAATCAAACTATATTTCATGCAGTAAGAATGTAAGAGAATTATACAATTCTCGCTACATCTCACACGGGGAATACAATATCGTCCGGTTCGTCTGGTCGCACCAGCTTCAAATGAACCATACATACAATATCGTCTGGTCACACCAGCCTCAAATGAACTGTACATACAATATCGTGCTTGTAAAAGAGAGAAACTTAACAGGTACAATATAGTTAGCAACACATGTTCAACGCCATATCGGCCGCGGATACATATGACGCCGATAGCAATGCAAGTGAAACGTGCGTGATGATGCATGCAAAGTAATGGGTGCATGGCAATGCCAGTGAAACGTGCACAACAATGCAAGTAGTGTGCATAACAATGCAAAAGGGAGGCATAACAATGCAACCTAAGTGTGTGTGCATAACAATGCGGTGCACCAACTAGTGCAAGTACCGTGCGCAAGATAGTGCGAACAATGCAATGCACTAACAAGTGCAGGCAGGGGTGCACAAGATAGCGCGAACGATGCAATGCACTAACAAGTGCAGATAAGGTGCGCAAGATAGCGTGAATGATGTAATGCACTAACAAGTGCAGATAAGGTGCGCAAGATAGTGCGATAAAATGCATGCATAATATAACAAAACAGTGTAAATGATATACAATGTAATGAAACAATGCAAATGATATGCAATGTATTTGAGATGATCAAACCACAAGCAGTACAAAACCACACAAATATCATGAAGGGGTGGAGATGCAACATCAGACTACTTTTAACACAGAAAAGGCAGTGGGCACGAGCCAAACGACGCCTAACACAAGTTAAGTGCCGAAATCTTCAGTACTGGCCTCAGCCCAACATGGATGCTTATACATAACAGAACCGTGTTTCAATGTGAAAGGGGTGAGAGCACATGCAAAACTATGTGTTTCGCAGAGAGACCACAAAGTACAAGTAATTGGGTGGTGTGATACAAGTGAGGAATGATCTGCTGAGGAAAGATCGTGATCCTATATGTTGAATGCGACAAACTAAAATATGATGCAATGGATGCAATGGACGAAGTGAATAAGGCGCGCGGCCAAACCATATTTTGCCTAGAAAAGGCATAGACACAAAACAAACCACGTCTAACACAGAAATGGTGCCGTCACTCTCAAACCACAATTCCCTTAGTGGTGTGAGCGCATACACATAATCACATAACCATGCTTTAACGCGAAAAGTATGGGTACATGCCAGACTAAGTTTAACATGGAAAGGATGCAGGCAATACAATGGATATGCAGTACAAGCATGCAATCTATTCTATATGCAATGCAATAGACATACTAGATGATGTAGTAGTTAGGGAGCGAAGGTACCTTACAGGGGCAATTGGCAATGACCTACCTCATGCTGCTGGGGACCTTCCCCTTCTTTTCAGTTGAACCGCAGGTACTACTTTTCTCCCTGACTATGGTCGTAGCTTTCCCTATTCTCCAACAAGGTGACAGACTAGGTTGGTTCAGTATCTAGAATTGAGGCGCATACACATGCTATCTTAATCTATGGGGTTGCCATACAGATTTCCAGCCGAGGATATACTCCTGGGTATTTAAACCAGACTTTAGTCTCGGAAATCCCGAACCTTTGTGTTCTAGGCATGAGCCATTCAAACTCTAGTTTCCACCGTCTCAGTTGGTCTTCTAGGAACTCACTGCAAGCACAGGCAGTAGGCTATACCAGACCACCGGAAGCCGTTCGGGCATGACAAACACCAAAGGAATTGCACCTTTAGAGGATTTAAGGTCTCCTAGACCAGGGAGTGGACAAGGCAGTGTGAATGATACAAAAATACAATGTGCACAAGACAGTGTGATGCAGAGTGAATGCATAAAATAGTGCCAAGAAGATGGGTGCGCAAGACAGCGTGAGCAATGCAATGCACTAACAAGTGCAGGTAAGATGTGCAAGAAAGCGCGAATGATGCAATGCATTAACTAATGCAAGTAAAGTGTGGTGCGCAAGGCAGCGCGAGTACAAACTGCACAAAACAGTGCAATGCGCAAAAAAGTGCGAGTGTAAACTGCACAAAACAGTGCGATGCGTGAAATAGCGTGATAAAATGCATGCACAATGCAAGTAAGGTGCACAAAATAGTGCGATGCGCAAAATAGCGTGATAAACTGCATGCACAATGCAAGTAAGATGCATAACAATGCAAGGTAGACGTGCGTGATAATGCGACGAGTAGTGTGCATAACAATGCGCTTAAAATGTGCATAACAGTGCGAGAAAGGTGTGCATAACCATGCATTTTGCATTTCTTGCACACTTCATGCTTTCGCTATATATTATATCTGCTCGTTCTGAACACGTTCATATGCACAGTACTTCTGCTTATCCTGGCATACGGCTCGCACATAGCACAATACTGATTTTTGGCACGCAGCTTATTTAGGATATGATGCTGACTTGCCACACAGCTCACAACACAATATTTTGTTAATTTGGCATACAGCTCACTCTAAACACATGATTCGTCCTGACCACATAGTTTATTTGGGGCACACAGCACATTTTCAGGCACGCAGCTCATTCTTGGGGCACACAGCTCACTTTTCGGGCACACAACTCATTCTTTGGGCACGCAGCTCATTTTCGGGCACACGGCTCACTTTTCGGGCATACGGCTCACTTTTTGGGCACACAACTCACTTTTCGGGCACACGGCTCATTTTTCGGGCACACAGCTCACTTTTCGGGCACACATCTCATTTTCTGAGCACACAGCTCATTTTTCGAGCACACGACTCATAACATAGCACACTGTTCAATTCGAACACGCAGTTCATAATACAGTATTCGGCCTTATTGGCATACAGCTCATTACGTAGCACACTGTTCACTCTGACCACGCAGTTCATAACACAGTATTCTGCTAATTTGCACACGGCTCACAACACTGCTCAATCTAAACACACGGTCCATAACACAACATTCTGCTTTGATCGGCACACAACGCATAACACAGTACACTTTTGCATTTTTACCACACAGCTCAAACTTTTTGAATTTCTGAACACGCAGCTCAAATTTTGGTGAACCCGCAGCTCATATCTTTTGAAATTTTGAACACGTATCTCAAATTTTGGTGAACACGCAGCTCACATCTTTTGAAATTTTGAACACACAACTCAAATTTTTGAAATTTTGAACACGCAGCTCAAATTTTGGGTGAACACGCCACTCACATCTTTTGAAATTTTGAACACACAGCTCAAATTTTTGAAATTTTGAACACGCAGCTCAAATTTTGGGTGAACACGTGGCTCACATCTTTTGAAATTTTGAACACGCAGCTCAAATTTTGGTGAACATGCAGCTCACATCTTTTGAAATTTTGAACACACAACTCAAATTTTGGTGAACACGCAGCTCACATCTTTTGAAATTTTGAACACACAGCTCAAATTTTGGTGAACACGCAGCTTACATCTTTTGAAATTTTGAACACGCAGCTCAAGAATTGGTGAACATGCAGCTCACATCTTTTGAAATTTTGAACACGCAGCTCACATCTTTTGAAATTTTGAACACACAGCTCAAATTTTGGTGAACACGTAGCTCACATCTTTAGAAATTTTGAAATTTGAATTTTGAGCACACAGCTCAAGAATTTTGTTGTGAACACGCAGCTCACATCTTTTGAAATTTTGAACACACAGCTCAAATTGGTGAATACGCATCTTACATCTTTTGAGATTTTGAAATTTTGAACACGCAGCTCAAAAATTTTCATCTGCACGCAGCCCATACATTTGATTCTGAACACGCAGCTCATACACTTTCATCTACATGCAGCCCATGCATTTGATTCTGAACACTCAGCTCATACATTTTCATTTGAATTGAATGCATTTATTCATTCTGAATGCAGGTGTCCTCTCGTTTCACATGGGGTTATGGATCTATCCTTGCGAGGGAGTGGTATGCGGAGCTTCCGGATATTGTCCGACACATTATAGACGAGGCAGGGTTTGGCCCATTCTATATGGGATTGTTACGTCATCCAGCGAGCAGGACCCTCCTTGGTGCACTTGTAGAGAGAGGGTGGGACACTGCCAACTCCTTCCATTTTTTGGCTACTGGAGACATGACGATGACCCCATTTGATTTTTCCATGCTAACGGGCCTCGACGTGGGAGGCTGGCCGATCCCATATGATGTAGATATGGGCGAGTAGGAGGCCGTTTGGATTTATTTGCTCGGAGCCCGTCTGCCGATCGACAGATCATCAAGTAGGGTCAAGTACACCTGGTTCTCCGAGCAGTACAGGAGGACTATGCTCCAGACCATCGAGGCCATACATCAGTATGCTCAGGGATTTTTGATGTTCCTCTTCGGGACCGCACTGTTCTCCGACAGGGGGAACACAGTTGGACTTTATCTACTCAGTGCTCTGGTGGACCTATCATGAGTCCAGCTCTTTGATTGGGGTGGCGCTGCCCTTGCTACCGTTTATTGCTACATGAGTGCGACCTCCCGTGAGCGGGGGACCATAGTTGGGGGCTATTGGCGAGCCTGGGAGGCACATTCTACCCTCTTGATTTACAGTTCTGCTTTCGGTTATCTGTACACTGCACACGACACACATTACATTATGTATTCTACATTCTGCACTCAGCATTCTGCATTTTCTGTATATTTTGCACTCAGCATTCTATATTCTCTGTATATTCTGTATACTGCACACAATATTCTGTATTCTCTATACATTCTGTATACTGCACACAACATTTCGTATTCTCTGTACATTCTGTATTCTGCACACAACATTCTGCATTCTCTGTACATTCTGTATACTGCACACAGCATTCTGCATTCTCTGTACATTCTGTAGCACACAACATTCGAATTATTCTGCGCACAGCTTATTTTGAACATACAGCCCATTCTGAACACTGCTCACTCTGAACACACAGCTCATAACACAGTATTCTGTTCATTTTGAACACACAGGATGTAAAGAGGGAACTTGCAGTAGTCGAAACACACTTAGATGCTCCGAATTTTCCTTATTTTCCTTTGCTTCACAATCCGAAACCCATAGCTTCAGATAGGTCCTGGTTCCACTTGTTCTGACATGACCTGGGTTGGACCCTGCGGTTTATGAAAGAACGAATTCTTGTTTTGCACAAATGTGGAGAATGGCACAACACTTTGAGCACAAAACGATTTATTTTTGAAATTAAAATGAGAAAGGGGTTCTCAACCGGGTATTGAGCCTACAACTGACCGCAGTCAAAATGACTCATCAAAGAAAAACAAAAGGTAAACAACCTAAAACACATCGAGTAACACTCGAAACGACTCAAAACAAGAATCTAGCTAGAAAAACAACACAATCATCACGATACTCAGACTTATTAGAAAGACGAGAGACCTCTCAGATCATGAGGAGCCAGTTTCTCCGAGTATTGTTTCCCACCCTTTCTCATCTGTGATCCTCACATCACTCGGCCCTCAGGCTCTATTTTTTTTTTTTTTTTTTTTTTTTCTGAAAAAAACCTTTTTCCTCACTTTTTCTCTCAACGCACATCTTTCTATTCTTCAATCTCTCTTCTTTTTTTTATCCCTCCCCCGGGTGGTTGATAGATAAATAGGAAGTTGCAGGCTCATGCCCCGCATATTCAGCTCGCGGCTATTTCCTCTGGTGACGTCTAGTCGATGCCCCGGATGAAGGAGTGGGGTATCTTGATCCATTTTGGTTCGTGCTTTGCACTCAGCTTGATACCTCGCTGCTTCGAGGATGAGAGAGCTTTCACCCTTTGTTGTTAGCTTTTGTTGTGCGCTTTGTGGCGAGTAGAGCGCCCTTTCTAGCAAGCATGTTGACAATGGGGGAAAGACAGAACACCTGACTCAAATGTGCCCCTAGTTCATCATTTTGACCATTTTTTGTTTTGGCTTTCTACTAAAACAATTTTAATCAAAATAAGAGTTAGATTAACACGCTTGTTCGATTTTCTGATTTGAAATCATGCAAGTTAGGTCATGAGCACTGAAAATTTTCCTTTTTTGGGTCCAAGAAATGGTCCAGTTTTAGAAAAATGGAATAACTTTCAAGAGAATTAGTCAACCTCATTAAAAATTCTCAAAAACTATTTTTGCAAATGGCCACTGCTCGACCGACGTAGGATTTATTCTTGAGATGCACAACCTCAAATCCAAAACAAAGGAAACTTGCCCCTTGTCTGAACGGCACTACATGGCAACTGAAAGTTGCCCCTAGTCTGAATAGCACCGCAGTACTGCATGACAATAGAAAGTTGCCTCTAGTCTGAATAGCGCCGCAGCACATGGCAACCAGTCCTCACAGTGACAATTACAACCAAATTCTCGGATACAGAGAGGACAAAGACCAGAATCGTCACCATGGACACAGTCGAATTTGAAGTGTTTTATGGCTGGACTTCAGAATGAAGTTTCCTACGTATTTCAAAGATGGGAATCAAGCCTTACGTAGTTCAGGGGTTAAGGTACACTCGTGTATTAACCCTCACCTTTTACGCTCTAACTTTTGCCAGGGCCGCCCTTTCGAGTTTTCAACCTTGCGAGCTATGTTCTTCTCTTCTTTTCATTTCATTTCATTTCTTTTTCTTTTTTTTTCATCTCTCTTTTTTTCTTTTTTCATTCTTTGCAATTTTTCTTTTCTTTTCTCTTTTCTTTTTTCCTTACTCTAACTTTTGCTTGGGTCGCCCTTTCGGGTTTTTGGCCCAGCGAGCCTCTTAAGGGTAAAAGTGTAGCTTTGTCCATGTCAAATGGTTTTGAGATCTTGAAGTCATCTGGATCTAGGAGAATGGCTGCTGTTTGTTGACGATGTAGAAGTCCATCCAATGGGGGCTGAATTGCCCCTAGTGTTGTGGATAGGAACTCAGTTGTTCTTCAGCAATACTTTCTTCTTTCTTCCCTTCTGGGATTTGGCAATCTTGCTAGTCTTTGTTAGTTTGAGAAACTTCCCAATTTTTTGACTCTTTGAGCACCTTTGACATTTTTGCCCCTAGTTCGAGGGGCGCTTCTGATCTAGTTTTACAAGCTTCTTTTGACGACATCTGATCTTCTTGACCTGACTTCCCGGCCCTTAGTTCGAGGGCTGCTTCGAATCTGGCCACACAGGCCTCGCATTGTAGTTGACCGTTGAACATTCTGAATTCAAGTTCAAGGTTTGAAAGTGAGGGGTCGAATCTCGGGGCTCAGAGCGATCCTAAGCTGCGCAATCTCAAGAACGATCTTCACAGGATCGCGCAAAACATTTTTTTGAAATTTTTTAAGAAAGTGACAAATCGCTCACACTGAAGATAGTTTAGAACCAATCTGGATCAAGCCAAGATCCTTCTCAGTACTCACACTAACAAACATGATCTCATTCATTAAGGGCTTAGCATGCCTTTCTTTCTCTCAATTGTTCAAATTTTTGCAAATCCTGAGGAATTCCTTCATCTTTGTTTTCAGTACACTGTTCAAAAAGTTTTGAAAAACTTAGGTCAATGCAATAATTTCAAGGCACAAAAGAGCAGGTGAAATGTATTGTCGTTTCATTCTAAACTTGTTGGCACAACAGGCTCAAAGTAGCAATAAGCACAAAAATATGACAGCCACAGCTGTTTCGTTTAGATTTTCTAGTTGCAACTAGCTCCACAGCAGAGACAGACTCAAAAGAAAGCAAAAGGACAAACACAAAACAAATTAATGATGTCTGAGGTGACACCCTCGGAATCACCTAACTTCTGTACAACAGGACTGACTTGATACAATAAGACAGACCTTAATCAAAAGACTGACTCAAAACAAAGAGACAGACTCGAAACAAAACCACAGAACTGACTCAACACCTAAGTCAGAAAGTACAAAAATTAGCATTCGCAAATGCTCAAAATAGTGCGTGCCAAATGCCATATCTGAAATAAACCAAGCGCCGCCCACAGGTAGACCAACCCCTGATCACATACTTGTATTATCCTCGAAGTCCAACAACTCAGTGGTGACAAACTTTGCCGAGCTAGGTGGAAGGACAACCTCATTGTCAAACAGATCCTGCACCTCATGGCGGAGGCGGAAGTATTGTCGGTGGTGTGACCGGTCTGTTGATGGTACGCTTAGTACTGGGTAGTGTCATGACTAGCTAGAAGACGACTAGGGAGAGGCCGAGGCTCGAGGGGCTTGAGATGCCCTTTTTCAGCAAGGATCTGAAGCGCCTTGGGCAAAGACATATAGAGGGCATAGAATACCCTGCGACCTCGGAGGAGATACTTCAAGTTTTGTGCATTTTTACTGGATGCACTAGCAAAAGGATCGGCAGGTACAGGCTTGGCTTGCTGATTTTTCCTGGGTGCAGGATTAGGGTTGGAGGGAGTGGTTCTGGTATGATGACCCTTCTTTCGATTTTGCCCTTGGCTTGAACTGCCCTCGGTCTGAGTGGGAAAAGTGTCATTCACAGTCTTAGCCACAACTGCAAGTACTTGCTGCTTATTCAACCCTTCGGCTTTCAGAGCCTTAACAGCCTGATGGAGTTGTTCATAGGGATCGGTGTCCACCTTCACCTTGTTCTTTCCACTAGCCTCAGCTTGGTGGACGGTTTGGGTTACTACTTCAGTGCGAGTCCTCGTTGTTGTCAACATGTCATTGCCGGGGCTTGAGACAGCTTCAGGTTGGCTGAGCTCAATTACAATTTGCCCCAGTAGTGCAGGCTCTTGCGGCATGAAGTTCCCGGCATACGATGTAGTTGGTGGAGGGGCCGATATTTCATAGACCAGATCAGCCACAGATCTTTGAAGGTCGCCAATCATTCCCATCAGCTCAAAGGTGGTGGGCTCACGAGCTTGAAACAATTGGGGTTCCCAGATCGGGCACGCGACAGGCGACCTGGGCGGGTGTGGCACCTCAACGTCAGCCTCACCTTGCAAGATGATTCCTTGGTTTAATGCGGCTGCCATAACCACAATTTCCTCTGAATTCTGTGCCATCACGGGTCTGCTGATGATATGACTGGTGACTGTCGAATCAGATGAACCAACGAGCCCTGTCTGGCCCTTCTCTGCCTTGCCTCAGCAAAGGAAAACACTGGCTATTCTGAACTAAGTCTCTGAACCTTGAAAGACAAAACATGCAGCATTTCAACCCAATTTCGTCAGAACTGACATAGGCATAGCTGAATAATTGTACTCTACTACTGATCACTGTTCTCCAAAATCACTGCTCAAAAAACTGATACCCGCGGTTATAACTGATTCTCAAAACACTAATACTGATGCCCGCAGGCCTGATACCCAAACTTGCAAACTGATATATGCATTCCTGTAGAGGCACAACTCTAAAAGCACATAACAAGCAAATGAGAGCCAAAACACCCCTATGTTGGGATAGGGTTTCCCTGTCCTATTTTGTCAGGAATTAGGGTTTCACTACGCACACAGCGGTTTCAAACAACCTATAATCGGATGAGCAACCTGTCCTAGTTTGGAATGGTCACTAAGGATTCCGAATATGCACTAGGTCGAATGGTCAAAAAGGGTGCCCCGGTAAAAATCGGGGTTTGTGTTCCCAACGTGGCAGAGCCCGTAATCGGTCAACTTTATGGCACGCTTCTCAAAGCGAGCCTCCAGCAAACTGCTCAGGAATAGCAGATGGCAAACACGGTGTCCTAGGCGCACCAATGCAAATGCAATGCAAAGAAACACATAAGTGTAGTCAAAACAAGATATCATAAGTTCGAGTCAAGTTCTCTAACTCCCCAGCAGAGTCGCCAGAAACTGTAGACGTTCCCGAACATCCTGGGAAAATCCCATTTTGTTCATTGGGCTTACTACAGTTTGGACTCAAATGTTACAGTTCTGAATCTAATTCCGCAAAGTGCAATGCGAGACCGATAAATCACCAAAGAGTCCAAATCCGGCAAATCGTTTTGAAAAACAGATTTTTAGAAAGAAGTGCCAAACATGGACTGCTTTGCCCGATACAGAGTCACCACCTAAATATTTTGTTTTGGGGAAATTTAGGAAACCCTGACTCGTGCCTAAGGCCACGTGTCCGACATCACCAAAGTTGCCTTGGCTCGGGAACTTGGGTACGATTGGTGAAGGTCATTTCATGAGCACCCCCGCTCGCCCGATCGAAGATCAGCCACTACTAGGCATGATATCGAGTTTTTAAAAACACATGTGCTCTTATTCCGGTTTATTAGTCTTGAATTACTATGTGATGCGCACAGCATACAAGTATAGACTAGATTGCCTAAGTTGGAACAAAGCATCGCATATCCGTTTGTTTTGAAAATGGATTGAAGTTTGCTACTCGCAAGTTGGCTAAAACACAGGTTTCGACGAATTATTCCAACTCAAGCAACCCAACCTTCACCCATAGGCATTCAGGAAGTTATATCGCATAAGTACATAGCCTCGTGGTAAGCATGCTATCATGACAGTCACTCACACGCATGCAAGGATGCTAAAGCATAAACACTTACCGAGTACTCCGAGCCAAAGAAAGAAGCTAATTAGAAATCATGCATGAATCCTAACTATGCTAAGAATGCCTAATGCAACACATGCAAAAATGGAACTACAATAGGCTCGGCTATTCTAAGATGGCATATGAGATGCAACAATCGATACATGTATTCAACTTGGAATTGAAATACAATGCAGTTAGCATGATGCGCCAAGCCCGGTGCATGCAATACAGATGAATGAATGCAAACATGCGAACATATAGATGCTAATTGAAACATGCCCTAAAACTAACCATCATAAGCTGGTAAATAAAAGGAAGAAAGACGTGGGGTTTGAAAACATGCATCACACACACGTACACTAATTACAAAGTTCACCCCCTCGCGGAGGGTCTGAATAAATAATACAGAACCAACTAGCTAATCTAAGCTAATTAAACTAGTTATTACACAACCGAAATGAATAACGAATTACAGCTAAATATTACACAACATTAATTAATTAACAAATTAAACTAAGGCAACAAATAAACTAGCATGCAAGCTACGTGAAATGGACTGCCTCAGCTCTGTTTTGAATGATAAAGGATGCATGCATGCTCAAGTCGCCTTGTCGGGAAATACATCGCGATGTCTCAACTCGCCTTTGTTTGCAATTGAACCCAGAAACTTGCACAAAGCTCCAAGGAGATGAAACTCCACCCTGAGAATCTAAGGGGAAGGCTACCGACCAGCTATAGGCATTGGAGACCACCTACCAACCACCCTTAGTGGTGAAAACCAGAAAAGGTGGTCGGCCTACCAGAAAATCTGGTCGGCTGGACAGTTTCTTCTCCTGGTTTTTGCATTTTCTGCAACAAAGGCAAGAGAGAGAGAAGGCAAAGTATCTTCAACATATGTGTGCCCGACCACTCTCCGTGTCATTGCATAAGCTCTAGGGAGTGTAGTCCTCAATCCTCATGCCATCAATCACGCATCCCGATGCATGATGGCTGAGGAGTTGAATTTGCACGACTCAATGTGAAATGAATGCACATGTAAGCATCTAAAGCCAACAACTCTATCATGGATAGTCAAGAGTGTCGGTGACCAAGAATCGAGGCACGTTTCGTCACTTTGAGTATCAAACGTCCCTCGTTTCCCGTGTTTGGACTAAACCCTACTCCAAACACAACGCAACAAACAATGTATGGACAAATGCAACTCTAGCATGCGATCTAAATGCAATGCAACTAAGTGATGCGAAGATGCACGGAATGACATGCAAGCATGCAAATGGCATACACAATGCTATGAACTAATTAATGGCATACTTAATGCACATGGATTATATAGCATGCATACATAATGCACTAACATACGCAATGTTATGAACAAGGCATACACAATGCAATGATCAAACATGCGATAACATGGACTATAGGGCATACACAATCCAAGATGGACTTAAACCAAGATGGATGGGCCTCGGCCACACCTAAATCAATGGCCAATATGGTGAAAATGAGGCAACAAGGTACATGCAAACATGCAAAAGTGCAAGGGACCAAACCTAAGGAACAAAGTGCAACTTTACCAAAGCATGACAAGGATGAAATATGGCATATAATGACACATGTTCCAGCTCTGAAATGACATACAAGATGGTCCCGAATCATGCAAACAACTCACCCGATGCATGCTGGATGGCACAATTACCGAAACTAGTGAAGTGTATTACACTACAAGCATGCAAAGCGATGCCCAAATGACCAAACCAACCTGAAACTGTCCCTATGCAGACCCAAAACAGTGGCAAAGTGGACTAAAATGATGGCTTGCAATGCACAAAAATGAAGCTCATGCAATAGCCCAAAAATGAGGCATAAAAGCATAACTCTCAAACGCATTTAAAGAGTGGAAAACATGGGAATATGGCACAAGTATAAGCTTTGAAATAACATGTTCAATGATGCCAAAACATGAAAACAACTCAAGTTAAGCAAACAAGAGGCTTCAAAACTTGAAGCTAGGCAAGGGTATTACACTACAAGCATGCATGGAAAGCATCATTCGACCATGGGACCTCTAAACAGAGCTAAGGCAACCCCAATCATGAATAAAATCAGTTTAGAACATGGCCAAAATATGCTAGACTCAAGGGCCAAAACAACATGCAATGTGAGCTAGTGAACATGGATTACACTACAAGCATATGAAGCATTCAAGAGGCCACTAAACCAGCAAAAGTCAGAGACATGACATTCCAAATAAAGCCTAAAAACCCACTGAAACATGATCAATTCATACAAGAATGACATTCTCCTTTGATAGGCTATAAGAGGGGTTATTCTACACATGCAAGAGACACACCCAAGGTGACAAAACCAACTCTGGAAAGAGCCTAGGCATGCCCTAAAAGTCACTGAAAAGGGCCTGAAACAAGGCTTGGAGGTGTGCAAATGAAGGCTCCTTTGTAAGGCCAAAAATGCCAGTGAACAAGACAAGGAGGGAGAGGGTCACCCCTCTCTAATTTTGGCTCTTAAAAACACATGTTAATCACTTAAAATCTGTTGGATTTCAGTGGTTAAAAGGCCAAGCAAAGGCCAACACAAAGGCCTTAGGGCATGGCTCAAAACAAGGCAAAATGAAGCATGCAAGGGGGTAGATGACCCCTAACAACAAAATGACCTTAAACAAACATC